>JAIEZT010000012.1:15676070-16066070 GCA_019594935.1 Periophthalmus modestus | reverse complement strand
TCCCTTTATTAAAACATAAATTACAACTCTAGTCAGAAAACATTCTCTCCCGTGCTTTGTTGAGTCTTTAGCAGAACCACGCAAAATATTAGCAAGAGATTTTGCTTCAGCTCCTAACATGATGACTACAGGCCTCGTTGATCAGGTCTATTGAAATCCTGAATCTCACAAAAGCCAGATATGAGCCTGGAGGAATGCGTAGGCATTGTGTGGGAGGAGGCGAAATCCACCACTGCTTCACCAATCTCATCTCCAGCTAGTTTCCATTTGAGATTTAACCTTAACTAAAGAAGGAAGGGAAAAAAGAGGTATTGAAAATCACTTTACACAGTCTTGAGCTGTCACTAACCGATGCCCGCGTATCCATGACGACGGATTCACGCGGAGCAAGTGAATGACTGAGAGAGGAAAAGGAAGATAAGGAGATTTTCAATTCAATTTGTAGCAGTCGGCTCCTTACCCTTCATGTAAATGGAATAAGTAGGTTACACTTGGTCATGTAACAGTGATGAGACCGGAGGGCCAGCTACGATGATGTTATAATGGTTGAGATGAGGACTCAGCTCAAAATAAAACTTCAGCTTCCAGTTTTCTAACTTCTATGTATCCTTTATAAACACGTTAAAGATTCAATATTGCGTAAAATAGACTCTTGTGATCTTTAAGTCATGTTATAATGCTGTTTCCTTCTCAAAAGTAGAGTTGTGTTTTGTTTTATTCACACATGTTTAAGTAACTCTTTATTATTAGTCTGTGTACATCTCCAAACCTCAAAATGCTCTGTTCCACCTTGTGATGTCATGAAGCAGTAGTTTTCAGTTAACACGTTCTACCTTTAGTTCAGTAGAGACTGTCAATTCCAGGCCTGAAATGATCCAGATGATTCTAGTGAAGGTGTATGGAGTTTAAAAACACAGTGGAGCACATCCTGTAATACCACTTGACATGACACAAGGACTCAGCCTAAATATGCAGGATTTGTGTGTTAAATACATGTGACAAAACACAAACAAAACAAAACTCCAGGCATGTTTGTGATGAGGAAACAACATTATAACATAGATCACAAAACGGCATTATATGGGCCCTTTAATAAAAACAGTTATATAAACTGCAAAAGCATTACAAAATAAAAAGAACAAAAACTTGCTGTTCATTGCTCCAAACAAGACTATATTTTTTGAACAATTGTGTTTACTTTCATTGCACCTCAACCAAAACATTTACGTTATTTTGACACATTTCTGATGGGTTGTCAGATACCCAATTCTGTCATTAAGAATATACAAAACAATGTCAAGATGTTCATTTTTGCCCATTCTCACTATCATTATCA
This sequence comes from Periophthalmus modestus, assembly GCA_019594935.1. NCBI lineage: Eukaryota > Metazoa > Chordata > Actinopteri > Gobiiformes > Gobiidae > Periophthalmus > Periophthalmus modestus. The sequence continues at coordinate 16,064,734 of JAIEZT010000012.1, read as the reverse complement.
TTATGACCCACACTTATTTTCCCATAGAAGACACTGGAACTGTTTGGCTAACGGGTTCCTCAAACATAAATCATGGTATATAAAGTCAGCCTGAAATGTGCTTGGATTCATCGACTCCATTTTGTAAAGTAGTGAATCTTTTTATCAAGAGCTTATTTTGTTTTACATACAGTGTGGCTATTTCTTTCACACTCTTGGAAAACCTTTTTCTGAACCTTTATAAAAAGTAAGTAGAGGTTTAAGACAATTTCAACCAAAACTTGAATATTAGTGTGAAACATAGTTCCAAGGCCACTGAAAACCTTTAAAGCTTTTAATACACAGCAGTAACGTGTCCTACCACAATCATGCAGATGAAACTCAGATCTATGTCTCACTGGCAGCAGGTGAATATGGACCAATGGATTCACTCTGCCACTGCATCCAACTGATCAGTGTGTGGGTGCAAAACAACTTTCTCCAGCTAGACTCAAACAAGACTGAGGTCATCATCTTTGGCCCACAGAAACATAGAGAAAGCATCAGCAGTCACCTCCAGTCTCTCTCTCTCTAAAACCTTCAAATCAGGCTAGAAATCTAGGGTAATAATCAACTCAGTAACATCTGCAGTTTTTTTACCATCTAAAACATTTCAAAAATCAAAGGTATACTGTCAAAACCAGACTTGGAAAGACGTGTCCATACGTTTGTCTCGGGTAGGTTAGACTCTAACGGCCTGCTCACTGGCCTCTCCAAATCGAGCGTTAAGACAGCTGCAGTACATCCAGAACACTGCTGCTCGGGTCCTGACTAGAACCAGGACATATGAGCACATAAGTGCTGTGCTCAGGTCTCTGCACTGGCTGCTCCTCAGAGAATAGACCTTAAAGCAGCTCTGTTTGTGAACAAGTCTCTCCATGGCCTTGCACCAAAGTACATCTCCCACATGTCAGTGCCATATGAACCATTTCATCCTCCTGCTGTAGTCCTGGTTTAGTCCTGGTTTAGTCCTGGTTTAGTCCTGGTTTAGTCCTGGTTTAGTCCTGGTTTAGTCCAGGTTTAGTCCTGGCCTGCTGCTGATGCCCAGAGTCTGGACTAAACATGAGGAATCAGCGTTTGACTTTTCTGCAGCTAAAACCTGGAGCAGTCTTCCTGAAGATGTGAGATAGGCCTCTACTTTGACAATGTTTAAATCCAGGGTCAAAACGGTTCTGCTTAGTCCATATGACTGAAAGGTTTTTATTCTGCACTTTTTTCTTTTAATGTTCATTTTATGACTATTTATGTTTTGATTTGTTTGTATTTTTATGATTTTAATGTATTTTTTTATTCTGTATAGCACTTTGAATTACTTTGTGTTCGAGTTGTGTTATACATATAGTGTAATAGGGGTCCTTGCCTAAAGAACCCATATTACGCTATTTTCTTACCTCTGTTCTAATGTTGTTTCCTCATCACAAACATACTGGGAGTTGTGTTTTGTGTCATTCACACATGTTTAACACGCAAACCCTGCATATTTAGGTTGAGTTCTTCTCTCAAACAGAAAACACTCTGTTCCACCTACATAAGAGAATTCACACTTATGTAGTTAGTGTTTATAATGAGTCATAGAAGTTCATAATTCTTCTTCTGCAGCTCAAATCTTATTGCAGAACAAAAAAATTACCAAAATGTTCCCACTACTACTCATGTATTGAATGATAAATTGATGTAGTAATTACCCTGACAGGCCTGAGAGGAGTGCAGTGGTTGTGCCAGGATGCCTGTCACTGCTCTCTGTGTTGACCCCAGGATCGAGGTCTGTCCCTGGGCCAGCTTTTAAGCCTCCTCTGTCTGCACATGTTTCTCTGGACACAGTTCTGTTATGAAAAGACTCACTTCGATACCTCCCACACGTTTGTACCTGCCCCTGTGTCTAAAAGGCACCACAGGCAACACTTTTCAACTTACAACTTGTAAGGCTGAGAAAACACAAGCTTTAGTACATGGCTCTCAGTGCTGATGTCACGAGTCTCACAATATATATATTCTATTTTGTATGTTAATGTTGCGGCCTACTATTTCAATTAAAAAGTCTAACTGAAAACAAAATTATCTTGTTAGCCTTACGAGTTTGAAAATACCTGGACTTATCTGATCTTGGGAGCTTAGCAGGGTTGGGTTTGGTTAGTACCTGGTTCGGAGCAACAGTTGTCCACTGATCTGAAAGTTGGCAGTTCAAATCCCGCTCTTGACATAAATATCATTGGTAGAGCAGTCTGATCCACTGGCCCGCAGGTTGGCGGTGGGATTCCAGCTTCCACAGATGAGTCCTGTGTGATGATGAGTGTGTCCTTGGGAAACCCACCTCTCCCCCAGCGTACATTGGTGTCTGCATGTGTGAGTGGTTCCTTGATGTAAAGTGCTTTGAGCCTTGAAGGTGGAAAAGTGCTATATAAAATGTGACTTTTTACCATTTACTTGCCACAGTGGGACAGCAGTGATGGTTTGAACCCGCTCAAGCCAGTGTTTTTGTTTCCTTGGGCAAGACACTCCAGTGTTGAAGTAGACTGGTTCAGGAATGGATAAGAGTGTGTTTATGCAATATCGTGACAAGTGATCATAATTGGCCCATAGCTACAATTTGAAGTGTTTACGCTATGGATATCATGTATATTCATTGAAACCCACTCTCCTAACCAAATAAACCAGTGCTAATAACCCAAGCTGCAGAATGTCAAAACCTGTGCTGCTCCTAATCTCTGAATCTTTTAAATTTCATAGCTGGATTGGTGCAGACTACTTCCTGATAAAGTGATGGTTTTCTTATCTGAACTGGAATCATATGTTGACTTTTGCGGTTTGTGTGTGTTTAGGTGGAGGAGGTGGTGGATGTGGGGACTTTTGCTGCAGAAGATATCCACATCCCCAGTATCTATGTGCACAGAGTTGTCCAGGGAGGAAGCTACGAGAAGAGGATCGAGGTACGAATCAGACCTGCCAAATTGTGTTGCATACAAATAGCATTTTGCCATTTTAAAAACTGCGAAGGACCATAAACATGAGCTTAATGCCATACTGTGTAACATTGTAGGCAAAGAAATATTTCCGTCAAAACAAGCAGGTGGTATATCTCAATCACCACCACCATAGTTTGTTTTTCATTCACAAGTTTTATCTGACTTGAGAGATATTTGATTTGATGGAGTTTACACAGAAATAAGATCAGGCCTCCTTTCCTAATGATTTCTTTCATAACATAATGGAGAGGTTCATTTCAGTTTAATTTAGAATGTTTTAGTGATAACAATGAATAGTAATTATTTTTTGACTGATGCAATTTCAAAAACAATCAGAGAGTTGATTCATATCTGCTCCATTTACTCACACAGACACAGGACATATTTAAATGCTTAAATTAGACACATTTTAGGACCTCTTTTTTGGGAAAGTTTGGAATTTCTGTAATATAACAATATTAGAAAATAATTAGGGATGCACTGGTATCGAATACTGGTATTGTTTCAGTTGATATCCTCTTTGGACATATAAATTGATATATAAAAGCTATTTATTGGCCATAGTCAGCCCAGATAGTCTCATAATGTTTGAACTTTTATTTATACAAAGATGTTTTATCGTTAAAAACGGCTCCATAACACAATTGGATCAGTTCCGTCTTATTTTATTTTTGTTTGTTTATTTTTGTCTGTACACATACAGTACATTGTTCCAGTAATCATATACTGAACTATATGTTGATATAGACCTACCGTACTTTTCACCACGGCGATTATGTTGCTTTGCTTAGAATGTTCCACAGTATAGCATCAAATGTACATGTTGCATTTGTTCACTTACCACGTCTTTATTGCTCAAGAACACATTAAAAAAACACATAGATTCTTATGGTGAAGGGAATCGGCTCCCCACAGATTTGACTTGTAACCTGTTGTAGTCTCCACGCAGTTAGATAAGCTTAATGCAGTACTGTAGAATCTCCAGGCAAAGCAATAACATCTCAGTGGAAACTAGCAGGTAATGTACCCTCCACCAGAAAAGTTACATATCTTTTCTTTAATATTTGTTGATTCAAAAACCCACATAAACAACTTATTACCCAACATATTTTAAGAGCATTGTTTATATTGATCAGCTGCTTCATGCTCAAGTAAAAATGGCACTTTTGAGACTCCAAACAAGCAAGGGCATGAAATTGTACAAATTAAAGTTGGGCATTTGCAACGGCTCTGACCCGTTTGGTATTGACACCCCAGACTTGTGAATTACTCCAATCTCCAGGGACAGGCCAGCGTCTAGACAAGCAGTCTGACCGAAATTGGGACCAAAATCTGTGAAAAAAAATCCACTTGGAACAGACAGAGCAGGTGCTTGTCCTGATGCTATCTTTGCTATGTTGACTTTGAATCAATAGCCTTCTCCACTCCGTATGTACATTGTGGCTTGGCAGAGAATATCTCCAGAGTTTGTGTCAGTCTTTGCCTGATATGAGTGCCTATTTGTGTGTGTTTGGTTTCAGAAACGCACAGTGAAGAAAAGTCAGGCAGAAAAACCCAAACCAAAGAAGGAATCCGATATCGTTAGAGAGAGAATTATTCGCCGAGCTGCTCTGGAGTTTGAAGATGGCATGTATGGTATCCTTTAATGGGAAAAATATATATTGTTATTATTAAAGGTCCTATATTACGCATAATTGACTCTTGTGAGCTTTAAGCCATGTTATAATGCTGTTACTTTCTCAAAAACATACCTGGAGTTGTACACAGACTAATAATAAAGGGTTATTCAAACGTGTGTGAATGAAACAAAGCACATTTCCAAAACTCAAAATGCTCTATTACAATTCGTGTGTAAAGTTTAAAAACACAATGGAGCACTTCCTGCATTACCACATGTTATCACAGGGTGGAACAGAATGGTCACATTTTTATATAGCTCTTTTTCACTATCAAGCGCTCAAATCGCTTTACATCAAGGGACCACTCACCGATTCACACACACATTCAAACACCAGTGTATGTAGAGGTAGGTGGGTTTAAGAGTCTTGGACACGACCGTTTACAGTAGGCCATGTTTACAGAAAAAGAAAAAAAAACAAGGACTGGATTAGTATGTTTGTTTTTAAATTTGATAACTAATAATGACTGCTATGGCTCCTCCCTGTACATTTTGACAAAGATTTTTGGATTAACCTCTAAAAACTAAAATCTTGTTATCACACTAGCCTAATTTTGGTAAAATATTTGCACCACACTGTACTACATTTTGCTTCTGGTTTGAATGGCAGCCATTTTATCCCAATATTTAAAACACATTTAAAACCAAAACATTTCTCCTTTGACCAGTGAGTGCCTTCATTTTTCTCTTTTCAGCCAATCACGTGTTGGAAATTGGTCAAAAAACATTGCCATCTTTCCTGTCCATTTCCAACGCACTAATGACTAACTGTAGCTTGAACCTCCTGATTACGCTGGCAAATTACAGTGTGAACACATAATGAATTTGAATGAGCGTGTTCGTGATTTTGTGGTGGCGTTTGTCCTTCTCACGCTTTTGGGCAGCAGATACATCGTTAACGACTCGCTGGTTCCACATTGTGTTAGTATTCGGCGTGACACATTATTAATTATGTGATACCAAGGCAGCGCTGGTCCAGTGAGATCACGGAGGTGGGTAACTGCTAGCTTGGGTAATGCATGTTTATTCTGGGGCTGTTTCATGGGTTGTTTTTGTATTATTGTCCTTAACACTTTTTCCAGCCAATCTCGGTATAGGAATTCCAATGCTGGCCAGTAATTTCATCAAACCCGACATCACTGTTCATCTCCAAAGTGAGAATGGGATTTTGGGACTGGTAAGAAACATCCAATTCATATACATTGTCTAATTTCATTTTCATGTATCTTTATTTAAGCAAAGAGAGCCCAGCCAAAGGGTTGAGTGAAATAGTGACTCCAAAGGTTTAAAGTAGAGGATGAAGTCTGCATGTGTGTTATATCTACAGAATTCAGTACATAAGGAAAGGTAGCTTCAGCAATTTCCTTTCTGTAATTCAATTGGATACAGAATTTGTTTCTCCAATAAAACAGCACTATAGGGGCTGGAGGAAATGTCTGGGGTGAGGGAAGTCTGGGAGTCCCTGCTTAGACTGCTGCCTCACTGACCTGGCCCCGGATAAGAGGAAGAGGATGGATAGGATGATTTAAGATTTTTGAATTTGTCCTACGCAAATAATGACCTCCAGTCCCAAAAAAACAGCACTGTTCATCCAGTTTGGAGCGTTATTTAAAAAGTTAATAGGCTCGTGTGTGTCTGTTTACATCCACAGAGTGAGGATCAGGCTGAAGCTGCTGCAGATTAGCAAAAGTGACTCTACTTCCTGTGTTGTTTATCTCCAGACTTCTCTATCCTCTCCCTCCCCCTCTCCCTCCCTCTCTTCCTCCCTCTCTTCCTCCTCTCTCCTTCCCTTCTCTCTTTCTCTCTCCCTCCCTCTCTCTCTCTCTCTCTTCTTCTCTTCCTTCTCTCCCCTCTTCTCTCTCCTTCCCTCTTTCTCCCCTCCCTCCTCTCTGCTAAAATAGAAGTGCAATTCTCTGATCTTTGGAACACTTCAGAGTCGCAGAGTGAGTTATTTTACCGTAGACAGGAAACAGCTGAGAGAGGTGTGCTCATGACTTTTACCTTGTGGTGTGCAGTCTCTTCATTGCCATATCCCACTGCAGTCTTTGTGCTCAGGGGATCATAAGAATTAAAATCTCATCTGATTCCTCTTGTGTCTTTGGTCTGCGCTTTTTGTCTCACGTTTTAAAAACTCTTTAAAACTGAAAAATCCTGTAGTGTGTGGTGGATTTTACATCTCATTTAAAACATCCCCACTATCAAAGACGCATTATACCGTATAATAGCTATATTAGTTGATCTGAGCCCTTTCGTTCCAGCTCCTGTTTCCACAGTATGTAAATAAGCCAACAGGCTTATTTCTATTTTTGATTTAACCCACAGTGAATTGGCAACCTCTGTAGTTTCCCAGTGCCAAATTGGACCAAAACCCCCAGAACTAATTCCAACCAACTTCATATGTAGAAAATTGTATACCTAGATTTGAACCATTTTGATGATAGAAAAACAACAGGTCCATAGCCTAACCAATCCTTTACTAGCTAAGAAAATAGCTTTTTGAGTACCACCAGATCTGTAAAAGAACTAAACCAGGTCTAAACTAGGTCTATAAAAAATTAAACCAGGTCTAAACTAGGTCTTTAAAAAAGTAAACCAACTCTAACCTAGGTCTATAAAAAAGTAAACCAGGTGTAACCTAGGTTTATAAAAAAACGAAACCAGGTCTAAAGTAGGTCTGCAACTACGCCATGACCTCAAGGTGCACTGCATAAATTACCTTTTAAAACATGCATTTGTGAGCTTGGTTGCCTGTACATAGATCTGCCTTGGAACTTTGACTCACTTGCTTGTCTTTGTGGAAATAGATGGATTTTATGCCATACTGCAGAAAATATGCCAGATAATAACATCTCAGAGACAAGCAGATGGGGGACTTCTCACCAGAAAAGTTATATTAATGCACTTTTAAATATTTGTAAATTAGCTGAATTATGAAAAACCAATGTCTTGATCATAGACTGTATATATAAATGGACGTAGCTAACCTGCGAGCTGCCGCCACGTTCCAAATATGAACTGAGCATGGCCGTGCTTTCGGCTCCATCGACTCCGGCTCCAGTTCACTTTACATTGAAAAACTGTGGCCCCTCTCTTTGTAACTGCTACAGTTAACCTCATCATTTTGGTCCAAACATGTTCGTATTAATCTGCTCTACATGATCCAGGTGTTTTTATTTCACTATTGTGTCTGTAAATCAAGATATTAACATTAATAACAGACAAATAAGAGGCCTTCTTTCCCCAAGGTCACTCCTACTAGCGTGGGGAACAGGTTGGAAGTGCCCGCTCCCTGTTAAACTAGCAGTGTGGGTGGGAAGGGGCGTTATCTTCAGCAGCCTTGCTTGAGATTGGCTCTTTGGAATTCTGACCGCGAAATGCATTTTCCTCCCTCTAGTTAGAAACATGCATTAATCAAAAAGCACTTCATTGTGTTTTTTAAATCTTATCATAGCAACCAAATATTGAACTGAGCTCCAAATTCGCTCCTGTAACTGCTGGCCTGGATGAGCTTCATTTGATTGGAATGCTATGGGTGACGTCACATTCCCTTAGTCCACTTCTTTAAACAGTCTATGGACTTGCCTCAATCCATAATATTATCTGTGGTCAGCTTCATTTAAATCCACATTGTTGTTATGTAAAACTGGTGACACTCATATTCCCCCTTTCCATCCATGGCACTTTCTATTTACCATGAGTGACATTGTAACAAAAGACTGAAGCTATGACACAGTAACATTTTCAATCATTTGTGTTGACAGGAGTATGGCTTATGCTAGTGTTATATTTGTCAAAGTTTTGTTTTTAATTACAACTACCAGGTTTACCAGACAGCTGCCTCTCCAGTCCTCCTTGTCCTCTTCACGGGCTTTTGTGCAGTAGAGAAAATCAATGTCTCATCTAATCGCAGAGATTGTGTCTGTCTGTAACTTGAAAAATGGCGGCTGCTCAGTTTGAGTGACAGCTGTGAGAGGCAAAGCAAGTTTATTTGTATAGCACAATCGGTACGCAAAGTAATTCAAAGTGCTTTACAGAATAAGAAAGATATTAAAATCACAATACAAAAAAATTAAAACATAAATAACCATCATAAAATTAGCATTACAAGAGAAGAGTGCAGAATAGAAACCTTTCAGTCATATACACAGCTAAACAGAACCATCTGAAGCCCGGATTTAAACATTGTCAAAGTAGAGGCCTGTCTCACATCTTCAGGAAGACATGTTCCAGGTTTTAGCTGCAGAAAAGTCAAACGCTGATTCCCCATTTTTACCCTTGGTTTAGTCCTGACTCTGGGCACGAGCAGGAGGCCTGTCCTTGAAGTCCTCAGAGCGTGAGATGGTTCATATAGCACTAACATGTGGGGGATGTACTTTGGTGCTAGGCCATTGAGAGACTTGTACACACGCAGAGCTGAGCTACAGGAAGACAGTGCAGAGACCTGAGCACAGGATTTAAGTGCTTGTACTTCCTGGTTCTAGTCAGGACTAAAAGCAGCAGCGTTCTGGATGTTCTGCAGCCGTCTTAACGCTCGTTTGGAGAGGCCAGTGAGCAGGCCGTTATAGTAGTCTAATCTATTGGGGACAAACGCATCTATAAGTTTCTCCAAGTCTCTTTTTGACAGTATAATTTTTGACAGATTTAACTTCGCCTTTTATTATGGATTAGACCTTCATGACTGAGGGATTACAGAGATGTACCATTGATTTTTGCAATGTTTTTAGTTGGTAAAAACCTGCCAGATGTTATTGATTTGATGTGGCTCAGAGGGTGTAGTGTTTTGTGTTTTGATTTTGGTTGTCATTGTACAGGGCCCATACCCCACAGACAAAGAGGTGGATGCAGACCTGATCAATGCTGGTGAGACAACAGTTTATATTCACACATTGCATTATTCATTAGGGTTCTTAGAAAATCAATACTCAGATACTACCGTATTTTCCGGACTACAAGCCGCTACTTTTTTCTACTTTTTAACCGCTGCGGCTTATAGTGCAGTGCGGCTTATACATTTTTTTTTTTCCGTGGCGCCAAAAACATTTTGTCCAGCAACAGTAGTCCATTAAAACTGAAAATTTTTTCTGCAAATTTCTGCAAATTTTTCATATTACTACATGGGATACCAGCTGCTTAAAATCCAGTGCGGCTTGTACAAGTTTTTTTTTTTCTAAAATTAAAGAATGCGGCTTTTAATCAGGTGCGCTCTGTAGTCCGGAAAATACGGTAATTTGATACCAAAACCCCACAGCTCTATGAATGACCTCTAGAGATTGCCCTTTAAGAAAATGCACAAGAAAACAATCTGTCTACATCTCCAAAGCTCAGAATACTCTGTTCCACCTTGTGATGTCATGAAGCGGGAGTTTGAAAGTTAACAGCTACCTTTTACCTTTTGTTCAGTAGAGACTGGCCTGGGCTGAAATCATCCAAATGATTCTAGTAAAGATGTATGAAGTTTAAAAACACGATGGAGCATTTCCTGTATTACCACATGACATCACAAGATGGAACAGAGTGTTTTCTGTCTAAGCGTAAATATACAAGGTTTGTCTAGGTATGTTTGTAATGAGGAAACGACTTTATAACAGATCAGAAAATAGCCTAATATGGGCCCTTTAAAGACCATTGTCCCAGTTGTACCACAGTCTGTAAATGTGTTCTGTTTGTGACCTTAAGTATTATGCATTTTCTGTCACTGTTTAAAGAGATCTTAAAGTTCATCTTGACATTGTCCTTGACCCACAGGGAAGGAGACGGTGACTGTACTCCCTGGTGCTGCCTACTTCTCGAGTGATGAGTCCTTCGCCATGATCCGAGGGTGAGATTATACTGTCTTTGAAAATACTTTAAAGTGACTGGTTTTCATGCTTTTTTTTGTTTCCAATTCTGACTTGGTTTCATGGGATAGGACCTGTGCTAAGTATTTATCATAGTCTTACATCAGTTAAGTGGCAGTTTGAGGGAAAAAAGTTCAGAATAAAAGTACAAAAATACAGTAAGTAGCGATGAGTTCTAAAACAGAAAGGAGCTCAACAGTGACCACCTGCTCAGGCTTTGCAAAGGCTAACCAGCTACGTGCTAACCAGCTACATACTAATATCCATAACGTGGTTCTTTTGTTAAAAAAACACACTTAAAACACAAGATTCTGCCAAATGTTTTAATAACGTTGCAATTTATAAAGTTTCAGAAACAGATTTTAAATTAAATCGTAGGTCTGGGAGCTGGGAATGGGAGCTTACACTACAGACCTTTACTGGCATTTTTAATATTAACTATAGACGATATATTTGTTATACCAATTTGGCATATCTCCATAACAACAATTGCAATTCTATCTGTGTAATCCCTCAGTCGTCCAGGTCTGGTCCATAGCAAAAGAGAAATATGAAATCTGTCAACTGGACAAAAAGTTGTAGGAGTGAAGACGTTTCGCTGCTCATCCAAGCCGCTTCTTCCATTCTGGTCAGATTACTGGTGGCACTGCCTTATATCTATCTGAAGGGAGGAGCTAACTACACTGAAACTAAAAACACCTATTGTTTACAGATATTTCTATTTGTAGGCTAGGTCTATTGTGCTACCCTGAGTGTGCACTGTGCCTGAGTCCTACTTAGTATTGTTATTCAAGCCCCTAATGAGTGAGTTCACATTTGCGATACTGCAAATTTTTCCATACATCTCCCATCTCTAAAACATCCTTTGACTTCATGCATGCACAGAGCCACCAAGGTTCCATTTAGTCCCTCTGAGCCAGAACAGAGCTATTTATGACCATATTGGATTTTTACTGGGTGGACAAACACAACGATGCTGTAGGAAGCGCGGGTGGGCACTCTCAGACAGCTCGCAGATCAATACGGACCTCAGCGCCCGCGAATATTGGCACGGCCCCTATCTACTTTCCCTGGTGACACAAGCCATTATCCAGTGCTATAATTTGTGAGCATGTCTTGTGGTGAAATCCGGGTTTATGGCTATAGACCGGCAGCTGTGTGGGTGATTTCGGGGAGGACTTTGAAAAACTGCAGGAGACGCTTTCTGTGTTTTTTTTGTGTTGCAAGTGACTTTGTACCCCAGATACTAAAGTGAGAAAGCTTAAAGGTCCTAAAATACGCAAACTTGACTCTTGTCAGCATTTTACCTTTAGTTGAGTAGAGATTGGCTGAAATGATCTAAATAAGCCTACTGAAGGTCTGTCGAGTTTAAAAACACAGTGGAGCACTTCCTGCATTACCACATGACATCAAAAGGTGGAACAGACTGTTTTTTGTTTGAGAGAAGAACTCAGCCTAAATATGCAGAGTTTGTGTGTTAAACATGAATGAAACAAAACACAACTCCAGGTCTGTTTGTGACGAGGAAACATTATAACATAGATCAGAGAATAGTGTAATTTGACCCCTTTAAAGTGCATATGAAAGGTTAAACTATTCATTTCACTGGGTCTGTAGAGGAATGAAATTCTTGTTGGACTCCAGACGTGATTGATCAGCTAAAAAGGGGACATAGAAATTTTCTTTGTCATAGAAATTATCTGCCAATTCTTCAACTAAAGGCTTACCAGCGAAGTAGTTTTCTGATTTTTACTTTATATCTGTACCTATTCTAGCATATTGATCCTTTCCAGTGACATTCTGCTGTGGGTGTTCTACTTCCATTTATTTATTTATGGTGGAATGTTCAGAAGTTGCCATTGTGACACAATGCACAAAAACTGTTAAAAAAGTTTTAATAAAGTCTGAAAACTCAAGAAAAATACAAAATGCATTTAAACAATACATTTTCAGGAGCCTGTGATCAATACAAGCATTCATGGTCCTGAAGAAAGATGAGAGTGACTAACTAGCTAGCTGGTGAGAGGCTTGTTAAACACATCACAAATCAGCTCACCTGTTGTAGTTCCGACCAACTGAGATTATATTAAAATAAAGCTCAGATTAACTCTAATGTGAGTAACAGAGCTTCAGTCAGAGCAATGCTTGCAGTTAGTGTCAGTCCCCCAGGGAATGTTGATGACATCAGATGCAAAGTATAATTTCACAGCTTTTACACTAAAGAAGTTTTCAAAGTCATGATCATGCTTCAGACAGACAGTTTATTCACTGCTGTCATATAAACTCCATGGGGAAAAGTGAAACAATTGTAGGTGTATTAGATTTGAAGGTGTTGGCAGTCACAGAATCCCCCAACGGATTTATCCAGGTAATATATACAGTGTCTGAAAGAAGCAGGCAGTGTGAATGACTGAGGTAATATAAATGCTAATTACTCTAATGAAATGCAGCTTGTTTGGAAGTAGTTATGAGTTTAGCAGTAACAGATAGAAGATGAGTGTATGGTGAAAACTGAATTGGAAAAATGTAATGCTGAAATATAAAAACAGCACTCTCTATACTGCAAATGGACTGAAGCCTCCATACCAAGTGAGCAACCACATCAATAGGTTGTGTTTACGGCACAGACTGTATAAAGAAATGGACTAAGGGAGTGTAAATTCACCCATAGCGTTTGGCTGCAGTTAAATGAAGCTCATCAAGGCAGTTGTAGGGGGGTATTCGGAGCCAAGTTCCATATTTGGAATTCCGACCACGAGTATCATAGCAATTAAAGAGCCAAACCAGACCAAGGATGTTGAAGGTAACGCGACTTTCTGCCCCCATCGCTGATTTAGTAAGTAAGTTTAGAAGTGCTCAAACATGCTGCTAATGCTAGCTGGAGTGACCTTGGGGGAAGAAGGCGCCTCGTTAATTGGTTATTAATGTTCATATCTTGATTTACAGACAAAATAGACAAATAAAATTACCAGGGTCACATAGAGAGAGAGCCGGTTAACGCAAACATTTTAAGGCCAATATGACGAGCCTCCGGATTGGCTCTTTGGTTGCCAAGATACTGGTGGTCAGCGTTCCAAATATGGAACTCGGCTCCAAATTTGCACCTACACTGCTAGGCTCAATGAGCTTCATTTGACTGAAGCCAGATGACGCCACACTCCCTTACTTCTTTATACAGTCTATGAGAAAAGCCCAGTAACTACAGAGATATTAACCATAAACCAGGTCAACAAATCTGCATTCTGACAGTTAAACAGCATACTCTACCATAGGCTTCTAACCTGTCCTCCTGCTCCATTTCAAACTATAGGGACTCTACAACGATATGATGTCATGTGAACGCAGCCTATTCTGTGTCTCTCTTCTGACCTACTTTTTTCGGATTCATTTGGTCAAAAAACTGACAGCTGTCGTCTTATTCTGTTCTTGTTGTTTGCAGGGGTCACGTCAACTTGACAATGCTGGGAGCTATGCAGGTTTCAAAATTCGGAGACCTTGCCAACTGGATGATCCCGGTGAGTTCTAAAGACAGGAGGCAGAGCTGTGAGGGAGAAGGGGGGATACTGACAGAGATGGATGGGATTAGCAATGAATGAGTATGTTACAGGGACAGGTCAGATTAAATGTTTGGGACATGAGAAAGTACATAGTAAAGCCCTATTCACATGGGATTAATTTTACCACGAGTCCTCTGGTAAATTGTAATAATTAGGAGAGTTACCTATGTTTCGAGTCTCGTACGAATCACCCAGGTCTGTAAAATGTCCAAAAATTCTCCCAATTTTTACCTCCTGTAATTCTGCAAACTGAAGCTCCTTGGGTGATTCTAGTTCCATGTGGACACTCATATCTTTAAACTAGCCTGTGTTTCGTATGTTCATTGAAGCTAATAGCGATTCAGAATGTCTCCACAGCCCATTTTAGGTCTAGACACAAAAACTAAATAATATTCGTTCAACATGGGACCGTACTGGAATCCAGCAAATTTTTTTTTTTTCTACAATTAAAAAATAAAAGACATAAATCAAACTGCGGTAACGACGTGACCCAGAAGTTTTATCCCATTGTCGTGGCAACAGTCGACCTAGCAGCATGGAGCCTCTATGGAAAAGTTTGGTTTGAGAGGTCAGATCATCTTGAACATATTAACAGAGAGAGACTACGGCTGTTTTTAAGTATTACCATATTTTCCGGACTATGAGCCGCTACTTTTTTTCTACACTTTAACCACTGCGGCTAATGGTACAGTGCGGCTTATTCTTTTTCTTTTTTTTCCGTGGCGCCAAAAACATTTTGCCCAACAACAGTAGACCAATAAAACTGATGAGTAGTTTACAGAGGTCCAATGAAATTGTATGATCAATCTAGCGCACTCTCACAACTATTGTAAATCATTTGTACTAACCCTCATCAACATGGACAATACTAGAAGAAAAGCATATGATGCGGCTTTTAAGTTAAAAGCGATCACTCTGGTGGTTGAAGAAGGAAATCAAGCTGCCACACGTTATATAATAAATTGGTTTTTGGTTCTCTGTATAGACATAAAAGTGAAAAGAGTGGATGTTGCTCCTTACCTGTCAGCTTGTCACCAGCTGTCAGTGACTCATTTCTTACAGTGATAAGAAGATACACAGTGGTCTGGTTTAACGCGGGGGTTACGTTCCATAAATAACCCATGAGAAACGAAATCCGTGAAGTGGAAAACTTTTTTTTTTTTTACAATTATTCTATATGTTTTGCGGCTGCAGGTGTATTTCTCAGTTCCTCTGTCCCTGCCTCTTCGTCCTGGCGCCGCTCTGCTGTAATGTCTCGTGATGTTCTTTTTCCTGCAGTCACTTTTCCACAAACTAAAGCAGACTCCATCCGCATGGTTACAGCCCTTTTTGCTCCTTGTTAAAACTTATTCTGCTGTCGTCCTTATGTTATTTTCCTCCTTCTTTATGTTGTTTCACATGTAAAGTCTCTCGTGGATGCGAGTCTTGGCTACGCTGCGTTTCTGTGGCGCATTTTCAAGTGTCAGAGACGCTGCAGAGCTGATCACCTCCGTTGATGGGTTTTATGTAATAAATCCACTAAAATCACTCTCTTAACCTGGTCTGCAGCGTTCACAAAGACACAGGGAAAACAAAAATATCCAAAGGCACTCGTAGACCACAATGGACACAATGCGTGTTGGAGCCGTTTGTCCTCAAATACAAAGGTGTCCAACGCGATTGTTTCAGAGTCACACTGCAGGATCAAATATTTTGGTAAATTTGGCTGAACGCATTCTGGACTGTACAGGAGACACGGCACCTCCTTTAGCCAAGCAGGATGCCTTCATATACTGTACAAAAAAAGCATGCAAAACTGCACTAGTGGTCCCTCGCAAATGAACGTTTTTGAGCTAATTTTTCATATTACTACGTGGGATACCTGCGGCTTAAAATCCGGTGTGGCGTGTACAAGTACAAAATAGATTTTCTTTCTAAAATTAAAGCATGCGGCATTTAATCAGGTCCACTCTGTAGTCCAGAAAATACGGTCTATTGCTTGACGCTAAAGCGCAGCTACATTCTACTATATGTATCAGAGCCATACACTGTATAAAGTATATAAATGGACATAGCTAACCTGCTGGCCGCTGCGTAGCAAGCAGGAAGGACTTTTGACCATTCAAAAGATGGTAGATTACGTTTTGAATTGTTAATCACTACAGCAATGGTGGCAATTTGCATATACTGTATAAAGAAATGGACTAAGTGAGTGTGATGTCACCATTTGGCTCCAGTCAAATGAAGCTCATCGAGGCTAGCAGATAGATAGATAGAGGCCAGTTTGGAGCAGAGTTACATATTTGGAATTCTGATCGTGAGTATCATAGCAACGAAAGAGCCAATCAGGAGTGAGGCTGTTAAAGGTCACACCCCTGATTTAGCAGGGACTGGGCGCTTAGCAACATTGTCAATTAAACCTGTTACTAACGCTAGTGGGAGCAACCTCTGGGCCTGATTTGTCTCTTATTAATGTTCATATCTTGATTTACAGACAGTGTGATACAGACAGTGTGATTTACTGACAGACAATGTTCATATCTTGATTTTCAATAGTGAAATAAAAACATCAGGATCATGTACAGCGGGTTAATACAAACATTTTAAGACCAAAATAATGAGTCTGACAGCAACAATGACGGAGAGAAATATAAATATTAGATCTGTATGACAATGCAATGTGATGTTATTTAGGTTATATTGGTGAGATTACTCAAATTTGCCGTAAAAAGTACTGATTATGATCAAATGGGCCAGTTCAACTGAAGGCCTGAGGTCCAATAAAAATTGGTCTGCGGGCCACATTTGGACACCCCTGATTTATATATACAGTTTTTGGTTCTGATACATTTAGTAGAATGTACCTGCACTGTAGCGTCAAACACCTAATACTTATAAAACAGACGTAGTCTCTCTCTGTTTATATGTTCAAGCTGATTTGACCTCAGTCTAAACTTTAGTTAATGGAGCCGGAAGCGCGCCCATGCTCACTTCCTGTTTGGAACATGGTGGCTATGTCCATTTATATATACAGTCTATGGTAATTTGTCATCACTTTGAAACCCATGCACTGATGCATTGTACCTTGTAGTGTGTAGTGGATGACTGCTTGGCTCAGGATCTCCAAGCCTTCATCACTGAATGGAAGCTATTTATACTCTCTCCATTTTCTATAGAGAAGTTGATAATGGGTTGAAGATGTTAATAGCTTGTTTCTTTACACAGGAGACAGAGCAGTATCTTAATTTGCCACATTAATTCAAAGGAAGCGCCATTTACGCACTCAGATACCATCTTGTCCATTTCATCAAGAGTCATTCTGTCATTCTGAGAGATTACGGCTAACGTCTCATTTGTATGCACAGTATGCTAATAGGTTGACATGTTGTTGCCAGATATGAAACCAGGTCAATTAGACTTAAGGCCACACAAGATTTTTGAGGTCAAGAATCCATTTAACAGTCGTTAGCATGTGGGAGGCTTAATGCTGATTTTTCATTCCTGGCATAGCTCACTTGACACTTTATTAAATATGCCATCTCTAATGTGCATTAATGCAAATATGTTATGCAATGCAATAATGGATATAAAAACCTGTCATAAATGGGAATGAAAAAAATGACATTGCAAACACACAGCGCAATTAATATGTTAATATTGGCTTATGCTGTCTTTAAACTGGCATGGAAAAATATATATAAGATAATTCTCCAGTAAGTAAATTACCAAGTAATTAGGAGATAAAATCCTTCAAACTACCGCACATAGTTGCCTGCATCATCACTGCAAATATTATTATGTTATAGGACTAGGGTTGAAAAAAATGTATACCCAGATACCAATCGATACTAAAACTAATTCTGAAGCTAGATACTTCTAGGATGAACAGGTATCTACTAAAAAAAGACCCAGTAACAGGACAGAAATTAATCTTTCCTGAATAGATTTAGAATGATCTTGAGCTGTATCTCAACAAGTATAAGACACATAGACTAGTGTACGCCCAAGGACCACTATGGAACCTACCTGGACGACTGAGGGACTACACAACTATAAGGCCATATAGACAAGGGATGGGACGATATATGATAATATCGTTAATCGCGATACTTTAAAAAAAGGGTCCTTGATTAATTGTTCGTGGCATTTTTCATAATTGTGGTCATCGCACACGATTATAATCGTCTTTACGGCACCAGACTGACTCATCTTTGTGGTTTCAATACAACGTTTAGATGCTAGTTTTGGTGTTTGCCCACAAGGGGGGGGGCCTCTGTCACAGCTATGACACTTGGTCTGTGCCTGTTCTGGTGGCAGTCTGCCGAAAAAAAGTTGTGGGTCCGAGGGCAAAACACGAGCAACTTGCACGTGGATTTACGAGACAACTATCGTGCATTGTTTGACAAACTTGAGCTGAAAATATTAATTGTAAGTGACATAAACTATTGAATGTAGAAAACGTCACTAAACGTGTGTGATGTGATTGGTTGATTTTACACGGGGGAGAGTGGGGCGTAAACTTTCAGTCACATGTAGCACTGATTCGCTGTTTGCGGCTCCAGTGACGCATAACCTCCACCTTATTGGACAACACTGGTGTCAATCAGAAGCTAACGCATGTGTTTAGCACTGAGGAAGAAAGTCGGCGCTGTCTTAAGTTAATAATGTCTGAAATCGACCAAAGAAATGCAAAAAAGTGACAGACCAGATTTCGCGTGTGGAATACTTTCCTGCAGCAGATTGGACATGGAGGATCTAACTTATTTTGTGGACATGATCTCTTCAGTGGGTTATACTCTCTGGACCTGTACGGAACGAATGAGACCAACTTTGTGGAATATGTTGATGTTTGACCGAACCAGAGCCTCAAAGGTGAGTGAAGTCCAAATCCGCATTTTTGGCTTTTGTGGTGATCGCATGTGAAAATTGTTTGCATATTCGGAAAGACAAGCGTTGTAGCTTTCATTTGATGTGTAGATTGTTTGCGTGGGTGACGCAGAAGTACATGTACATTCCTGTAGAGTTGTAAAGTAGGCCCGGGCTGTCGCAACGTTTCAAAAAATTAATAATTATGGTGGTAATATCGTCAATCGCGATTTTAGTCACGATAATCTCGAGTCTAAATTTTAATATCGTCCCATCCCTAATATAGACTAGCATGAAATCACAGTCTTGTCTAAAGAAAGAGTTTTTTTTTTTTTTTTTATTGTGGTATCAGAATTGGTATCAAGTCTATAGCTTGGTTTCAAAATTGAGTTTGAAATTTTAGTATCATGATATCACTAATTGAAAATGAAAATAGTTGTGTAATTAGGACAAAGTTGGACCTTTTCTGATTGGTTTTAGAATGGTCTTGAAGTATCAGATCCATAGACTGTATATATAAATGGACATAACTGACCTTCTAGCTGTTGCGTTCCAAATAGGACAAGCCAAAAGTAAAATCTATCAACTGAACATAAAAGTTGTAGACGATTGAAGACGTTTTGCTGCTCATCCATGCCGCTCCTTCAGTTCTGAGAACAGTTCTCAAAACTCAGTATGGAGTTTAAAAACACAGTGAAGCACTTCCTGTATTACCACATGACATCACAAGGTGGAACAGAGTATTTTCAGATTGAGAGAATAATCAAGGTTTGTGTGCTGAACATGTGTGAATGAAACAAAACACATCTCCAGGTATGTTTGTGATGAGAAAACATAACATAGATCAGAAAATAGCGTAATATGGACCCTTAAGCAAGTCAATTTCTGCCTTGGAAGATCCCTTAAGTTCTAGCTTGTCTTAACATTACAATTTAGATCAATATGAGCAGGTCCAGTTGTGAATTTTTATTTAGTGCGTCGATACAAAGCTAGTGTAGAGCTTGGAGGTCTAAAATCATGGGGTTTTTGATGAGAGTGGGTTTGGCTTTTCCTTGTACCTACATATTCACTGCCTTTTAATTATACATCGTCTTCACTCTTTCAATTAGTTCTTTGTTTGTTTAGCCTGATTGCTAATTAACAAGCACTTGATGGAGAACATTTTGTAGTTATTTTTAATACCTGCTGCTGCACATTTTGCTCTGAGGCTATGATGAGTAGAGGCAGAATTTTTTATATATATATATAAAAAGCTAGTGGAATATGCCATGGAAAAACAGAAACACAAGAATGAATAGTGAGCAGTACAGAGTTGCTTGTGCGTCTGGCAGTATTGAAGTACTTGGAGTTTTTGTTCAAAGTAGCAGAAACTGATGAAGGTAAATAGAAAGTGTGGGTCTTGCAGTTTTGAGATTGGAACTATGAACCTGGAATAGTTACCACAGTAGTTTTCAAAATGTGTGCTAGTGAGAAGTGGAAGAAGTACTCAGTTTTGTTACTTAAGTAAAAGTGCAGATACCGAAGCAAATAAATTCTCAAGTAAACGTAAAAGTGTCACATTAAAAATCTGCTTAAGTAAAAGTATTAAAGTACTCATTTAAAAATGTGCTTAAAGAGTAAAAAGTAAAAGTATTTTGTGCATATTTTTATATACTTATGAAGCTTCGAATATAGTGATTTTGGTAAAGATTTGTGCTGAATTTTGTTCAACAGAAACAATTGAATCAGCTGTTTTTATTTGTATATTTTTGTATTGTTCAAATTATGAACATGTTAAGCCTTTTCAGCAGATCTCCAACAATAATAAAAAATACTTTTCAGTCCTGTTCAAAAATGTAGTTGAGTAGAAAGTACAAATACCTGCTCTCAAATGTAGTGAGGTAAAAGTAAAAACTATCCACTTTAAAATCTAGGTAAGTAAAGATGAATTGTGTAACTTTTTGGGTAGAGGATCTGGTATTGATATTACAGGCCCAGGTCTACAGGTGTGCAAAAGGGTGCATTACAGTATAGATTTTGACCCCTTTGAAACTCAAATGAACCTCAGTCACTTTGGTCTGGACCCGCTGCTGTGGTATTACTTCGTCTGAAATCTTTCATAAGGTGGCGTTAAACACACCCATCTACCATTTATTCACTTATAGGTGTTTTAATGCTCAAAGAACATACACGACCGTTAGCAGGCCATACTCTCCACAGCTTGTATCCATGGAGATTGTTAAGTTTATTTCCATACTGGGAAACATTCCAAGCAAAGCAATTAAACATAAATGTAGACAGACCCTCCACCAAAACGTTACATAGTGCACCTTTAAGTACAGAATTTTACTACTTTTACTTTTTTACATTCCACCACTGCTAATCTCTTTCTATAGCATCTCAGAACCTACCAGCCTTAAATTCTCAGTTCAAATGAACCAGATTCTTATCAGATAGATTGGCTCCATATTAAAGCCTCTGTGCCCTTTAACCTGACAACAATTACAATGAGCTACTGTGAAAAACCCCAAAAATAATCACACTATAGTTTATTTATGTCGACTGTAACTACATAGTTGCTTGTGTGTCTGGCTGTATCTAAGTACTTGGAGTTCTTGTTCAAAGTAGCAGAAACTGATGAAGGTAAATGGAAAGTGTCAGTCTTGCAGTTTTGAGGGAACTATGAACCTGGAATCGTTACCACAGTACACAGAATGGCAAGACGACTTTCACAGTTTAATTAGACAGACACAGCACTGCAGTTATTATGACACTACTGGGGCTATGAAACAGAGCAAAGAGAAAATGGTTTGGACATGTGCAGAGGAAGAATAGTGAATATGTGACACCTCCAGATACTTGTGTATTTGCAAAAGCTTCAAAATATATATGTTTATTTATATTGCATAGAGCTGGGTACCACAAACAGTAAGATAAGATAAGATAAGATAAGATAAGATAAGATAAGATAAGCCTTTATTAGTCCCACAGTGGGGAAATTCCAGCATTGCACCGCACACATAGAGAACAGGCACACATAGAGAACAGAAGAAACAGGGCAATAGATAAATAGTTAGAAATAATTTAAGAAATAGACTCAAAAATAAAACTCGAATATACACATATATATACATATAGATATACAAAGTGAAAGTGATAAAGTGACTTGAGTATTGCACTTGGGTTTGGTTAAATATGGCTGAATGACACATGTTCAGTGTTCATTGTATAGTCTGACAGCAGCAGGAAGGAAAGACCTGCGGAACCTCTCCTTCACACAGCGAGGGTGAATCAGTCTGTCACTGAAGCTGCTCTCCAGGGCAGACAGAGCGTCCTGCAGGGGGTGAGACTCATGGTCCAGCATAGAGATGACCTTAGCCAGGACCCTCCTGTCCCCCACCTCCTGCACTGAGTCCAGAGGACAGCCCAGGACAGAGCTAGACTTCTTGATGATCTTGTCCAGCTTCTTCCTCTCCCTCTCTGTGATGCTGCTGTTCCAGCAGGCCACACCGTACAGGATGGCTGATGCCACCACAGAGTCATAGAAGGTCTTCAGGAGTGGCCCTCTCACTCCAAAAGACCTGAGTCTCCTCAGGAGATAGAGCCTGCTCTGGCCCTTCCTATACAGTGCGTCTGTGTTGTGAGTCCAGTCCAGTTTGTTGTTCAGATGAACACCCAGGTACTTGTATGAGTCCACTCTCTCAATGTCCCTTCCCTGGATGTTCACTGAGGGGGCAGTAGAGTGGCGTCTGCGGAAGTCCACCACCATCTCCTTGGTCTTCCCTGCGTTGATGACAGTACCTTGTTTATGTAATGGATACTTAAGTTATAGTTTTTCAGTCCCTAAATTATCCAAATTTTGTAAATAAATTGCACTAAAGATGTGTGCTAACCATAGACTGTATATATAAATGGACATAGTTAACCTGGTAGCCGCAGCGTTTCCAAATAGGAAGTGAGCATGGGCACGCTTCCAGCTCCATCGACTCTGGCTCCAAGTCACTTTCTGTTGAAAAACTGTGGCCCCTCTCTCTGTCATTGTTGCTGTCAGACTCATTATTTTGGTCTTAAAATGTTTGTATTAACCCGCTCTACACAATCATGGTGTTTTTATTTTGTTATTGTGTCTGTAAATCAAGATGTGAACATTAATAACAGACAAATCAGGTGCCTTCTTTCCCCGAGGTTGCTCCCACTAGTGTTAGCAACAGGTTAGATTGACAGATTTGCCAAGCACCCGCTCCCTACTAAACCAGTGGTGTAGGTGGGCGCTTCTTTCAACAGCCTCGCTCTGGATCGGCTCTTTGGTTGCTATGATACTTGCGATCAGAAATCCTAATATGGAACTTGGCTCCAAATTGTTCCCCATACCCACAGCTGAAAGCTATGGATGCCATCACACTCACTTAGTCCACTTCATTATACAATCGATGGCGCTAACTAGTATCGTTCTATAGCATCTCAGAACTTACCAGGCTTAAATTCTTGGTATGAAAAGAATTAGCTTGAGTAATGCCCTCACTTTTTTAGCTGCTGTGAGGGGAAAAAAGTTGGTTATGTGTCTGGCTCTATTGAAGTACTTTGAGTTTTTGTTCAAAGTAGCAGAAACTGCTGAAGATAAATAGAAAGTGTGGGTCTTGCAGTTTTGAAAAGGGAACTATGAACCAGGAATCGTTACCACAGTACACAGAATGGAAAGACGACTTTCACAGTTTAATTAGACAGACACAGCACTACAGTTATTATGGCACTACTGGGTCTATGAAAACCACAAGTGCAATGAGAAAAAGTTCATTTATTTTCTATTTCTGGAGTGAATTTGTCTGGTATGGCTGAGATGGGACAGAACGGGGTGCATGGGGGACCATCGCCTGCTGCAGTTTAAGTTTTTCCACTTCAGTTTCTATTTATTTCACATAAGCTGTGCGTGATCATGGTGTTACAGGAATCTCTTATAGCTTACATCATGTATAAGGTATCTAGTTTTGTATCAATTAGTATCTGACTCTCAATACTTTTGACAACCCTAACATGTAGCTGCAACAAGAAGAAGCTATGTCCAAAATATAAAGTAAACTTAATTTTTTTTTTTTTTTTGGCCCTTTTTCTCTTGGCAACATAACAAACATTTAATATCAATGAATAATATAACTTTAAACACACTCCCTTCAGACAACAGTGCAGACTGCTCCTCTTCACATATCAAAGTAATGAGATGTGATCCTCCAGTCCATCCAATTTTTACTCCAACTTAAAATCCCCATTTCAGTGTATTAAATATTTACTTTAGATACCACAGAAGTACTGCTGGTCACACTCACCTCCCTTCACACAGGCCAGGTTGGTTTTGGCTTGACTTAGTTTGTTGTTTATGTAACTTCCAAACTAACAACATGATTGGGAAATTTAAACAGCAGTGCTCTCTATGGACACCATTTTGAGGACTTCTGGTAGCTCAAAAACTGAATATTTTAATTGTAAACATAAAAAACAGCAACCCAAGGATGTTGTCTGATTTTTAAATCAATATAATAGAGTCTGAAAATCCCCCTTGCTCTTAAAAGCGTCTTCTGGTGATGAGACTATAGGATCTGGTCTGTAACACAACACTGTTTTCAATCAATATATTTGGTTGCATTATTAATATTTTATATATATGTTTTGTTTGAGAGGCCTATGTAAAATTATGGGGAATTTAGCATCTCACCAAGTTTATGAAGTTGCACAATGTTACTTTTCTGGCGGAGGGTCCACCACCTGTTTGTCTCTATGGAGATTTTATTTCTTTGCTAGCCTGTTTCACAGTATTGCATTATCTGGTGGAGATCAACGAAATGTTTTTTTTTCATGCCCAATACCAACATCGATTATTTAGAATCCAGAGCAGCCCATGGCTAATAAGATTTGCCAATATTTTTGAGTCGATTCACTTTCTATTGAAAAACTGTGGCCCCTCTCTCTGTAACTGCTGCTGATAGACTCTTCATTTTGGTTTAAAAATGTTCATATTAACCCGCTCTCCATGATCCAGGTGTTTTTATTTGACTTTTGTGTCTGTAAATTAAGCACCCGCTCCCTGCTAAACCAACTGTTCAAGAAGGTACGTTACCTTCAACAGCTCCAGATTGGCAGAATTCCAAATTGGTCGGAATTCCAAACATGGTACCTGGCCCCAAATCAGCCCCTATAACGGCTAGCCTCGATGAGCTTCATTTGACTGGAGCCAAATGGTATGGGTGATGTCACATTTACTTAGTTCACTTATACAGTTTATGGATCAGGGTCACCTCTGGCCTGGAGGCATCACCTGCATCTCCATGGAAACACATAAGTTTAATTTTAGGTCTGTCACGATAATCACTGTATCACCTTCATATACCTTGTTCGGTATATGAAGCTGGAACAATTTATTTATAATGTGTACTTTTTCTTTGCATTACTGGGAAATTTTTGGCTATTTTTTGACTTTATGATAAGATTTAAGCCATAGAGGTTTGAATTAATAACTTCTATTTTGCATTTCAGATGCAAACTAATGACTAAAATTCTGCTGTTTATTTATTGCGACTCATATTTTATTTTAAAATATTGTAGATGTAGAATAGTTTTTGTGGTTTAAATTTCCTCTTGGGTTTTTGTGTGTCATACTGTGGAACATTCCTGCAAAGTAATAACATCTCCATCGAGACAAACAGGGAAAAAAGGCTAGAAATTTGACATTGTGTTCTTTTAAATTGAAACTAAGTGAAGACGAGTGTTAAACAAGGATGTGGCTGAGTTTAGAAAGACTATTCAGAATTTTTTCATTTCGGACAATTATATTTATTATTATTATTTATTATTTAGCCCTTTCGCTGTTCTCAGATCCACATAGGAAAGTATCGATTCTTTAGAAGTAGCTTTTCACCTACGCCTCAGTCTTCATCAGCTCTTCTTTTGAAATCACAGATGAAGATAATTACATCCCCCTCGTCTTGTGATAATGGAAAGATTCACTATCTAAACATGGCGGTACGGCGTGAAATTGGTAGCGTTGTTCGTAGGAGTGGATGCACGCTACCCTCTGTGTCATAATGATGTTGATTTTCAGTGTTTTTAATATGCACAAGCTCGATGAGCCGTTTCCAGCTTTCGGCTTTAAAATGCTGCCATGCCTCCATTGAGCCTGAAATGTTTGGATCAGAGCTGACAGAGGGGGGAGAATAGTATTGTTTTCAGATTTGGGGTGTCGCTTGTGCTAAATAAATCAATACCCTGACTGTTATAATTGAGCAAAGGATGCCACGCTAATTCAGTTTATAGTGTATTATTACTATTATTACAGATGTTGCCATAGGTAACCATGTTTTTTGAGGGAACAAGTGGACCCATAGACTGTATAAAGAAGTGGACTGAGTGTGACATCACCCATAGCATTCGCCTCAAATGAAGCTCATCAAGGCTAGCAGTTATAGGGGCGAATTTGGAGCTACGTTTAGTATTAGGAATTTCGACCACAAGTATCATAGCAACCAAAGAGCCAATCCAGAGCAAAGCTTTTAAAGGCTTTCCGCCCACACCCTTGGTTTAGCAGGGAGCAGGCGCTTTCAATCAAACCTGATGCTAATGCAAGCAGGAGTGACCTCAGGGGAAGAAGGTGTTTTTTTTTTTTTGCTCTGTTGATCCTGATTATGAAACACTCACTAAATAAACTGTTATGGTGTAAAGTTGCCAGCGTTAGCCGCGTACCTTAGCTGAGCTGTTAAAAGAATAACTTCCACATTTCAGACAAAAAATAAAAAAAAACTCTGAGTGAGTCTAAAGGCTAAAAAGGCTTAAACTTATCATAGAGACAAAAAATAACCAAAAATTCCCCAGTAGTGCAAAGAAAAAGTACACACGATAAATATTACCCATCCCCAAAAAAATGATCGAAAGCCTCGTTGCGTTTCAGAACATATATCTGTGAGAGTGAGTGATTTGGCCTCGATGAGAAAACAGTAGGTAATGCTAAAACTGGCAAAGAGAGCTCGTCCTTCAGGCTGCATTTAACAGGGATCTGACTGGCACCAGGTGAGAGTCCATCTGCTGTTAGTGCTGTGACTGAGACCTCCAGAACACACACACGAGGTAATGCCACAGTTTAAAGGTGTACTGAGGAATTTTCAACTGTCACCTGAACCAGTTCATGTCTTAGGGAAGTTAGATCGTTTTGACTAATAACAGATACTACTTAATGTAAAAAACTAGAGTGTGTTAGTTTCACTGTAGTTGGCTTCTCCCTTCAGACTGATAAGGTAGGGACTTACCTTGTCAGAGCCAAAGAAGCTGCTTGGATGAGCGTCAAAGCATATTCACTCTTAAAGACTTTGTTCAGTTGACAGAATAAATGTGTATATATTCAGTTTATAATGAGGGACTTTTTCCAAGTAGCTATTCTGTATTTTACCTAAACAAATGACAATATATTCCCCTCTTTACTGTTGGCAAGGATCAAATTGATCAAAAACGGGGACACCTGGGACATTTCTTTAAAACTTGGACAAATCAATGGTTTCTTTGGTACGGGACACAGGGCTCAGAACTGGGACTCTCCACCGGCATAGACTGTATAAAGAAGTGGACGTGAGTGAAGTCAGTGTGACATCACCCATAGCGTTTACTTCCAGGCAAATGAAGCTCATTGAAGCAAGGAGTTATAGGGGCCAATTTGGAGCCGAGTTCCGACCGCGAGTGTCATTGCAACCAAAGAGCCAGTCTGGAGCAAGGCTGTTGAAGGTAACGCCCCTTTACGCCCCGTGGTTTAGCAGCAAGCAGGCAACAATAACAACCTATTGCTAACGCAAGTGGGAGCGACCTCAGGGAAAGAAGCCTGATTGGTCTTTTATTAGTGTTCCTATCTTGATTTATGGACAAAACAGCAAAATAAAAACACCAGGATCATGTAGAGCGGGTAAATACGAACATTTAAAGACCAAAATGATGAGCATGGCAGCAGCAGTTACAGAGAGTGGGGCCACAGTTTTTCAATGTAAAGTTAATTGGAGCCAGAGTCAATGGAGCCAGAAGCACACCCATGCTCACTTCAACAGCTAGCTAGGTTAGCTGCGTCCATTTATATATACAGTCTATGTTCCTGGGT
Source organism: Periophthalmus modestus (assembly GCA_019594935.1). Lineage (NCBI taxonomy): Eukaryota > Metazoa > Chordata > Actinopteri > Gobiiformes > Gobiidae > Periophthalmus > Periophthalmus modestus. The sequence continues at coordinate 16,036,736 of JAIEZT010000012.1, read as the reverse complement.
CAATAAGGATGTCTGCGCACCCTCGTCAAGTATACTTTTATGTTAAGAAGAAAAGGTACTTGCAGAGAATGTAACAAAACTTGGACTAAAGTCTTCCAGGTTGTGTCGAGGCAACTCCCAAATATAGAAAATTGCTGTAAAGTTGTCAGGACATCTTAACTCAGCGATTCCCATATTCATGTCCACCGTCTAAAATAACCAGAGCGTCTGCTTAAGGAAGCGCTTGAGCTTCAAACATAGAAGAACCCATTCAGACTACTTTATTTATACGTCTTTGCCTGGAGCTGAGTGTGAGCCTGTGTGGTGCCTGTCCCAGACTATTAAAAAGCAGTTAGCACATGGTAATGGCTAATCGCAGCGCTAATGAAGGAGCTGCTTTAGAGTCTTTTGGATCTACTATAAACAGCAACACTTGATTTAGCTCAATTATTTCATATTTTGCATGTGAAATGAGGCAGCAAGGACGATTTTTCTCCAAAATTTCATAAATATTACAAATATGTGTCCTTGGAAAGGAGGTGAACGTGTTTAAATCGGACATTGTTTTTACTGATAATAATCACAATGTTTATTTATTTGTGATTAAAAATATATTTTCCATTGTGTAGAATGTTTACATTCTGTCTTTTGTTTATTAATAAGTTGGACAGCAGAACTTTGGTATGCTAGGGATGCACTCACACTAGCCCAAGCAAACCATGTCGAGGCACGGCACATTTCAAACTTTGTCCCGGTTGGAGGAGGTAAAAATCGCCCTCTGCCGGAGATTTATGGCAGATATCCCATGCGCTAAAAAGGATTAATACTGGTCCGTTATATCAGCCAACCCATATATTGGTCTATCTCTTCCTGTCACCATGAGAACTATATCAACTTATGTAAGAGATGGATGGAAACATTCATTGATTCATTAAAATGATTTTGATCAAATTTAAGGAAACTCATCAAGTGTTTCATTTCTTTATATAAGCTCATGTTCTAATAGAAATGAGCTGCATATAAACACCACATTTATATATCTTGCATCATGAATGTTGGAATAATACAGTGGAAATTGTCCAAAGCTTTAAGTCTGCAGTTTCCAACAACCACTGAAGATGCTATAACTACCATCCCCAGTAAAAGTTAATAAGTAAAAGTAAAGATTTAGTAATAGTTGTTGTAGTTGTAGTAGAAGTAGTGTCAGTTTCCATACTCAGAACCATAGTAAGGACTACTACTTTCATTTTTTTTTTTTAATCTAAGGAAAAGCACATATGGGCTTTGATAACTCACACATTTACACTGTTGGGATGCACTGATACTGACAAATTTGCTGGATCAGAAATCTGCTTCCAAATATCAATTCAGCCGATATCCTGGTTGGACATATAAACTGATGTAATACGACTGTTTTCTGGTTGTATTTGACCCAGAAAGTCTCAGAATGTTTGATCTTTTATTTATACAAAGCTGTTTTGTTGTTACATGAGGAAGGAATATAAGCTTCACATCTTGAGTAGTTCTGTCTTATTTTATTTTTGTTTTAAGGATATAAATGCTGTTTTTTGTCTCTGCTCTGGTATGGTTGATATTGGGGATCGACAGATACTTAAAGCTAAGTATCGAAATCGGTATCGTAACTGAACAAGCTTCAACAGTATGCTTAAATCTATTATGGTGACATATAGAACATTTTTTTGTATTTTAATAATCCAAATACCTCTTAAAAAGTCAACATTTTAAAATCCATTTCCTGTTTTTCTCGCATTCTCGTCATGCTGTGTTTCTCTCAAAACAATCCCTCTTGATTCAATTTGGTCTCTTTGAATGACCACTCCATTGTCCTCCTGTCACCGGCTCTCTGATGTTTGTCATTAGTCGTCACGGTAACCGAAGCCATGTGACCGTCTGTCGCTATGTTAATAAATAGAGAGGGGAGTCGTTGTGGAGGATATAAGGCGGAGGGAGCAAAGGCAGCAGCGTTGGCACGTGTCGACTCTTGGCTGTTGAAGGGGGTCATTTTCTCGTGCCCCTTCTGTGCCCATGTGCGTCAAGTGAACACTCGCACAGCAGGATGTAGTCTACGGTCGGCATGGCAACGTGACAAATGCCAAATAATCCAATTCGTTTTATAAGTATGCGTTTTGTGGGTTTTAGACTGGAAGATTTCAGATGCTAGAATGTGATGATGTTATACTCCCAGGTGGGGGGGCAAGCATAGACTGTATAAAGAAGTCGACTAAGGGACTGTGACATCACCCATAGCGTTCAGCTCCAGTCAAATGAAGCTCATCAAGGCTAGAGCAGGTATAGGGGCCAATTTGGAGCCGAGTTTCATATTTGGAATTCCGAGGGCAAATATCATTGCAAATAAAGAGCCAATCCAAAGCGAGTTTGAAAGTAATGGCTAGCAGCTTAACTATGTCCATTTATATACAGTCTATGGGGGCAAGAGAAAGGTTTTCCTAATGATTACATTGTACTTTGTTTGAGTAATCTAGTGATCTCTCCAGAGCCCTATTCGACCCTTCTTACAGTTTGCAGTATGATTTTGTCCAACGCTCCACAGCTCACAAGCTCCCGCATGACAATTTTTCATAAATATACAGAAGTGTGATACAGAACAATAAGAACACACTATTAACTTCACAAACCTGATGCAATGTGCAGTAGTTTCATTAGTGGGATGCACACTGATTGCATTGTGGGGAGGGTGTCTTAGCGTGGAGAGTAAGGGGAGAAGGGACTCAAATACGAGTCATACGAAGCTGAAATTTATAAAGCAACATGGTGATCTAAATATGCAATGTGCCACAGTTAATAACTCAAAGAAGTAAAATACCCTTTCTTTAATTCTCCACAGAAGTAAAATACGCCCTCTTTAATATGGCATAGAAATAAAATACCTCCTCTTTATTACCCCATAGAAGTAAAATACCCTCTCTTTAATACCCTATAAAAGTGCAATACCACCTCTTAAATATGCTATTATTTGAAGCTTTTATAACATTATGATGCCATCTGAAACCTAGCAATTTGTAAATATGTCTATAAACCTGTGTGTGGTTTCAGTTCCAGTTTGTAGGTGCCATTTTGAGAACTTATTGCTATTAAATTACATTGGTTGTTCAGTTAATCTTCATTTTCAAGTATTTTTGTCATAACCCATGGCGTAAAGCTGTCATTATGAAGAGTTTTGGAACAGTACATTACATGGTGGTTGATGTGTCTTTGTTGGTCTAAAAAGCACAAGTTTAGACAAATTATATTCAGAAACCAAGATGAAAATAGGACTTTCTGGAGTTACGTAACCACATTTTTATGAGTGCAGACTGTTTGAGAATGTCATCCATTCTTGCCGTTAGCAGGGCGGAACGATTTGGGAAAAAGATCTCATTGTGATTTTTCTGACAAGCATAGCGATAGAGATTGGATTCCGAATCCCATTTTAAACACATCCAAGAGAAGTGACAAAAAGACTGAATAATGAAACGAACTAATCCAAGAATCCCATGAATTTCAGAACATGTTTGTAGAGGTTTAAACTGCAGCTTACACAGAGAAAGACCCCATGGAGACACAGGGAGGGCATCTGACACACAGGGAGGGCATCTGACACACAGGGAGGGCATCTGACACACAGGGAGGGCATCTGACACACAGGGAGAGCATCTGACACACAGGGAGGGCATCTGACACACATGGAGGGCATCTGACACCTGACATACAGGGAGGGCATCTGACACACATGGAGGGCATCTGACATACAGGGAGGGCATCTGACACACATGGAGGGCATCTGACACACAGGGAGGGCATCTGACACACATGGCGGGCATCTGACACACAGGGACATTTCAGAATATGTTTGTACAGATCTAAACTACAGGGTTGACAGTTTTTACACAGAATATGACAGGATATTTTGTCGTGTTTTTTTTTTTCAGAATTCTATATTACATATAGAAAAATGTATGCAATGATAATATAAGATTTTGTTTTTTATTCGTTAATCTTAGTCAGGTCGTCACTTTTACATGATTTCTACAGTTCGCTTACACGAGGACTCATTTACATACTGTGGGGTTTCTTTTGTTGTTGTTTTTTTTACCTTTATTTAACCAGGAAAGGCCTATTGAGATTACTAATCTCTTTTTCAAGGGAGTCCTGGCTAGGGATGCGCCAATCCATCTTTTTCTGTTTTGATACCAATATCAATACTCATACAAGTATCTTCTGATCCCCCATGTCGACTGGTACCAGGGCGGAAACTGAAAACAGCATTTATTTCCTTTAAACACAAGCAGCGTGAGGTAAAATTGATCCAAATTTGTTTTGTATCTACTGAACAGCTTTGTAAAAATACAAGTTTAATATGATGAGATTTGGGACACCATTGGCCAGTTAATAATCATATTACACCAGTTTAGAGACCAAAATATTGACTGAACCCTTAAAGCCAATTTTCGAGCCACCAAAATTTTCAATGTTGGCGCTGATATCTGCTACCAGTATCGTGTCAGAGCATTCCTAATATTAGCCCAGATCAAACAGTACATCATATTTAGACAATTACAAGAATTAGTTAAAACAGGTACTAACTGTAGATGTCATTTCCAATCCGTGTAACATTAACTTAAACTGACCTTTTGCAACCAGTTCTTTAGAAGATATCTGTGTAAACCCTCAGTCGTCCAGGTCTGATCCATAGCAAAAGACGAAGTTCAAATCTGTCAACTGGACAAATCGTTGTAGGAGTGAAGACGTTTCGCTGTTCATCCAAGCCTTTTCTTCTTCATTTGCTATTAACCAGTTCCACCATCCTTACCCTTATCCTCTGTACCATCCTTTTGTCGATTATTCCAAAATGAAATTAATACTGTAAATTTACTTCCCCAGCTTCTGTGCCAACACTTGGTTCACAAAATGGCGCTGACATGGCAAAGAATAGTAGTAATAGATCCTATCACGGCTCGACTTCAGTTTAAAGGCTTCACTTCTGTTCTTTTGGTTCTGCCCCAGTGCTTCCCATAACCCCCATATATAATCTTACAAAACCATTATGCAGAGAAGGCCCATCACTTAGATCTCCTCAAACGCCTATTTAATTACTGTGTGGGTAGGCTACAGTACAACCGCCTCAGGCTCATTTCAATGCATGAATAAAGCAAATATGAAATGGGCCAAATGGGTTCTGGTGAAGTAGATCTGTAGGTAGTGGTTCATTTAAAAACATTTATATGGAATGTTAAGCGGATAATCCAAGGCCACAAGGCAGGATGGTGTAGGGCAAAACGTAGTCATGCTTCTCATACATGTTTGGACTTTTAAAATGTGAGTGGGATTTCAGTATTTAAATGCATAAATAATGTAAGATGCTTGAAGATATATATGTACGACTTTAAAGGGTCCATATTGCGCTCTTTTCTGATCTATGTTCTAATGTTGTTTCCTCATCACAAACATACCTGGAGTTGTGTTTTGTTCCATTTACACGTCGTTTTCATCAACACAGACCCTGCGTACTTAGGTCCTGACCTCGGGGAAAGAAACCTGATTTGTCTGTTACTAATGTTCATATCTTGATTTACAGACACAATAGTGAAATAAAAACACCAGAATCATGCGGAGAGGGTTAATACAAACATTTTAAGACTAAAATGCCGAGGCTCACTGCAGCAGTTACAGAGGGGGCCACAGTTTTTCGATAGTGAATTGGAACCAGAGTCGATGGAGCCGAGAGCGCGCCCATGATCACTTATTATTTGGATTTATATATACAGTCTGTGTAGTTGTGTTTTATTGTATCTACTGACACATTATGTTAAATATGATTTGACTAGAAAGTGATTACTGTGATTATTCTCCTTGAAAGTGATATAAATTCATTTCAATATTATCATTTATCATGATATTTTCAGCATCTATATATTGCATTTCTAATGTGTTATTGGGACAGGCCAAAGTACACCAACCACAAGAGCAGGGACCGGGTATGTTAAGCATGTAACAGACGCAGATGGATGAGAAAAACAAACAGGGAGTTCAGGAGATTAAACAATTTATTATGCCAAAGAAACATGGAACATTTTGATAACTTTTTGAAATCCATCATGTTGTTTCTTAGGAAAACTTTGATTTCATATTAGTTTAAATGATGGCAGTTTTGACAGCTCCTGATACTAAAATAGGCTCTAGCATCTGTCTCCTCTCACATGTTTGTTTAAATCAAGCACATTTTAATCTTTTTATTGCTTCTTATGCTCAGTTTTGTTTTTTTTCTGTAGCCCAATTAATAGGCAAGGCAAGGCGAGGCAAGTTTATTTGTATAGCACAATTCATACACAAGGTAATTCAAAGTGCTTTACAGAATAAGAAAGGCATTAAAATCACACAAATCAAAACATAAATAATCACAAATAATTATCATAAAGTTGACGTTAAAACAAAAGAGTGCAGAATAAAAACCTTTCAGTTATATGCACAGATACACAGAATAGAGCATGTGTTTTTCAGTCCTACCTCCAACTTCAACTTCTAACTTCAACTTCAATTCCTCAATAATTTGCAAAGATGTGAGTCTGGTCACCGTTGAATCTCCCCGTTTTCAAATGGGTGTGATTGACAGGTGGATTAGGCAAACAAGGACAGGCATGGTCAGGGAACTGAAAAACATGGCGGCTTTCTGCAGAATCAATGAGAAGCACTAAACTCTGTTAATCTGATGTGAGAGAAATGTGATTTTATTTGTAAATTATAGTGACCAATGAGCTCCTTCATTTCACATGTGTCTCTTAATAAACATGTATTAAGTGATTTGATGTCACCCATAGCATTGGGTAGCAGTTATAGGGGCCAATTTGGAGCCAACTTCCATATTTGGAATTCTGAGTCGAGTATCATAGCAACCAATCCAGAGCCAATCCAGAGCGAGGCTGATGAAGGTAACACCCATTCCCGCCTGCACTGCTGATTTAGCACAGAGTGGGCGCTTAGCAACGCTGTCAATCAAACCTGTTGCTAACACTAGTGGGAGCGACCGTGTGTAAAGAAGGCGCTTCATTCATCGATTATTGATTATCATATCTTGATTTACGGGCACAATAGCAAAATAAAAACACCAGGATCATGTAAAGCAATTTAATATGAACATTTTAACACCAAAATGTGGCATGACAGCAGCAGTTACACAGAGACAGTTTTTCAACATAAAGTGAATTGGAGCCAGACTCAATGAAGCTGGAAGTGCAACCATGCTCGCTTTCTATTTGGAAGATGGTGGCTACCAGGTTAGCTATGTCCATTTATATATATAGTCTATGGACGCAATGAACGAATGTGGGGACCAGACTGATATGAATGTGTGTAAAAAATACAGACTGGATTTGACAGACAACAAAAGCAGTGCACATAAACGTATTTTGGGCTCTCTCTATCCCCTTAGGCATACTTCATTTTTTACTGAACTTTTTCATATTTCTATCTTTGTATTCCATAATTTGGTACACTTTCACTACCTCCCTCCTCCCCTTCGTCTCCCACTCCATGTGAAAAGTGCAGATTAGCAGCGACAAAAGCGCCAATCTGAGTCGTTAGAAAATCAAAACCTGCAGGAGCTTTACCCAGAGCAGCCAGGTTAACACAGGCAAGCTCACTTTAATGAAACGTCAACTTGTGAACAGCTCTTAAGCATATTTTTTTTCATTGTAAATTATTCTTGCTCATTTTGGTCCAATCTTAAAGGCCCTGTACCAGATTTCTCCCCATTTATTTGAGCAAAATCCAGTACAGATATACTGTATAAGCAGACCTTGAGTTGCAAATATGTCCACTGCTTCTTAGCTATTAAAATAACACGCCTTGCCATAGCATGCTAGTTATTGTTAGCATTACCATCACAGCAATACTCTGCAGTCGACACTGGTCTCTGAGAGTTGCGAAAAGCACTTGCAAACTTATCATGGTGAATCATTAGGATGTTCGGACAGTGAGGAGTAACTTCGGACTGCTGCAAACTGTTTAAAATGAATACTGACAAAAATAAATATCCGGGTATATGGATTGTCCCGATAATGATAGTAAGAGGATTTTTTTTACAAGCTACCAGAAATATGCTAATATGTAACAGGAAATTGGTTGAGGTTCTAGTATTACACAGAAAAATATTTGACTTTCTGAATCACGTGCAGACTTAGTTTTATTTGGGAGATTACAAGCTCTGTTCTTTCTATTTTTTCTTAGCAATTTTCTTAGTGCAGACAATATTACGCAATGTCATTCTAATGCTGCATATAACTACAACAACTAGCTTCCTGATTTTTTTTTTTTTTCTAATCAGATGCAGACAGCACACAGCAGACTTATTTTGACCTCAAGATCTGTTTATACATTAGAACGTATATATAAATGGACATAACCTACTCACTTTACATCTGGTTCTGGTGTTTTTATTTCCACATTGTGTCTGTAAATCAAGATGTGAACATTAAAAACAGACAAATCAGGCACCTTCTTTCCCCAAAGTCGCTCCCACTAGTGTTAGCAACAGCTTTGACATTTTGTTCAAATACATGGGAGAAAACACCGGGAGAACATGCAAACTCCGCAACAAAACACCCACACACAGTGAAGAACCTTACAACCTCTCAAAATTGCGTTACCTTAAACATAACTCTTCTATAAAGTTCTTATTTACACAGGCAGGTAAACAGGTTTTCTGATATCGAGTGGACCAAAACCCATGATTTTAAAAGGTCAGTCATTACTGAGACACTGAAATGAGATGTATGAATAGAAATGTGTCACTCGCGGTCTATATGGCAGGATTGATTGTTGGTGTCAAAGCTGAACGTGTGTTATTATGAGGTTAGACAGTGTGACCTCTACAGGCACACTCCGGCGCTGTAGCTGTCACAAAGTGCATTAACATTGATCAAGAGGAGGACACTCAACATGGGGATTAATGGTCTGTCATGGTTTATAGCCCCAAAGGATAATCTTTTACTCCTGAAATGGTCTAAAAATAAAGGTTAGCTATGACATTGACCACATGACAAAGAGGCTTCTGTAGAATACTGGTTGAACATGTCTAAATCTAAGGAGCTGAAAGTTAAACACTACTAAAGGCGCTAATCATCAGTGCAATGTGAAGTTATAAGTCATTATCGGTTGAGTCCAAACAACTGGATTACTTTTACATGATGGATTATTGAGTTTGAATTGACAGTAAGTAACTTTCTGAGGCTTGAATGTCACCTTCATGATTCCATGGAAACAGGAAGTTAGATAGATGGATTTTATGCCGTACTATGGATTATTATAGCCAAAGTAACAAGATTTCCATGGAAACAGGCAGGTAGAGGGCCTCCTTCAGGCCAAATAAGAGTCAGGTTTGTGTAGATGCTAGCCTGGATTGATGTTTTTTTTTTTCATTTTTCAGTGCACTAAACATTTATTTTAGTCTATTTTTTGGCAAAAGGTTACATACCAGAGCTTGAAATTGCTATTAATTTATGTTATTGCATTACATTTTTTCCCCCCATTGTTCTAAATCATCCATATCATACACATTTTCTAGAGCAAAGCCAATGGTTCCTGTTGCTTTTTACATTGTTAAGCTACAGATGTTCTATTGTATATATTTCCTCCTTGCTCTCTCTTACTTTGGCCAAATCCCATATTTGTATTGGTATGCACATTACTACCACCAGAGCTCCTCGCTGTCTTTAATATAATCACGAGTGTTTCCAGACTTGGTTCCTGGCTGTCTTGGCTCTCTAGAGTGCTATCTGCAGAGCCCAGCTGCCCCCCCCAGAGGGGCACAGCCTCTGATGCTCCTCTCTGGGTATACTGTATATCCCTGGGTTATCGCAGCTCCACGCCTCTACACATGATTGATGAGCAAATGGGATTTTAATTCAGTTACTCAGCCGTCACCCCGCAGCTATATCTGTACAGCAGCCTTCATGTTTGGAAATCTGCTGTAGAAACAATGAGGAGGCCAAGATGGATTTTTGTCAAAGAGCTATTTCACTTTTTGAACTGGATTAAGCATTCTCTTCAGTCTACATATTTCATTGTAGGTCCCTCTTTCCATTTCATTCCATGCTTTTGATGTGTCGTTGGGCAGCCCACCTCGCCCCCAGTGTCTGTGTACGCTGGTGTCTGTGTAATCCCTCAGTCTGAGGTCTGATCCATGGTAAAAGCCAAAGTTAAATCTGTCAATTGAACAGATTGTCTTTTACTAGGTGTACACTGGTGTATGAATGCGTGTGTGAATGGGTGAGTGGTTCCTTGATGTAAAGCGCTTTGAGTGTCGTGAAGGTAAAAAGCGTTATTTATATTCACGGGGATTGACAGCCAACTAGCCAAATGCTGGTTCATTTTCAGATCGTCCAACTATGGCAACTTTAACTTTGTGATGATCCTCAAAACCCTGACTCATTTTACAGTCATGTGAGGCATATAGTTAGTTACATTTTCAACCTGTCCAGTCATAGAATATGTTAAAACAATTTCCTTTAATACATTTTACTTTACTTTTTCTCATTAAAACTAAAGAAGCCAATTCAACATGAATTGCATGAACATAAACAACACAGACTTTTAACCATTGCCATTTAACCCAAAAATGTCCAATTTATTCGTCCAAAGGTTGAACTCTAAAACACTTTTACTAACAGAACTAGCTGTAGACCTCTCGATTAAAAAGCTACACAAAAATGGCACTTTTTACCATTACCATTTACAGGTGATGATGGTGGAGTTCTGCCACTTGCTTGTCTCCATGGAGATGGAATTCCACAGTATGGCATTAAACCATCTTATCTTGCATATGTATTTTTTTCCAGTTCCATTTTTTTTTTTTTTTTTTACATTAAATATCAGACTTGAAACATGGCTTTTTGGCATACCTTTGCCGTGAAGATGGATATAATTAATGCCATACTGTGGAACATTATAGGTAAATCAAACACATTTCTAAGGAGAAAACCAGGTAGCAACCCTTAATTAATTACAATTAATAATTGTAGCTTATTGTGTTATTTTGCCATATTTATTTGAACAGATCATGATTCAGACTCCCACACACCTGTCCCTTATGCCTAGAGATATTTCCTCTAAATAGTATGTATATATGTTTGTTTCATCTAGTTTTGCAATGTGAGACTAAACTTTTTATCTTGTTAAAGTTCTGGATATAAACCCCAGATGACATCTTTAATCATGTTTTCACAGATCTTTTTGCAATATGCTCTAAAGTACTCACACAATGTCATCTTCGCTTCCTTTGTCCCTAACAGAAAGATAGCCACTATAATTGGTATCTCGTAAATCTTTTAAAGTCTAGGATTGCTTTTTTAATCTACTGTATCATTCCCCTTCTGGTCTAATTTGAAAAGACTTTTCATGGGCTATTTAATGAGGGATAAAACTTAAAGAGAGTGAATATAAACACATTTCTTGACGTCACGCACCATCTTAGGTTCACTTATCTCACACAGGCTGTTCGTTCCATACACAGGCTTTGTCTAATGGCCAATTTGCGTGTGTGTTTCCAGGGTAAGATGGTGAAGGGGATGGGCGGCGCCATGGATCTGGTGGCCAGCGCTGGGACAAAGGTAGTGGTCACCATGGAGCACTCAGCCAAGGTTGGTATCCCAGTGACCCCTCATGTCTGTGCTGTTTGTGTAACGGCTACTGTTTTTAATGGCTTTTCTTATGAATGGATCACTTGGGAAAAAGAGAGATTTATTTTTTTGCTCAGTTGCACAGATTAAACTGAAGTAACACAAGAGACGGATAAAAAGTACAATATGGAATATGAGAAAGCTATTTGTGCCAAAAATATGTAGTAGTGGTGGTGGTGGCGGTAGGTAGGTAAGTAGCAGTAGGAGGTAATAGTTTGTTAGTAATGTAGGAGTAGTAGTAGGAGTAGGAAGAGGTAGTAGTGGTAGTAGTAGTTGGAGATTGGTAGTATAATATTAGGTGGTGGTGGTGGTAGTGGAAGTAGTAGTAGGAAGAGATGTTGGTAGTAGTAGGAAGAGGTGGTAGTAGTAGCTGTGGTAATATAGTATTTGATAGTTGGTTGATAGTATAGTATTAGGTTGATGGTAGTATGGTAGTAGTAGTAGTACTTAATATTGCACAAACACTAACATTACACATTATCTCATTAATTATCATAATAAAACCCATTTGATTTGTATAGTGCCTTTGGACATTCAAATACACTTTGTATGGGATTTTTCATTCCTTTTCCATACTTGTTGATGGTGAGCTAGTACTGCAGAAAAATAAATATAAAAACAAGCCAGTCATTAGAAAAACTTTTTGAAATGAATTGATCACAAAGATTTGACGACCCAAACAACCCATTTCCCCCTGCTCGTATCTAGGTCACTTTAAATTGGTACGTTCTCCTTTGCTTTTTTCTCCAAGAGATAGAAAGAAGCATAGAAGGGAACATGGATGAAAACTGAATCTTTTATTTAAGGAGTCAGAGTGATGGTCTGTTTTTTATGTTAGTGATACGCCTGTTTGGATTACACATTTTTCAGTAATGATAATTATACTAGCCCATTTGATCTATATATGAGTACTTTTGGAGCACTCAAATACACTTAAAACTGCACGTTTCATTCCCTTTCCACACTTCTTGATGTTTGCTGCTATTGTGTAGACTGACAGAAGCGAGGCTGCCAATCTGCGGCACACCACATTCATACCAGACAACGTGTCTTGCCCAAGGACACAAAAGCACTGCACTCTGAGCCAAGTTTGCACTGAACTGCTGACGTTTAGGGTTAACACCACTCTCACTTTTGGATGATTTTATTCTAATTTTAACTTTGGTATTCCCTTTTAGTGACGAAATATGTTCCAACTCTTGACTTCTGAAATATAAAAACATCTCAAAACAAACCAATTTCACAAAGAACTTTTTTAAATTAACTGATCCCAAAGATTTGACAACCCAAACAACCCATTTCCCCTTCACTATTATCCGGGACACTTCAAACTGGTGCTTTCCTCCTCATCTTGTTTCTCCAGGCCCCTGTCCACATCCTGCTGTAATGAGTGCGAGTGTTCAGCCTGATTGGGGATAATGGTTTGTGTAATGTCTTTTTAGCCCAGTGCATCCCAGACACGCGGGATTCTTCACTTTAAGAGGAGCATGACAGACTTGAGGGCTTCTTCACTTTGAGACGAGCATCATATACACGCAGGCTTCTTCACGTTGAGAGGAGCATAACACACTTGAAAGCTTCTTCACTTTGAGACGAGTCCAGTCCAGATCTTAAAATGATGCCAAACTCAAGCAGACATTAGCATATATTTAACGCTTCTAATGCACTGTGTTGTTTGATATCTCCTCCAAACCAGCTAAAGGAAGTGGATAACTGACTAGGTAGTAGTAGCAGTAGCAGTAGCAGTAGCAGCAGCAGCAGCAGGCCGGCCTAGCCTATAAGCAGGCTAAGCAGCTGATTAGGGCCCCGAGGCCACCAGAGGGCCCCCAAGAGCCCATACATTTATATTGAAAATAATATGTCGCGTTTCACTGGGCACAGGGCTTGTGACATTCTGGATGTTTTCAGTCTAATGTTGGTCATATAAATACAAATACAATTGGTCGAGACGATGAGAGCAGAGTCATATTGTTGTCAAATGTGAATCACCAATAGCTGAGCCAGGAGCCATCTACTGTCGGGGGCCCCAGAGACAAATTCACCTTGGGGCCCCCTGAAAGCTAGGGACGGCCCTGAGTAGAAGTAGTAGTAGCAGCAGTTGTAGTTATTGTAATGGCAGTTGTAGTAGTAATAGTAGCAGTAGTAGCTGATGTTGTTGTAGTAGTAGTAATAGTTGTTGTAGTAGTTGTTGTAATATTAGTAGTTGTAATTAGTTGTAGTTGTTAGACTTACTAATATTACACATTTTCTCAATAATGATAATAAAAACCCATTTGATTTTTAATTTTTCATTCCTTTTCCACACTTGTTGATGGTGAGCTACTTCCACAGAAAAATAAATATAAAAACAAGATAATCATTAGGACAACTTTTTGAAATGAACTGACGACCCAAACAACCCATTCCCCCCTGCTCATATCTAAGCCACTTTAAATTGGTACTTTCCTACTTTGATGATTTTTTTAAAAAATCAGCAAGATACACAAGACGGGGATAGAATTCAAAGTCAAGTCAAAACTGTTATTTAAAATTCTGAAGAAAAACATGAGTACAAGAGTTTTGTGTTGAAGGTTATGCATACAAAAGCGGAGTTCTGTTTTGCTTGTGCTGATAAGCCCAGTGTTGCCGTGGGAGATGAATGCTGTTTGCATGAGCCCTCTCGACCAGCTGTATTGGTTCACTATCCATGGGTTTCAGAATGATGAGAATTTAGGACTGTTGCTATAGCAATTAACATTTAAAACAAAATGTTATATCTTTGGAACAGGTGACATCACAACGTTCTATTGGCCCATAATTAATACAGACAGGAGTAGCTCAAATGAATATTGTTAAAATGCTGATTGCTGTTGTAATACAGTGAGTTCTTGGGTAGGGGTTCCTATGTATGTATATCCCAGGTAGATCTGCTCTTTCTCTTAAAACTATTTGGAGTTAACTTGTTAAAGAGTTTCTAAGCTCACTAGTTAGCGGCACACCGCCAGGAAATGTTGATGACATCAGCTGCAAAGTCAATCAATAGGGAAATCTGGCTTTTGTAGTTAGTAGTTGTAGTTCACATTCAAAAATCTGAAAAGTGCCAATAATAGGAAGCTTCCACTTGTGTATAGGAAGAGCCCAGCCCCCTATGTAACGATACAAGGGCAGCGTAACATTGTGCGTTCCCAGAGCCGTGTGGCGTGCTAATGGCTCCGTGACTGTCTCCGGCTCCGGTCCAGATGGCACCGCTTTTGAGCATAAATAAAATCTGTTCTGAAGCTCGTTTTCATTCATGAGGCGACTCCTAGCGTAAACAAACAGCTGGACGATGACACGCCTCTGCTGCAGTGTCACAGCCCCATATGATCTCATTATGGGGAACACCGGTTTGATCAGTGCTTCAGTGGCTCAATTGATAGAGCAGGCCTCTCACCAAAGCATAAGTGGTTCAATCCCTGCTGCTGATATTACATTGAATTGTTCTGCCCATGTGGCCCTGGAAGCTCATGTCTCACTTTTAATTTTTTAACTCAGTTGGTAGAGTGTTTGTCCACTGACTTGAAGGTTGCCGGTTTGAATCCCACTCTCAACATAAAAGCATTAATGATAGAGCAGTAACATCCACTGATCCAGAGGTTGGTAGCGCGATTCCAGCTCCAGTGGGGCTGGAGGTGAATGCTGTTGTTGTGTCCTTGGGCAAGACACTTAACCCACCTCGCCCCCAGTGTAGCATACACTGGTGCATGAATGTGTGAGTGGTTAGGTGAGTGATTCCTTGATGTGAAGCGCAAGCGTTTTGAAGGTGGAAAAGCGCTGTATAAAAATGTGACTATGAGCATTTACTATAGCATTACAGAGGAGTAGTCGTAGTTGTAATCGTAGTCCTATCAATCTAATAACATGAGTTTGTAAGTATTTGCTGGTTTTCTTCCACATACGGGCGTCTAAATCCCTGGATATATTAAAGTTGAGGTTACTGCCCTGAGGATGTTTACAGCACATTCTAGTGACTCACCTGCTGATATGAATAACTGTGTTTTTCTCTTCTCCACAGGGAGGAAAACACAAAATATTGGACACATGCAGTTTGCCTTTAACAGGAAAGCAATGTGTGGATCGCATCATCACTGAAAAGGTGAGTGCAGTTTGAAACATATACTGCAATAAGGTCGTTTTTGGCACTAGCAGAGGAGCGCAGAGGAGCCAAAGAAGTTACTCAAGTACAAGTCTGAACCAGAGACTGTATATATAAATAAATGGATATAGCTAGCCGCCACGTTTCAGCTAAGAAGTGATCATGGTCGCGCTTACGGCTCCATCGACTCTGGCTTCAATTGACTTTAGATTAGAAAACCGTGGCCTGTCTCTCTGTAACTGCTGCTGTCAGGTTTGTTATTTTGGGCTTAAAATGTTCGTATTAAACCTGCTCTCCATGACCTTTGTGTTTTTATTTCTCTATTGTGTCTGTAAATCAAGATATGAGCATAACATAACAGACAAATCAGGTGCCTTCTTTCCCAGAGGTCACTCCCGCTTGCATTAGCAACAGTTTGATTGACAGCATTTCTGAGCACCTGCTCTGTGCTAAACCAGGGGTGGGGCAGGAAGGGCTGCTACCGTCAACAGCCTCGCTCCTGATTGGCTCTTTGGTTGCTATGAAACTCGCGGTCAGAATTCCTAATATGGAAGTTGGCTCCAAATTGGCCCTCGATGAGCTTCATTTGACTGGAGCCAAACATTATGGGAGACATCACACTCACTTAGTCCACTTCTTTATACAGTCTATGGTCTGGACATAACATCTGATTTATAATTTCGTATCTACAGTTGAAACCAGAAGTTTCCATACACTATATAAAAAGACACATACGCTATTTTTCTCACTTCCTCGCATAAAATCAGAATAAACTTTTTCTGTTTTAGGTCAGTTAGGATTACCAAAATTATTTCTGTTTACTAAATGCCAGAATAACGAGGGAAGGATTTTTTTAGACAATTTTTCATGACTTTCTTCAAAGTCAGTCAAAGTCAATATGAGCTGCAATAAATGCATAAACATAACAGAATTCAACACTGAAGTAGTTATTTTGTGTTTATAGTGAGGTATAATCCAGCCTTCTAGAGCTCAAATCACATCGTAGAACAGAAAAATAAACAAAATTTCCACCTTAGGACAAAGAAAAAGTCCCCACGATAAATAGTGATTACAGTGACAGACCTAATATCTGTACTTTTTCCTCTGTATCTGTACTTTTACTGAAGTAACCAAACTGAGTACTTCTTTCACCGCTGCTTCTCATTCACTATATGAAGCTGGAACAATATTTTTTTGGAGTCAATATTTCTCGTGTATACAATTTCTTTGCACATCTGAAAACTTTCTGGTTATTTTTTGACTGCATTATAAGAGTTGAGCTGTAAAAGGTTGAATGAATAACTTCTATGACTCATTACAGATACAGACTAGCTACTATAGAGTTTCATTGTCATGTTTATTTACTTCAGTTTGTGTTTTTAAGCATATTTTACATTTTAAACAGATTTTGTGGTTTAAATCTGCCTTTTGTTTTGTATATGACATTAATTTCAATATTATCGTTTATCGTCTATATTTTCTTTAGCAAAATATCACAGTTCAAAGTTTGTTATTGTGACAGGCCTAGACCATAGACTGTATAAAGAAGTGGGCTAAGTAAGTGTGCGCTTAGCAACGCTGTCAATCAAATATTTTATTAACGCTAGCAGGAGCAACCACGGGGAAAGAACGCACCGGATTCATCTGTTATTAATGGTCATATCTTCATTTACAGATACAATAGCGAAATAAAAAATACTAGGATCATGTTGAGCGGGTTAATACGAACATTTTAAGACCAAAGTGACGAGCCTGACAGCAGCAGTTACCGAGAGAGGGGCCACAGTTTTCAGATGTAAAGTGAGTTGGACCCAGAGTCGATGGAGCCCAAGTGCCCATGCTTACTTCCTATTTGGAACACAACGGTTAGCTGGTTAGCTATTTCCCTTTATATATACAGTTAATGGTCTAGATACACCCCGAAAATAATGATAAAGTTAAATCAAATATTTACTTATTAAGCTGTAAATACCATTATGCTGTGAATTTTGATCCTTTGGCAGTGAATGAAAGTACTGCTCTCAGATTCATAATTCAAAACTCACTGTGGATTAGATGAGTGGTTATGCTGCTGATTTCATTGGGAATTTCATTTTTTTTTTTTTTTTTTTTCAATTAGAAGATTTTTGTTTTTTGACTGGACCCATAATTGTGATCATGATATGAATAATAACAAAGCCATCAGATCCACTTCATGCATTAGTTTGGTTATTACCCAAAATGAACACACTGCAGCAGCATCTCATTCACCTGGATTAGAATTACACCAGTGCAAATAGGCAATTTGTGTTAGCTGTTCTTAAGGCGCCTGTTTATTGATTTAGTTATGGATTAAGATTCTGTATGTCCTTGCTTTAAATAATTATTTTGCGTAGTGCTAAAGTCCTCTTCCTTCTCACAGCTTTGTGTGATATTGTTACTTCTTGTTTAGGGCTTTATATCAACAGATTCTTAAATGAGTCCTATTGTACCTGTGTGTTCTCAATAGTTATAATCTCTGACACTTGTGGATCATTATGTTATCATTTGGATATTTTAAATCACAATATTCATGTGAAATGACTCAATAAAAGAAACAAGTCCGCTGACTTCCGTGTTGGAAAACTGCGGTGCCCAGTGGGAGATGACGTTGCTGTAAACGTCATCACAACAAAGCACCGCATTAGTGTCGGCCCCTCCTGTGGATACCTGCACACACTAGTGAGTAGCCTACCCCCAAAACACCTTTTTGAATAGAGCTGCTAAACTGGACATTAATTGGAGGACTGAAGTGTGAGGAACAGTGTGATTGGTCCACAGTTAAACTCCGCCTGTGCAGCCAGGTGTTTGTAATCAGGGCAGTCATGTGTAATGTCACGTACTACTGGAAATTTACAGGACTTAAAGTTGAACTGCATAGCAAGTACATTTATGTTATGTTTCCATTCAGATAGTGACCTTTTGTCTTCTGTTTGCTGTTTACTACACTTAATTTGGTTGAAATCACTCATTCCTGATTCTTAAAGTATTCCATTGTTGAGCTGCGGCTGTCACCAGCTCGTCTCTGCAGATTTTACCTTATCTTGGCACCAAAGTCAAAATCCTGTTGCATCTTCTTCCTCCTCCTCCTCCTCCTCCTCTTCCTTTTCCTCCTACTCCACCTGTGATTGAATCCAACTCGATGTTCCATGTTTCTGCTGAGCACCCCTCTGCTGTCCACACAGAGAGACATTTGAAAGAGTCTCACTGTGGACTTAAGTTTGCCTCTAACCTTCTGAGCTTGGAGTGAACAACACTTCCCACATCATTTGAACTTTGCTGTCGTGGAGTAGAAAAAACGGGTTGTATCTACACTGTGTGCACAATTATTAGGCAAGTTGTAGTTTTGAGGATTAATTTTGTTATTGTACAACTACAGAGCTCTTGGTCAATCCAAAATGTTAACAAACCCTCAAACCTGAACATTTAAGTAGTAAAAGGGAAGTTTTGGCTTTCTGAAGAGAATATCTACCTATCTACTTTTTTACCTTGGCCATGTCTCTGAGACGTGAACACCTCGTTCTTCTTGACTCTCCAGGTAGGTTGCAGTTGTGGAACATGGCAGCACTGGGGGATAATTGGTTCCTGGTAGCTTCATGTTTGATTCTTCTCAAGTATTTGGCAGTTATTTAGCATCTTTTCTTCTCAACACATTTCTTGCGACCCTGTTGACTATTTGCAACAAAATGTTTGAAGGTTTTGTGATCACTGCCCAATATCTTAGATATTTCAAGAGTGCTGCATCCCTCTGAAAGACTGTTTACATTTCTTGACTTTTCAGAGTCAATTAAACCTCATTTTTGGCCCATTTTTCCTGAGGAGAAGAATCTGCCTAATAATTATGCACACCTTGATATAGGGTATTGATCTCCTTAGGCCACACCCTCCCCTTTTCCACAAATGCACATCTCCTGATCTGCATTAAATCCAATAAATATTCAAGTTTATACAGCTTGGAGTTGGAAATTATGGATAAAATGATGATATGGTAAAAAAAAAAAAAATCACTTGCCTAATAATTGTGCACACAGTGTATATTTCATAATCGTCTGTCTTTAAAGGCAGAATGAGCATTAGAGTATTGAGAAAGTAAAGTTAAAGGTCCCATATTAGGCTATTTTCTGATCTATGTTATTTTGTTTTCTCATCATAAACATACACGGAGTTGTGTTTTGTTTCATTCACACATGTTTAATAATAATAATATTATAATGCTTTACACTTGTAATGCGCTTTACAGGCCAAAGCTTTACAGGTCAAAGCGCTACACTATAGTCATTATTCATTCACTCTACACTCGGTGATGGTAAGCTACTATTTTAGGCACAGCAGCCCTGGGACAGACTGACGGAAGTGAGGCTGCCAATCTGCGGCATCGGCCCCTCCGACCACCACCGATCATTCACGCACACACCACTTTCATACTAGGCAATTTGGGTGACGTGTCTTGCCTAAAGACACAATGACAGAACTTGGTCCGAGCGGGACTTGATCCTCTGACCTTCGAGTTGGGGGACCAATGCTGTAATCACTGTTGCCCCACACAAACCCTGCATATTTAAAATTGTGTCTGTCAAACGTATTTATTGTATCTTTATTTCTACAGGGAACCCAATGAGAACACTTAGACACTCTACCCACATACATAAAAAATACAAACAAAATAATTAAGTATCTAAGTCCATTTAAAACATTATAGACTTGTGCAGGTGAGAGTGTAAATGTTTATTACAGATTATTAAAAGGCATTTGTGGCGTTTTTTGGCCAAAATAAATCTTGACTTGTTGAAATGAACAAGGCAGCCATCTTTTTTTATATTCTCCTAAAGCGCTAATGCTGCAGCTAAGTGTCTGCTAAATGTCTCTGCTTTTGTGCCAAATTGAATTCTTGCCTCATTCACTATAAAAGAGTTTTGGCAGATTTTAACCTGCTCCAGGATTATAAACAAAGCCCTTTTAATATGTTTAACAAAACCTAAAATTGCATATGGGCCAGTGATTTTTACCTGTGTTATTTTAAGCCTGAGGTTTTACTAAGTCCCTGTTTTATCTGAATGTGTCTGTGGAAATCAGCCAGATCCGTCATTTTACAATTAGCAATTCTGTAGTAAAGTGCATTCTCCATTTAAAACTATTATCCAGATTAAGGCTGCAAGATTAATTGAAATCCCAAATTGCCCATTTGTGATCTTCATATAAGAGCAAACCACATTATGGACTGTGGCAGAGCAAACGTTATTGGGACATAGGACAACAGACATCGAAATAGAGAAACATGTATATGTAAATGGACAAAGCTAACCTGCTAGCCACTACGTTCCAAATAGGAAGTGATCATGAGCACTCTTCCAGCTACATCAACTCCAATGGCTCCAATTCACGTTCTACTGAAAAACTGTCTCTTAAATATGTTCGTATTAACCCGCTTTACTGATCTTGGTATTTTTATTTCGCTATTATGTCCGTAAATCAAGATATGAACATTAATAACAGACAAATCAGGCGCCTTTTCCACAAGGTTGTTCCCGCTAGCGTTAGGAACAGGTTTGATTGACAGTGATGCGAAGCGCCCGCTCCCTGCTAAACCAGCGGTGCGGGCCGGAAGGGATGTTACCTCCAACAGTCTCGCTCCAGATTGACTCTTTGGTTGCTCGCCTCGATGAGCTTCTTTGGAGTCGAACGCTATGGGTGACGTCACACTCACATAGATTCTTTTTTTTGTATTAAATAGACCATTAAAATGATCAAAATGGTGTCACAATTTGAATGGACTCAATTGGCAAATCGCAATAGTTGCAATTTTTTTAAGTACAATAATTTTCTCAACAAAATGGTTTAATTCTGCATAAAAATGGGTCTGTACTTATGTTCTGAAATGTCCATGTGTCAGGTTCCCTCCCTGTGTCTCCATGGGGTCTTATTCTGCATAAAAACTGCTGACCCTGTAGCTTAAATCTGTGCTTATGTTCTGAAATGTGATTCTTGCTTTAGTTTGTCAGTTCCTATTTTGGTCTTTAGTTTTCCAGGATGCCGTTAAAATGAACTTTGAACGGAATCTTATTGGTAAAACACCAACTGCAAATCCAATCACAAAAAGAAAAATCATAATTCGATATTTTTCCCCAATCATTCAGGCCTTAAAGTCAATTTCCAGATGACCAAACCTGTGCTCTCATTCGGTTTATATCCATGTTTACAAGATACGCAGCTCCCAGCTCCACTCCCATTACAAAGCTTTTCAAAATCACATTTACTGACTCAAATTGGATGCAAAAATCTAATGGCTTTCTCATTATATGCTGAAGGAAAAAGTGCAGAATTATTCCTTTGTGATAATAGGCCCCATAGTGTTTCCAGTGGCATTTTTAGTAATGGCAGTAATTCTGATGGTTGGGGTGGTTTTAATAGCACTTCGGCTGTTAAATGTTCTGTATTTTTGTTCTCATTTATACACAGCTCAAAACTGACTTTCTAATGTGTTTGTAGGAACTTAAAGGTAAAGCTCAATTTGTTAGAAAACCAGGCTTCATATTATGAGGAAAAATTATATAAAGAAATGGACTACGGTAAGTGAGTGTGGCATCACCCATAGTGTTCGGTTCCAGTCAAATGAAGCTCATCGAGGCTAGAGCAGGGATAGGGGGCAATTTCCAGCCAAGCTGCATATTAGGAATTCCGGGTATCATAGCAACCAAAGAGCCAGTCCAGAAATAATTGAATCAATGGTTTTATTCCTACCTCTTTTTATTTGTTTTTTTTTTTTTTTCCTCAAATTATGAACATGTTAAAAATAAATGCTGAGCCTTTTCAGCAGATCAATAATAAAAAATACTTTTACTTTTCAGTCCTGTTCAAAAATGTAGTGAAGTAGAAAGTACAGATACCTTTTCTCAAATGTAGTGAAGTCAAAGTAAAAAGTATTCACTTTAAAATGTACTTAAGTAAAGTACAGATACCTAAAATTCTACTAAGTACAGTACTTTAGTACTTTTACTTCATTACGGTCCACCACTGGGCCCTCATATGTTGCGTTCAGAACATTTGCGCTGACAGACAACACATAGAACTTCATACCTGCTTTACTTCATGTGAACAGGACCAGTAAACACAAATTAACCTAAACCTCAACAACATACTTTTGAAAGTTAAACACCAACTTTTTAACTCTGACCTGCTGTGAGTGACATAACAACAACTCAACGTAACGCGATGTTGGTTTTTGTCCCAAAATTGTAAATGCAAGTGGGTCAGGCGGTTGTGTGTGAGTCAGGGCCTAATGATGAGAAGGTGACTCAGAGTCGTGTTTGCAGCCAGCTCCGGCTCTTGTTTTTGCACACATCCAAACTGTATATTTTATAAAGTGGGTCAGTGAGTGATTTGGTCATTTTGAAATGGACTCGATGGGACAGTCGTGTGTCAGGAGCTTACGCGGCTTATCCAGGTTCAGCGTCTTTGCAAAAGTGGTGCTGGTCTCAGCTGATGTGTTATTAAAGCCACTACTTTCTAAATTGTAGACACTAACCTTATGTAAACTAACTTGTAGGAAAAGAAAAATATAAAATCTGTGAACTGGACAAAAAGTTGTAGGAGTGAAGATGTTTGGCTGCTCATCCAAGCCGCTTCTTCAGTTCTGGTCAGATTGTTGGTGGACACTGCCTTATGTCTATCTGAAGAGATATAAGGGATATAACTTCGTCCTCAGACCCAAACCAAAACAAATAAAACAAAAGGGTAGCCATGATGCTAATATGTGTGAGCGCACCCATTAGGGGCCTGAATGATTATGCTCAGTGTGACTCACAGCACAGGTCACTCTTAGAGTAGCTCAGTAGACCTAAGCCAACACACAGGTGAGTTAGTTTCAGTGTAGTTAGCTCCTCCCTTCAGTCCACCAGTTTCTGACCAGAACTGAAGAAGCAGCTCGGATGATCAGCCTTCACTCCTATAACTTTTTGTCCAGTTTACAGATTTGATATTTTCCTTTTACCGTTTTCTCTCTTTTGATTTAAAGGAGCCATATTGTGCAAAATCAACTTGTTAAAGCTCTTTAGCGTGTTACAAAGTTTTATTTAGGGTTATTGTCTACATCTAAAAACTGGCCGCAGCAGAGCTGAAATGGGAGAGAAAAAAAAACTTTTGGTTTCTCTGCTTCCCAAAAATGGGATACATTTAAAAGACATGTAAAACTGGATAGATTGGTTCCACTAATGCGCTTTAATAATCTGGTGATAAACATTTATAATCACACCTGCTCCTGTTTTTAATGTTTTAAATGGACCTATGCAGTTAGTTGGCTTTGGTTGTATTGATCTGTATTTGAAGTTGCTCATGAAGTCTTTTCAGAGCTTTTAACCATGTTCTAGTCGTTTGTTCTCATTGAGCCTCTGAAGTTGTATTTGGAGTGATTCATGTTTGCGAAATCTTTAATCTATTATTTTCAAGACGCCATTTTGCCGATCAATCCCCATTTTCAGCTCCACCAGTACCCGCCTACTGTGATGTACGCACTTCCTTCTTAAGTTTTTTTTTTTTTTTATCCCCAGGTGACAAAACCATGTTTAAAATGCCAGACAAATGTGTTGTATGTGTTATTTAAGGCAGTCCCTTATCAGAGCTATGTCAGAACTAAAGAAGATATTTGGATGAGATGAAGCGTACTCACTCCAGAAATGTGTCAGATTTTAGCCTTAGCTCTATTCTACAGTGTTATCTAAAACAGCAATAGCAATCAATGTTCTGTTACAGAGGTGGAACATAACAAAATCAACGTAGTAACGTGCCATACTTCAGTACACATTTTGGGTATCTATACTTTACTTAAGTACATTTTACAGTGGATTCTTTTTACCTTTAATTCACTACATTTTAGAGCAGGTTTCTGTACTTTCTACTCTGCTACATTTTTGAACTGGACTCAAAAGTATTTTTTTTTATTATTTGAGACCTCTTGAAAAGGTTGAGTGTTTATTTTTAACATGTTCACAATTTCAGCAAACAAAAATATATACAAATAAAAATAGCTAAAAATGTAATTCGGCAAAATTCAGCACAAATCTTTATCAAAAACACTACATTTGAAGCCTTAAAAGACCTCAAAATCTGGGCGAAATATTTTACTATTTTTTACTCTTTAAGTATAAGAACATTTTAAAACAGGTACTTTTTTCATGTGCTACTTTTACTTTTACTTGAGTATTTCTTTGCTCTGGTATCTGTACTTTTACTTAAGTAACAGAATGGAGTACTTCTTCCATCTCTGCTCTATTGTTACAGTATTTCACCTGCATAATCCAAACACTATAGCACTGTTTTTACCCATCCTTTCCTTGCCCTGACATGCTTCTTCTCTTATTAAAATCTGCTGATATTAAGTTCCTCCTTGCCCTCTCACACATGTTCGTGATGGGGTGCTCGCTCTCTCCTCTGTCCTGCTCAGACCTCTTGTTCCCAGTGATGTCGCCGTCCCCTGTCGCTCCTGTCGGCCCTGTCACCCCTCGCCCCTGTCGCCCTGTGTGCCACTAATGAGCAGTGAGTGTGACAGTGTTCTGGATAGGGCTGTCAGTGAGGCTGAGACGAGCCCAGACTCCTGCCTCCATAAGGGGCTGAGAGCTTAAAGAGGAAAGTTTGAGCGTGTCTGCAATGTAATGCTGCATTTTTTTTTTTTTTTTCTGAGTCAGTACTATTGGGTTTAAGATGGTATTATAGTGTATTATGGGGTTTTAATTGTAAACAGCTTCAACATTTGTGAAGTTTAGGTTTTTAAATCTGTCATACCTATCGTATTTGTTTTTGGTAACACTTAGGGACCACATGTTAATGTTTAAAGAGGGGGTATTCTGCAAAATCGACTTTCTGCCCTCATCAGAAACATGCCTGAAGAGGTTTGAGATGGCATCCATGCATGTTTGAGTAATCAAGCGATCTCTCTCAGGTCCTAATTGAACTTACAGTTAGCTGTTTGATCCTGTTCAATGCTCCACCCACAAGCCCTCACCCATACTCCCACACGACAATTCTCCCTAAATATACAATGACATGATACAAAACTGTACACTACAACTTCACAGAATTGATGTTATGTGCAATGTGGGATGCACGCTGATTGTGTTGTGATTGTGCTCTGAAGGGGGAGTGACTCAGAGCATAAAAAACAAATGGGAATCTCGTTTTGTTTTCAGCAAATAAAGCTTTTTCAAATTAAAAGGTAACATGGAAATCTAAATATGTTATGTGTTAGCAGTTAATACCACATAAGTAAATTACGCCCTCTTTAAAGTAGTGTTCGTTAGCATTATTAGCAATAGTTCTCCAGCTGAAATGGGGGCGGGACATGGTAAAGAAAAGGAGAAGGCGAGACACTTCCTCCAGCTTACCTGTGTGATTGTGCTGCGGGAGAGAATAATCAGAGATGATCAGATCTTGGGGGCAGCTGGTGAACATTGACAGGCATGTTAACATCATCAGTTCCAGGGCAGCTGAGACTATAGAAGGATCTAAATATTGTGATAATCTGATATTTTGTTTTGTTGTTCTTGTAGCTGTTGTATTAATGTAACTTTTTTGTATGTGACACTTGGTTGCTATGGCGACGAGTTGACGTGAAGCTTTTGTTGGTCAGTTACTGGTTTGTTTGGGAAACTGGCTCCAGTGAGTTGAGTCGACTGTGTTGTAAAAAGGCTTGTGAAGTGTTCGGTGTTTCTATTCCAGAGCCATCGTCTTATTTAACTAATTGCTTTGTCTGTTTGTTCATTAAGAGCTGAGGCATTTAACACCACATTCATTTACTGAGAGTCATTTACTTTTCAATTTACAAGCTCCATTGTGTCAGAGGTCAGTTGGGTTTATGATCAGTTTTTAATTAAAGTACTAAAATATATATCCCTGAAGACGGAGTAAAAGAGATCAGCAGGGTTACTTTTGTCTGGGAACGACACCAAAAAGTTATGTTTCTTTGCGAATGTAACTGAGTACGATCCACCTTTTGGATACAGACTATAGACTTCTACAGATCTATGTCATGAAATGCTTTAAAGGTCCTATATTGCGCAAAATTGACTCATGTGAGCTTTAAGCCATGTTGTTGTTACCTCCTCAAAACCAAAATGCTCCGTTCCACCTTGTGATGTCATGAAGTGGTAGTTTTCAAGTTAACAGCTGCTTTTACCTTTTAGTTCAGTAGAGATTGGCAATCTCAGGGCTGAAATCATCCAAATGATTCTAGTGAAGGTGTATAGAGGTTAAAAACACAGTGGAGCACTTCCTTTATTACCACATGACATCACAAGGTGGAACAGAGTGTTTTCAGTTTGAGAGAAGAACTCAGTCTAATATGTAGTGTTTATGGGTTAAACGTGTGAATGAAACAAACAACTCCAGGTATGTTAGTGATGAGGAAACAACATTATAACACAGATCAGAAAATGGCGTCATATGGGCCTTTAAAGTTGTCAGTTCTCTCCTCCAGGCTCAGTCCTGGTGAGTGCACTGGAGCAGGTGACATGTCCTGTCCTCACTCTGTCTCTTGTATTTGCTGCATTGTAAAGAGCTCTGTGTGTCTGTGTGTGTGTGCGCAGGCTGTGTTTGATGTGGACCAGACTAAAGGCCTCACTCTGATCGAGATCTGGGAGGGGCTGACTCCAGACGACATCAAGGCGTGCACTGGAGCCCAGTTTGAGGTGAGTCTACGCTCATATAATGCAAACTCTTGTTAGGTGGTTAGATTTAGGTTAGATTTATATGACGCATTTTATCCAGTCAGAAAGTAGAATGAGCTCTGCACTTTGGGTTGCCAGATCTTACAACTAAAACTAGTTTGCAGTGAACCCAAAATGACACTTTGATATGATGTGTCCTCAGTAGGGGTGGGACAGTGTGAAATTTCCACTGTGACTAAAAATACCACAGTATGACATTATACCATAGAAGCTGCTTAGCGAAAACAAGAGACTTCTTATGTTTAAAAATTGGCTATGTCCTACTTTGGTGTGCAGAGATTTGGTGAAACACGGATCAATTAATATCGGTTAGGCATACATGGATTTAAATGTTATTAAATCTAATCTATTTATTATATATTTAGTACAAGCATGAAAATGGCGCCAATGAGTAAATCTCCAGTGTGTATCCGCACCAGTGACTGAATGAGTCTGTGGATGCTGTGGAAAACCATTCGGCACAGATAGAGCGCCTCATTTCTACTGTAGAAATCTGATACATGGACATATTGGCTCAATTAATATCGTTAGAAGGCAGACTGATGTTGTATACAAGAGGTTAATTGGTATTGTCATTAATAGAAATCATCAGGATCAACATCTGTGAATTTAGCACTGCTTTTTCCACCGACCCAGACAAATAAGTGAGATGTGAAGACCATCAGACGCCCATCCTCACTGTACTGATATCGTGGCATTTTAATACCTTAATACAAGTTACAGTCCCATCCTTAGTCCTCAGTGTATGACATAATGTGTTGCCAGGTTCAGTGGTGATTGTGTTGCAGTCGCGAAGCCAGTATGAGCAGAGATTATGAAAGTTATGAATGTAACTAAGGTTCTGTGAGTTGGATTCATGAAAGTGTGTTTTCTCTTGTCTTTTCAGGTGTCTCCGAACCTGAAGCCAATGCAGCAAATATAGAATGTGTGAAAACTTTAGTGTTTTGTTTCATTTTATTTACATTTTATTTTCATGGTGGGTTTAGTAGAAGCCAGGAGCCGGACACATAAGCTGATAGGACAATGTCTCATTTCATTAAGTTTTGGGATGGAAACGTTTATGATTTCAATAGAAATAAATAGAGATTGTAAAGTGGATAGTTCAGTATTTTAAGGTTATGGTGATGATCAACAGCCAATGCAAAGTTAGCAGTAAGTAACCAAAAGAGTTTTGTGTTTTTTTATTCTAATAGTGACTTATAATTAGGGCTGTGCATTTAATCACATTTGAGTCAAGATCCAGTTATTTCTAGTGGTCAATGATCAGGTTGGGTTTGTGCATTAGCAGACATACTTACGAATGAGCAGAAGGTCAAATGGTTTAAAAGTTACATTTAGTACATTTAGTGTACATAGAGTTTGTTTGTTTAGAATCATGTTTGAAGACCGTGTGTGGACTGGCATCATTCTGCATATATTAGGAGATAAGACTGTTCTGTACTTGCCTTAATTTTATGATTCAAACATGTCCACTACATTTTATATTAACGCCAATACAAACTTATGCAGTTTTGACCAAATAGTATTGTGATTTTTTGTTGTGGTCAATTCAAAATGATTGTTCAATAAAATAACTTTAAAACAGTTTTTATTCTTCTCTTTGCAATGAATAGATAGCATTCATCTATATTGCGCATGTGGTCACTTTTTAAACGGGGAGAAATCAAAATGGAGGACCTGGAGCATTCTTTAATGAGCGGCTCAGTTGGTTGAGTGTTCGTCCTCTGGTCTGAAGGTTGGCAATTTGAATCACTCGCTCTTGACATAAACATCACTGGTAGATCGGTCAAATCCACTGACCAGCGGGTTGGCGGTCCGATTTCAGATCCACAGAAGAATGCTGTCGTTGTGTCCTTGGGCAAGACACTTAACCCACCTTGCTCCCAGTGTCTGTGTACACTGGTGTATGAATGTGTGTGTGAGTGGGTGAGTGGTAGACATGTTACAATGCTGTTACCTCCCCAAAAAACATACCTGGAGTTGTGTTTTGTTTCATTCTGACATGTTTGAGTAAAGCTTTATTATTAGTCTGTCTACATCTCCAAAGCTCAGAATGCTCCATTTCACCTAGTGATGTCATGTAGTGCTAGTTTTCAAGTTAACAACCTACCTTTTACCTTTTGTTCAGTAGAGATTGTCAATTACAGGGCTGAAATGATCCAAATGACTCTAATGAAGGTGTATGGAGTTTAAAAACACAGTGGAGCTGTATTACCTCAGAGTGTTTCCTGTTTGAGCTTAGCCTAAATATGCAGGGTATGTCTGTTAAACATGTGTGAATGAAATAAAACACAACTCCAGCTCTGTTTGTGATGAGAAAATAACATTATAACATAGATCAGAAAACGGTGTAACACAGGCCCTTTAACTTCTACCATTTTTTTCAGACACATGAAATCTCTTCTTGTAGTGCTCATTTCTTGCCGATTGAGAACCGTTTTGAGCTCTGACGGTGATGCTCCCTGACACTCCCAGTTTTCTATAAATGGACGCCGGTGCTGCATTGACATGGCTGATTTGATTGGTCCACTGGAGGAGAAGGCGCCGCTGTTACCTGAGGGCTCTTACGTAAGCGGCCGCTGAAGCTGGTGGGCCTCTGCATTCAACAAGATGAACGGCGTTTGGATCAACGAACGCAAAATTGCCAAGAAAGTGACAGGAGAAGAGGCCTCGGGGCAGCTCATGTTAATCCCATATATCTGTGTTTTACCCAAGTCCACATATATTAACCTACTTCCCATGGTGCACAGAGAATCGGATTTAGCCATATATTCTTCGTTCGCTATAGCACTTCAGCTCATTTTACCATGACTAAGTCTACAGTGTTTCTCAAGCTGTGGTACGCGACCTCCTTCAGGTCATATCTAGACTCTTCAGTTTGTGGGTTTAAACCTACAGTAGTTTAGCCCTAGATTAAACCTGGAGTAGTCCTGTTACAGACCTGGTTTAGTTCTGGTTTAGCCTTAGATCAGACCTGGAATATTCCTGTTGTAGACCTGGTTTAGCCTTAGATTAGACCTGTAGTAGTCCTGGTATAGACCTAGTTTAGTCCTTACCTGGTTTAGATCTGATTTAGGCCTAGGTTAAACCAGGAATAGTCCTATTTTTGACCTGGTTTGGCCCTAGATTAGACCTGGAATAGTCCTGTCAAAGACCTGGTTTAGTACTTTGTGTTTGATAGCCACTATTCAAATATATTACGCCTTAAATAAAAATCAGTTATATACAGGATAGGGTCCCCTTGAGCAACAATATTATTTGATTAAAGATGCACTATGTTTCTGATGTTCCGGCTTGACAACAAGGACCCAAAAGACAGACTCAAGAAAGACTGACAAATGAAGGGATGTTAAGCAGGTTTCCGGGGAGCAGGGGAGCCGGGGAGCCAGCAAAGAGCGAGGATCTTCAGTCAAAATTGGAAAAGCAGGAGACGGGGGGAAGTATAAACATTGAAAAAAAGTAAGTTTCTACAAAAATGTCTAAGTCGACTGCAAATATCGCCACCGAACAGGACTGAACAATCTGGTAGCTTCTGTCTGGAGAACTGAGGAAGAAGGGCTGACTGCAGACTGCACACAGGTGAGGAAGAAGACTTTGCACACACACACACACACACACAAAACACACAAACCCACAGACACACACAGAGACACATTCACACACATACACACACACAGAGGCACACAGGGAAGCGGACAAGGAGCAGCAGCATGACAGTCACTGCATTCAAATTATTTATTTCCAATGAAGACAAACAGGTGACATTATCAAAGCCAAGCTCCAGATCAGCTCTGTGGAGAGGCACTGTGTTTTTATTCACAATCAAAACACCTGCAGCTGAATAAATGTAGCATGATAGATTTAATGGCATACTATGAAACACCAAACTGTGTAAAAATACCAGTTTTTCGAGGTATATTTGAGCAATAAAAGCACTCTAGATTGATATGCTTAAAGCCATACTGCGGAAAATTCCAGGCAAAGCAAAAAAAAAATTAAAAATCCATGGAGATGAGCAGGTGCTGTACTGCCCACCAGAAAAGGTTCACTATGCAGCTTTAAATAAAGGTTTGCGTATCCAGAGTTACACATTGTGCGGGTGCATTTCACAGTCTCCCACTTTCTGTCTCTGCTTTATTTATGGCGGGAAAAATCAAACAGAGCCATATGGTCTGATATCACACTGTGCACGGCCCCGAGTGACCCTGTATCCAAAGTGCAGCCCGGTCGAAGAATACATGTATTTGTAGTAATGGTATAAAAGGTGAGATTTTCAAAACATGATCATATATATTTTTCCATTGTCGTGTTTTTGCTATTCCAGTCTCTCTTTGTGCAAGTGTTAAATCAGACCTATTCTACAAACTGTAACTTTCCAGAGCTTTTAACCATGTTCTAGTCGTTTCTTTACATTGAGCGTCTGAAGTTGTATTTGGAGTGATTCTTGTCTGAGTAATCTTTAATCGCTTATTTTCAAGACGCCATTTTGACGATCAACCCCCATTTTCACCTCCACTGTGACGTACACACTTTCTTCTCCAGTTTTATTTTCTTAATCTGTGATATTTGTAGGATTCAGCAGCCGAAAGTGAGCGAACTTGTTTCTTTAAAGTCAGTATTGCGATTAAAAGTGTTCAAATTATAACATAATGATCCACAGGTGTCACAGATTATAACTATTAAGCAAGTTATGTCCCACAACTTGTCTTTTACTTCAAATCGTCGTTTAACCAGTGATGCCGAGCGACCTGTTTGGAGGAGTGGGTGATGCCATTGCAGAAGTACCAGACTGTGATTGGCTAACAGCAACACTGATACTTTGCAGCTGACGTCATCAACATTCCCTGGGGGTGTGATGCTAACTGTATGCACTGCTCTGTCTGAAGCTCTGTTACCCTAGTTAGACTTAAATCTGAGCTTTATTTTAGCACAATCTGACCATAAAGAACTGACGGCATTTTGTACATATTTTTTTTTTTTTCAGACAATCTTAAAACTTTTTTGGCTGTGTTCGCTCATATGTGCACTGTGTCTCCATGGTAACTGATGAACATTCCGCCCATAGAGATACATGTAGAACGCCCCCCAGCGTGATGTCACTGCAAAATATCAATACAGAAAACAGGAGGTAGGAGCAGGTGGGCTATAGGGGCTTTGGAAGACACATTATGTAATAGAATAAAATATAAAGATACAGACATTTTGTTTTCTGTTGGTTGCTGACCACCTGTCCCTATTTGGTTTCTTCTGCACAGCCGTCCACTGCCACATAAATGTAATACAAAAGTTAAATTTGCGAAGAAAACTGTTAAAATATCAAGACTTTTTGGGCGTTCTGATATTCTAGGTTGTCATATGTTGCAGGTTAACTATCTCCATTTATATACAGTCTATGGTTGTGGCATAGATATTCTAAGGTCTCTCTGTGTATTTGATGACAGTTATTATCTACTCAATTAAAGCCCCATCACGAAACATTTTAGCCAAAAAATAAATAAATAAAAGCATTTTTTTAAATATCGGATGTTCATATTGCATTGAAAAACTTGCTGTGTGACTCGTATTTGGCCTGAAAAAGGGAAATGTTGTTCCTTTGTGTCATGATCCCTGCCTGCTCCTTCCTCATGTGTGTGCCCTGCCCCTCCCTCACCTGTCTGAGCCTGGAGCTGGGAGGAGTCCTGGCTCCTCCTACGTGCACCTGGACTCCATCAGTGCAATCAACACCACCTGAACTGAATAAGAGGAGCCAGGACCCAGCACCGGGCCAGATCGTCTGCTCGTCACTGCTCACCTCCCGGTTTGTTTCCGTGTTCGTCTGCCTGTTGTCCTGCTCGTGTCCTGCTCGTGTCCTGCTCGTGTCCTGCTCGTGTCCTGCTCGTGTCCTGCTCGTGTCCTGCTCGTGTCCTGCTCGTGTCCTGCTCGTGTCCTGCTCGTGTCCTGCTCGTGTCCTGCTCGTGTCCTGCTCGTGTCCTGCTCGTGTCCTGCTCGTGTCCTGCTCGTGTCCTGCTCGTGTCCTGCTCGTGTCCTGCCCGTGTCCTGCTCGTGTCCTGCCTGTGTTCCTGTTCAGCACCCTGCCTCCCTGCACTGTCCTGGACTCCCGTCTCCGACCCCGTCTCCCGGTACCGGCTTTTGTTCCTGTCTCGTTGATCCCTGCACTTCTGGACCCTGACCTGCACCCAGCTCCTCGTATGTTCTCCCGTCACTTGTTCACCACATTATGGCTATAATGTTCCACAGCATGGCATTAAATCTATCTCCATGGAGAATGTGCTGGAGTATGGCTTTAAAGGGGCCATATTACACCGATTTCTGATCTATATTTTAATGTTCTTTCCTCCTGGAGCTGTTTTGTTTCATTCACACATGTTTAACACACCAACCCTGCATATTTAGGCTGAACACTTTGTTCCACCTTGTGATGTCATGTGGTAATACAGGAAGTGCTCCACTGTGTTTTTAAACTCCATACACCTTCACTAGAATCATTTGGATGATTTCAGCCCTGGAATTGCTCATCACTACTTAACAAAAGGTAAAAGGTAGCTGTGAACTTAAGCTGCCACTTCATGACATCACACAGTGGAACAGAGCATTTTGAGCTTTGGAGATTTAGACAGACTAATAATAAAGAGTTACTCAAACATGTGTGAATGAAACAAAACACAGCTCTAGGTATGTTTTTGAGAAGGTAATTATAACATGGCTTAAAGCTCTCAAGAGTCCACTCTGTGTAATAAAAGACCTTTAACTTTCTATTTCCGTGTAATACAGGTGACTTGCTATCTCTAGAAAGTTACACAGCATTGCTTTAAACTCAGTCTGTCCCAACTTTTCCCACTTTTACTACTATTTGAGGTCATCACCCTATTGGCTAACATTCTTAATATAAACTTTCTAACTTTACATTCTGCCAACTCTTCACAACTTTCTACTGTGGCATTTAACTCGCCTACTCCATCTTTAACCTTATCTTATGCAGAGCCTCTTCACAGCCCACTCAGGAACCCAGTGCTCACATCTTTTTATCCAACAATAGTGCCGTTAATTCCCACACTCTTATCGAGTCCTTGAAAGTCTCACATGGGGAAGTGGGCGTTTTTGACTCTGTCCCATTAGGAGAGTGTGTGGGGATGTTTTCTGTAATTAGTCAAATCAATTAACTTCATTCATCACGACTCTGCTGTGCCCCACACACACTGGCAGCTGGGTGTTCACGCTGATCACACTGCCAAACTCAAACACTATGGAGCTAAATATTACAGGGAAAATAGAAGTTATGCTTGTGTATGACAAATGAAACCACCATTATTATATAAAACACACTGTGAAAAAAAAACTATGCACAAGAGTAATAATGGAAATGGACAGTTACATCGACCCAGCTCACACTAAGAATGCAGGGTTTTCAAGACAAGACGAGTTTATTTGTACAGCACAATTGGTACACAAAGTAATTCAAAGTGCTTTACAGAATAAGAAAGACATTAAAATCACAATACAAACAAACCAAACATAAATAATCATCAGAAAATGAACATTAAGAGAGAAGAGTGCAGAATTAAAACCTTTCTGTCATGCACAGCTAAACAGAACAGGAGCCTGGATTTAAACATGGTCAAAGTAGAGGCCTGACTCACATCTTCAGGAAGACTGTTCCAGGTTTTAGCTGCAGAAAACCGAAACGCTGATTCCTCATGTTTAGTCCTGTTTTAGTCCTGACTCTGGTCCCTGAAGTCCTCAGAGTGTGAGATGGTTCATATGGCACTAACATGTCGGAGATGTACTCTGGTCCTAGGCC
Source organism: Periophthalmus modestus (assembly GCA_019594935.1). Classification (NCBI taxonomy): domain Eukaryota; kingdom Metazoa; phylum Chordata; class Actinopteri; order Gobiiformes; family Gobiidae; genus Periophthalmus; species Periophthalmus modestus. The sequence goes on along the minus strand of JAIEZT010000012.1, from coordinate 16,001,420 downwards.
ATGGAGAGAGTTGTTCACAAGCAGAGCTGTTTTAAAGTTTATTCTCTGAGCCACACGAGCCAGTGCAGAGACCTGAGCACAGGACTTATGTGCTCATACTTCCTGGTTCTAGTCAGGACCCGAGCAGCAGTGTTCTGGATGTACTGCAGCTGTCTTAAGGCTCGTTTGGAGAGGCCAGTGGGCGGGCCGTTATAGTAGTCTAACCTAGTCTGGTTGACAGTATACCTTTGATTTTTACAATGTATTTTAGATGGTAAAAAGCTGCAGATGTTATTGATTTGATGTGGTAAAAGTTCAAATCTGAGTCCATTATTACCCCTAGATTTCTAACCTCAAGGTATTTTTGACGCATGTAATGAATTAAATCCTGGATGTCGACAGTGGCGCAGTTGGTAGAGCATTTGGCCTCTGATCCAGAGCTTGGTGGTTTAAATCCTACTCTGAGCATAAAAATCTTTGGTAGAGCGATCAAATCCACTGACCCACAGGTTGGCAGTGAGGTTCCAGCTACCACAGATAAATGCTGTTGTTGTGTCCTTGGGCAAGACACTTGATGGATTTGCCATAATATAGACAGACCATATTATCAGTTAGTTTAAATATTTCTCATCACATCACATCTCATTCACACATTTTTATGTAGCACTTTTCCACCTTCAAGTCACTCTCCGCTCTTTACATCAAGGAACCACACACACACTGAAGGCGTGTGTGTGGCATGTGGGTTAAGTGTTTTGCCCAAGGACACAACGACAGCATTGAACTCTTGGAGCTGAAATCGCACCATCAACCTGTGGATCAGTGGATCTGATCGTTTAACCACTGACCAACTGAAAACACCACAGAGGAGCGTGAGATTGACAGGCGGCCGCTTTATCGGTCTGTTGTGGTGAAGAAGGAGCTGACGTATGGTCATGAGCTCTGGGTAAAGCTCGAAAGGACAAGATCTTGAATACAAGCAGTCGAAATGAGTTTCCTTCGTAGGGTGGCGGACGCTCCCTTAGAGACAGGGTGAGGAGCTCGGTCACATGGGAGGCGGTCGGAGTAGAGCCGTTGCTCCTTCACGTCGAGAGGAGCCAGCTGAGGTGGCTTGGGCATCTGCTCTGGACGCCTCCCTAGGAAGGTGTTCTGGGCATGTCCCACCGGGAAGAGGCCCCGGGGAAGACTCGGTGTTCCCAGGCTGGCCTGGGAACGCCTTGGGATCCCACCGGAGGAGCTTGTGTCTGGGGTGAGGGAAGTCTGGGTGTCCCTGCTTAGACTGCTGCCCCCGCGACCCGGCCCCGGATAAGTGGGAAAAAAATGGATGGAATTGAAATGCACAGATAGGTCTATATGAAGCTTTACGCGTCTAAAAGGGACACTTTAAATCTTCCTGTCTCACATCATACATGTCGTACTGAGTGTGTCCTTTGGCTTTTATTATGGAATCTATTTATTTATCATATATTGGCAGCTGATGTGACAAACTCGTACTGTTACCGCTGAACGCTGGAAAGTCGCACCATCTCACGGTTGATGCCATATTTCTAGCCGCTCATCCGCATTTTCATAATCTTGTTCCCTCGCCGATGTGCGCACCGCTCCGGGGGGTGTGGACTGGCTGTCGGTGGCTTGTGTGCGTGTGTGTGTAAGTGTGTGTGTTTGTGTGTGTTTGTGTGTGAGAGAGAGAGGAGGCAGAGCGCGCGCACTGGGGCTGGCGCATGCAGTCAGTGTCCGGGTACAGCTCGAGTTGAAGGAGGGGAATCATCCGAGCAGACACCGACCGCGGCAGCATGGCTTCGTCTCACGGGAGAGTGGACCAGCGCTTCGTGGACTGGATGGCAAGTTTACCGGCGAGCATGCACACCATCCCGCTCACCAACCTGGCCATACCTGGTACGTGCTGCTCTCTTCTCCTCCTCTACCTCATGTTTTGAATACGCGTGGCTTGGCAGTTACATCATGTATTTTTTTTTGACATAAGTGCTGTTTTCTCACGCGTTCTTGGCTGTTTTGTTGCTGTTTTGTGTTAAATTCATAACCAGAGGCGCTTCAGTATTTTGGCCACATCGCGTAATGAACAAAGGCTACGACCTGTTGCGCAATTCTGAACCGATTCACCTTTATCCGGCTCCTCGCGCGCTTTCCATTAACCTTATCTTGTTAATTGCAATTTGAGCACCACGTGACCCTATTTGAGCGATGGAGAGCGCGTGGAGCTGTGGACTTTGGGCGCGTGGCATGATGAGGATGAGGATGTGAGGGTTGTGTTTTTTTTTCGCGCTTGTTTTGATGTCAGTGCGCGGCTGCCTTGAAATTCACAACCTGGACAAAAAGATCGAACTGATCGATCTGTAGTTAAAGGTGCAGTACGCGCCTTTATTGGCAAGGGTCCGCCACCTATAGAAATGTTTTGCCTGGAATGTTCCAAACTATGGCGTTAAAGGCATCTGTCTCCATGGACGCAATCTGGTGACGCCACAAAGCTAAGCTACAGGTCAGAGCTGTGGAGAGGCGAGCCCGTTCACAGTAAACATGCATGTGTTTCAAGGTATTTTGAGCAATAAAGAAATAGATGGATATGCCATACTGTTAAACATTCAAGTCAAAGTCATCACATCTACATGAGGAAAAATAAGGCAGACCTCTCACCTGAAAAGTTACATAGTGCAGCTTTAATTCATTAGTCAATCTGGAGTTATCTGGTTCGACAATGACACCTCTTGGAAAGAGTCTATTTATTCCTCTATCTCTCTACCTCTTATTCCTCTCGCCTTTCCCAAATGTTTTAGCCTCCATCTGCCGTTTTTCCCACTTCCAACTTCAGAGGCGCGAGACCGTCCCATTGTGCCCGCTCTTCTGCTCGTGGTCATTGGTTGATAAGGCGTGGCGTGGCACCAAACCAAGCGTGACCCTGTGCATAACGATACGAGAGTCTCCTCCTGCTCCTGCTCCTCTTCCCCCTCTACCTTCTCCTCTCCTCCTGCTCCTCTCCTCCTCCTCCTCCTCCTCCACCTCTTCCTAGCTCAGTGTGCTCACACAGAGTCATGTTATAACCTCATGCCTGTGATTCTGCTGAATCACATCATATGCGGCGTGTTACGCCCAGGCCACAGAGCACAGAACACAGCCCTGTCCCATTTCATTAGCACTCATGCTGTTTATTGGCCCCACAGACCCTCCACAGACCCTCTACAGCCCGTCTCTGGTCCTTCTCTGGTCTCAGTCCGGTCTCGGTCCAGTCTCTGCCTGGTTTCTTTGTGCTTTATTTTTAGAAATTCCTAAAAGCAGCATGTTCGAAGTACATTGGAATTCATTCATTGTAATGGTCTGAATTATGTGACTCGAGGATGGAGGTTTGGACTTAAAAAGGTTGTACTGCAGTCTTTTAAAGCTGCACTGTGTAACTTTTGTGGTGGAGCATGAGGCACATGCAGACCTGGCTCTGCCAGATTCATATGTGTAGCTCTGCACATGCTCAATGTCATGATGATTATTTAAATCTGATTGGTTGAAGTCTCTCAACAGAACAAGACCAAAAATCAAACTGTGGTTACTTCCAGTGGAGAGAAAAGCTCAGACATCGTCCCTGTCTCAAAAGCACAAAGCCCTGACCGTCAGCCAATTTCAGCATCAATACGACTGTTTTAAAATGAGCAGAAGTTTGTCTGTCGGCGTCTCCATCTTTGTTTTAGTTTGTTTGGGGCTTTGCCTTTGGCTCCACACAAGAATGAATGCTCTGGGCTCGTGAGTTTGTGAACTCTGAATATCTAGAGTGTTTATTTGTGAATGCTTTTTGCTGCTGTGCAAGGTTAGCCACCTGACAGTCTCCAAGCAAACCAAACATGTCCATGGTGACATTGGAAAAGTTACATAGCACACCTTTAATGTTCTCTTCTAAGCCCTTTCCATTACTACCGTGTGGATATCTGTACTTATCCATAATATTCCTCCTGAGCCTTAACATTTACTGTAACATTTATATTATTCTGATATTTAAAGATGCCCAGAGTCTTGACTCGTTGACCTTTTTGGAGTTTTTTTTATTATTTTTTTTATTTTTAGGAACATCCTGGAGAACAGAGACACCCCTGTACAGAGCTCTAGTTTAATGTCAGAATTACAGTGATTCACTGTTCTACGACCTCTTTAATGTCAGTGCTCTGCTCCATCAGCTGTCTGCAGAACTGACACGTCTTTGGTGCTTCCTATATAACAGAAACAGCACTGTGCCAGAAAAGGAACACTTTACTTTTGCCTCTACAGTTATCATGGAAGTTGTATAAAAATCCCAGCAGAGGGCACTAGACCTGTGTCTCTGACACAGCGAAAAATAAAGCTATTTTGTCTGCTTTTGGTGAATGGGCCAAATTCAGTAAAACTAAAATGATCAAAACAAATGCGGTGAGGATTTCTGGAAATCTGGAGGCTTTAAAGTCTTTTGTTTAATGATTATACAGAATTATAACAAGTCTATTTTGCACAATATAAGCCCTTTACAGTGGTGGGTTCATTACTAATGCAGTTTGTAGTGGGACAGCCATGTTGTGTTTCCTGGCAAACGCGATAATCTCATCACTGTGGTGACTGTACTATGTCCTGATCATAAACATCATGCACTGATCAGACTCCAGGGCCGCTTTGTGCACTGAAGGGCTGTTCTCAGAAAACAGGGATCCAGAAGGCAGCCATTTTAGGCACAAATTTGACCAGTGTGACTAACCCATAGACTGTATAAAGAAGTGGACTAAGTGAGTGTGACGTCACCCATAGCATTTGGCTTCAGTCAAATGAAGCTCATCAAATCTAGCAGTTATAGCTGCTGCAACACTGTCAATAAAACCTGTTGCTAATGCTGTCACCACTTTGGAGCCAAGTTACAAACATTAGTTTCTGCCTGCGCCTCTGGAGTGGGCATTTAACATCGCTGTCAATCAAACCTGTTGCTTATGGTAGCAGGAGTGACCTCGGGGCAAGAAGGCGCCTGATTTGGCTGTTATTAATGTTCATATGTTGAATCACGGACAAAATAAAAATACCAGGGTCATGTAGAGCGGATTAATACAAACATTTTAAGACCAAAATGGCGAGGCTGACAGCAGCAGTTACAGAGACGGGGGGCCACAGTTTTTCAGTAGAAAGTGAATTGGACTCGATGGAGCCGGAAGTGTGCCCGTGATCACTTCCTATTTGGACGTGGCGGCTAGCAGGTTAGCTATGTTCATTTATATATACTAAACATTTTCCTTGAGTGCACTAATGCATTTAGATATACATTTAAATATAAATATCTAAATTGTTTCATTTGAATGTTTTAAGAGACAGCTAAACAAAAAAAAAGCCTTAATTCGCTCACTCTCACCTCTGACCAGACGCTCCCCCTAAAGCCGATGAGCTGAGGTCGACGTGCTCAGGACACGCTCTGGTGCTCAAAACTAAACGCACCACAGAACTCATGAGCTTGACTTTTTTTTCTGTTTGTGAATGAGACACAGACACAGCCCTGCAGATCTTCCACACTGTGTTTAGTTACTTAAACAAAGCTACCAATGCCTGAGGTGAAAAAGAAAATAAAATTGGATGCCAAGACACCAAAGATCAACTATTGGAATTGAAAGTAAGAGGTCGCTGTTTTTTAAGTGTTTTTAAATGAACGCGTGCAGCAGTATATCAGTGAAATACTTAATGAGTCATAGACATTATTTTTTGAACCCTTTACTGCTCAAATCTACAGAAAAGAAACAAAAAGTCCCCCCCCCCCCTCAATCTCTATAGTAATCTGTCTGACTTTCTACCGATGGAGGCAGAACGACAGCACCATCTGCAGTCAGACTTCTTTAGGACAGTATCCCAGGTGTGTGAGAGTAAAAAAGCCCCCTCGTCCCGATTTGAAGTCCCATGGGAATAAGACTAATGATAAAGAGTTACTCAAACATGCGTGAATGAAACAAAACCCAACTCCAGGTCTTTTTTGAGGAGGTAACATTATAAGACAGACATCACCTGCTCATGTTTCTGCAGCATTAAACACAACTTTTATGTAACAGTTCTACCACCCGTTTATCTCTTTGCCTGGAATGTTCCATAGTTTGGCATTAAACATATCCTCTTACTGAGTGGGGTCGCCTGTCCAGAGATCTGACCTGTAAACTGGCCTGGTTTCGTCACCTGCTTGTCTTTGATAAACAAGTCTAAAGCCATACTTTGGAACATTCCAGGCAAAGCAACAACATCACCATGGAGACAAAAGTTACAGTAATAGTAAGTCACAAGTATATAAGTTTTGTTCAAGAGCCCATACTGCTGTTTTCTGATTTATGCTATAATGTTTCCTCATCACAAACAGACCTGGAGTTGTGTTTTGTTTCATTCACATGTTTAACACACAAATCCTGCATATTTGAGTTCTTCTCTCAAACTGAAAACACTGTTCCACCTTGTGATGTCATGTGGTAATACAGGAAGTGCTCCACTGTGTTTTAAACTCCATACACCTTCACTAGAATCATTTGGATGATTTCAGCCCTGGAATTGTCACTCTCTACAGAACAAAAGCTAAAAGGAGCTGTTAACTTGAAAACTACTACTTCATGACATCACAAGGTGGAACAGAGCATTTTGAGCTTCGGAGATGTAGACAGACTAATAATAAAGTGTTACTCAAACATGTGTGAATGAAACACAACACAACTCCAGGTATGTTTTTGAGGAGGTAACAACATTATAATACGGCTTAAACCTCACAAAAGTCAATTTTGTGTAATACAGGACCTTTAGTGAAATCAGCTCGTTGCTTTATGCCTCAGCAAACGGGTGAAAATGTCAAAGTGTCATGGGAGCCCGACGGAGTTTTAATTATGTTTTCAAAGACATCAGTAAAGATTCCCTCAGCCTGAAGGCAGCTGACACACACTGTAAGCTTGTCTGGAAAACACACAGTAAACAGTGAAGTGATAAGGAGTTTGCAGAGGGCACCGTGGTATCGAGCGCTACTCCAAACTCCTGTGAATGTGACTCATGGGGCCAAAGCATGCCGTTTATCTCCACGCCTATCTAGTGCGTTTCCCCGAAGCTCCGTGGCATCCGTCAGATCGGATTTGTTTGGTCGGACTTTTCGTGCTTCGAGACATGAGTCAGGGCTTGGGGTTTTGTCCTTTTCACCCCCCCTCCTCCCCGCTGCGGCGACCCACCAGGACAGCGCACTAGCCAGTAGCCAGGGCCATTTGACACTATAGAGAAGAGTGCAGAGCCAGCAGAGTTATACCGTACGAACAAAAGTGCAGATGATTTTGCAAATGGAAGTATTCGCCATTAAGGTTGTGAATTGCTGGCTTTCAGATGACGTTAGTGTTGTCACGATACCAACATTTCAAACTAAGGAATAGACTTAATACTCGATACCGATTCTGATTATCACAATGATAATAAAAAACACTCTTTCTTTAGACAATTAAATTTGATTTTCAACATTAAATTGTACTTTCTTTCATATTCCCCTGTGGCCTTATGTCTGCGTAATCCCTCAGTGGTCCAGGTAGGTTCCATAGTAGTCCACGGGCGTACACTAGTCTATGTGTCTTATACAGGGTGGCCCAAAAGTCACTGATAGTTGAAGAAAATTCATAACTCTTTTGTTTCTAAATATATTTATTTTATTTTTTCAGAGCATTTAGAACTACCCTTTCGACATTAATATGAGCAAATACAGCACTGAGGAACGAACCCTCATTGTACAGTGCTACTTTGAGTCACATGGGTCAAATTCAGAAACCCAGTGTGTTACCGTCGACATTTTAATACCAGAGATGCCCCTAGCGTAAATGCCATTAAAGGAATAATAAGTCGTTTTCAAAGACAGGGTCAGTATGTGATGTCCCAAGACCTGACTAGTCCTGATTTCTTCCTGTGGGGCTATCTTAAAGAAAAGGTATTTGTGAATAAAACTCAGATAATAAACGACTTAAAACATAATATCGAGGATCAAATAAGAGCCATAAGCCCGGAAATGCTTTCAAATGTTATGCAGAGTGTGTTGGATCAGGCTGTTCAGTGTGAAACTGAAAATGGTGGACACTTGGTGGTCATTTAATGGTCATTTTTACTTCCCCTAGTTTAAGTAGTGATAAGTTCAAGTGTAAGTGAACAATTATAACCGTATATATTGCCAAAAATGTGGGAAGGTTCAGTTTACCCACTGCTAAGGTTTGTTGAGTATAACTTAAGAATTATAGGAGCAATTGAAGATTTTAAAGTGTCAGTGACTTGTACTTGTACGTGTTCTGATACAGCTCAAGATCATTCTAAAGCTGTTCAGGAAAGCTTCATTTCTGTCCTGTGAATTTGACTTTTTTGTATCGATATCTGTGAACAATGAGCATCTGTTAGTGTCTGATTTTTCGATACTTTTGACAACCCTTAATGAGATCACTACATTCTATAGGCCAATCATATTTCTGTTTTAATACAGTGAATTCTTGGGTTTAGTCACACATAGAAATGATCAGGTTCAACATTTGTGAATTCACCTTTTGGATATTTTATGGAAAAGTACAGTGTAATCAATAGGGAACATCTGGCTCTTGCACAGTCTGGCAGTATGAAATCATCACATTTTAGAATCTGAAAACGACCTGTACTTGATACCCAGAAACGAATGGAAACTAAAACTCGCGTGGAAGCTAGACACTCATTTGAACAAATAAAAAAACAAGTAAAAAATCACAAATATAACAAAATTGGACCTGAATAGTTTTGGAATGGTTTTGATCTATATATATACTATTTATATACGAAATCTCTCTCTCGGCGCGATATTTATTGCGATATTTTGCCTTGACCAGACTTTGGTTCTGTCAACACAGCCTTACTATTTATGGGTCCTGAGTTGATGTTTTTGTGACGACCTTTACACATTCAGAAGATAAAATATTTTTTTTAGTTTTGATTAGTTGCTTTGTGGCTTTAGTGATGGAGGATTGTTACCACGGCTTCAAAGAGGGGGTATTTTACTTCTATGATGTATTAAAGAGGGGGTATTTTACTTCTGTGATGTATTAAAGAGGGGGTATTTTACTTCTATGGGTTCTGTGGGTCTGTGGATCTGACCGCTCCACCAGTGATGTTTATATCAAGAGCAGGATTTGAACCTCCAACCTTCCGATGACTGAACTACTGTTGCTAATCATTCGGAACCCATGGATAGAAGGATGGATTAGTTTCATCATCTTGTTGGTTTTATTCCCCCTGAGAATAATAATGTTTCCAGAGATAACCCAATGATTTTGTGTGATCGGGGAAATTGACATAATAGTAATGCGATATCCAGTGTGACTCCACAGGCCGATTATGAAGGCCCCGGTGAGACGTAATGGTTCTGTGTGGTGTTTTCTGCACAGACTCAATCCATATCCAGGCATTACAATCATGTTTTACTGGCACTGCAAATGAACTACACAAAATGGGAGAAATAATTGATGAAGGCTGTTGGATGTGAATAGAAACGCTCCGATCCAGCTCTTTCAGTCTGAAGCTCCATATTTGGAATTCCAGTCGCGAGTAAAAGAGCCAATCCAGAGCAACGCTGTGGAAGGTAACGCCCCTTCCCACCTGCACCGCTGGTTTATCAAGGGGCGGGCTCTTAGCAACGCTGTCAATCAAACCTGTTGTTAACGCTAGCTGAAGCGACCTCGGGGGAAGAAGGCAGCTGATTTGACACAAGAGCGAAATAAAAAATACCAGGATCATGAAGACCGGGTTAATACGAACATTTTAAGACCAAAATGCGAGTCTGACAGCAGCAATTACAGAGAGAGGGGCCACAGTAAAGGCCAATGTAAAGTGAACTGAAAAGTGAGTCGATGGAGCTGGAAGCGCAGACCATGATCTAGAGATTCGGGGGTCAGAAGTCAACCCGTGCACTGGAAAAAATCTATTTATCAGGGCAGGTCATTTTCTCACAGAGGAAAAATATGTAGACTATAAAATATTTTAAACCAACTCATATTCATCTACGTTGGCCTCTGTTTGATTATGTCTGATAATAAAGTTTAGGTAAGCATGTAACCGCCGCAATTGACCTATAACCTGACGCCACCGCAGCACGCCCCCTTTACCTCCCCAGGGCGCCGATCACATCTCCATGGAAACGAGCAGATGGCGTAACCTCCACCAGAAAAGTTACATTGTACACTTTAAATTGGTTGTTTAACTTTCAGGCTGCGTGATGCATGGGTTAAGTAGGATTTTATTGTTAATTAAACTCTTGAATGAGGAGGTCAGACCATTCAGAAAAGCTTCATTTAACTTACAGCCACTCGGCGTCGAACAGAGCACATAGGCCCTAAGTGAGCAGTGTTTCAATGAGATGTACGATTTGCATGGAGGGGAGGGGGCATGGCGGACCATCCTCTCTCTCTCTCTGTCTGTTGCAGCGCTGGCTTCTCTGGAGGTAAATGAATAGCATACCTCAGGCCAGGCCGCACTATTGAGTTAAGCCCATTTCAGAGGCCGTATAAACGGATACACTCTCTCGCCGGCTCCTTTGGGTCTGAGAGAAAATCCAGGGACTTTGAGCTGTAAAGCTGTCAGTCAGGGGGGACATGGGGGGCTGGGAGTCACTGTAAGCCCCTTAACAATGAGGGGAACAAGAGCGAAAGCCAGGATAAACAGCTTCGTTCTGTAGGTTCAGACTTGTGCTGTCACCAGACTCCATACTAGTCCATATGATCACTTTTGTTTATAGCGCTTTTCCACCTTCAAGCCAAAGCTTACATCAAGAAACCACTCACCCATTCACACACATCCATACACCAGTGCGCACAGACACTGGGGGCGAGGTGGGTTAAGTGTCTTGCCCAAGAACACAACAATAGCATTCAATTGTGGGAGCTGGAACCGCACTGCCAACCTGTGGATCAGTGGATATATACTGACACAAGAAACCTACAGCAGGATTCTCCCAAACATCGGTTCTATATGTACAGTATTGTTGAACACGAGCTACACAAAATAAATGAAACATAGTCATAGAAGTTATTTATTCAACCCTCTACAGCACAAATTGAGCTTAGTACAAAAAAGTAACAAAAAGTTCCACACTAGTACAAAGATACAGTCCCAATGATAATATTGGTCCCCGAAAATAACAGATCCGTCTGTCACGTCGATATAGTCATTATCGTGACAGACCTAACACACACTAGAATTGTACCATATATCGCGAGCAACTCACCCATCCATTTTCTTCTGCTTTATCTGGGGCTGGATCCCAGGGGCAGCAGTCTAAGCAGGGACTCCCAAACTTCCCACACCCCAGACACTTCCTCCAGCTCCTCCAGTGGGACTTCCCAGGCCTGCCGAGTCACATAGTCCTTCCAGCATGTTCTGCGTCAGATGCCCAAGCTACCTCAGCTGCTTCTCTCCACGTGGAGGAACAGTGGCTATACTCCGAACTCCTCCCGTGTGAGTGCGCTCCTCACACTATCTCTAAAGGAGCGCCCAGCCACCCTGCAAATGAGGAAACTCATTTAAACGCTTGTATCCGCCATCTTGTTCTTTTGGTCATTACCCAAAGCTCATGACCATAGAACAGAGCTTAATTTCAACCACAGAATAATGACAGTTTCATTAAAGGTAAAGAAGTTTGCTTATTTCTCCATCAACTTTTAACTGCTGAGATGCTCCTTCTGTGTGCAAAGAAATAGACTGTGTATATATAGTATAAATGAACATAGCTAACCTGCTAGCCGCCATGTACCAAATAGGAAGTGAGCATGGGCACGCTTCTGACTCCAGTTGATTTTATACTGGAAAATTGTCTCCTCTCTGTGTAACTGTTGCAGTGAGCCTCGTCATTTTGATCTTAAAATGTTCGTATTAACCCGCTCTTCGTAATCCTGGTATTTTTATTTCGCTCTTGGGTCAAATCAGCTGCCTTCTTCCCTCGAGGTCTCTTCAGCCATAATTCAAGATCTGAACATTAATAAATCCGATCAGATGTCTTCTTTCCTCAACGTCGCTCTCGCTAGCGTTAGCAACAAGTTTGATTGACAGCGTTGCTAAGCGCTCTCCCTGCTAAACCAGTAGTACAGCGGGAAGGGGTGTTACCTTCAACAGCGTCGCTCCAGATTGGCTCTTTGGTTGCTATGATACTCGGTCAGAATTCCAAACCTATAACCGTCCCTATAACCGCTCTAACCTCGATGAGCTTCATTTGACTGGAGCCGAACACTATGGGTGACGTCAGACTCACTTAGTCCACTTCTTTATACAGTCTATGGGGTTAGCGCAAAACACAGAAGTACCGAAGACTTTACTGACATGTGTGGACTGTATAGAACAGGAAGAGCCTGGAAACACCGATTTTAAACTGGTTTTGTAAGCGTCTGCTGGAGGATCTGTCACCTGCTTGTCTCATATAAATGTTATTACTTTGCCTAGAATGTTCCACAGTACAAACACATCCATCTTGCCTTTTTTCAATTACAGTTTGATGGTGTCACTTGCTTGTCGCCATGGAGGTAGCTAAGTCAAGTGCTATACTGTGGAACATTCCAGGCAAATAAGTACAAGACTAGTTTAACTTCACCCTTCACTCTATGGAGTACGAGGAATCTGCTGCTCTAAGTTATGTGTGGACTGAAGCTGTTGGCTGTAAAGGAGATGGGAGGGTGCGTTTGTTTTGCTGTACAGACAGCAGTATGTTAGTGCAGATAAACAGAGTGAAATTCAATTCTCACCAGGCAGAAGGAGCGCTCCCAAATCTGTTTATATTTACTACTCCACAGCGGCATAGCTCCCAAAGCAAACACATTCTGAGGAGTGTGTGGAACATAGACTGTATAAAGAAGTGGACTATGTGAGTCTGACTTCATCCATAGCATTCGGCTCCAGTCAAATGAAGCTCATCGAGGCTAGAGCAGGTATAGGGGCCAATCTGGAGTCAAGTTATGCATTTGGAATACTGACTGTGAGTATCATAGCTCCTAAGAAAGAAGAAAGAAGGAGCTGAACCGAAAGGCAAAGCTCTCGATTTACCGGTCAGTCTACGTTCCTACCCTCACCTATGGTCATGAGCTTTGGGTAATGACCGAAAGGAAAAGATCGCGGATACAAGCGGTCGAAATGAGCTTCCTCCGCAGAGTGGCTGGGCGCTCCCTTAGAGATAAGGTGAGGAGCTCAGTCACACGGGAGGAGCTCGGAGTAGAGCCGCTGCTCCTTCACGTCGAGAGGAGTCAGTTGAGGTGGCTCAGGCATCTATTCCGGATGCCCCCTGGACGCCTCCCTAGGGAGGTGTTCCAGGCACGTCCTACCGGGAGGAGGCCCCGGGGAAGACCCAGGACACGCTGGAGGGACTATATCTCTCGCCTGGTCTGGGAACGCCTTGGGATCCTTCCGGAAGAGCTGGAGGAAGTGTGTGTGGAAAGGGAAGTCTGGGCCTCCCTACTGAAACTGCTGCCTCCGCGACCCGGCCCCGGATAAAGCGGAAGAAAATGGATGGATGGATGGAGTATCATAGCAACTAAAAAGCCAATCTGGAGCGACGCTGTTGAAGGTAACGCCCCTTCCCTTAGCAACGCTGGGTTAGCAGAGAGTGGGCGCTTACCAACACTGTCAGTCAAACTTATTGCTAATGCGAACGGGAGCGACCTCGGGGAAAGAAGGTGCCTGATTTGTCTGTTATTGATGTTCATATCTTGATTTATGGATACAATAGCTAAATAAAAACACCAGGATCATGTAGAGTGGGTTAATACAAACATTTTAAGACCAAAATGACAAGCCTGACAGCAGCAGTTACAAAGAGAGGGACCACAGTTTTTTAATGTAAAGTGAATTGGAGCCAGAGCGATGGAGCCAGAAGCGCACCCATGCACACTTACTACTTGGAACGTGGCAGCTAGCAGGTTAGCTAGGTCCATACATATATGCCTATTTGATATATGGTAAACAGTCCCATTTTTATATAGTACTTTTCCACCTTGAAGACACTGAAGACTGAGCTACTGAGTTATTCATATTTTTTTCCGTGTCCATACTGTCAGTGCTAGTTTTTGTTTTGATTAGTATCTGTGTTTTGATACTTTTTACAACCTTAGTTCTGGTTTGGTTTCATTTCTGAGTTGCCATGTTCATCTTGAGGTCAGGCAGGCTATTTTCCCACCTCCAGCTGTATCCCTGACCACAAGTCCGCATCAAAAGCCAACATTTTGTGGTGTTTAATGTCTAATTTGCACACATAGATCATTGTATTAAATTTTGTTTGTTTTAAAAGTGCAGTATTGACCCAAACTGAGGCCTACTTCTCTCTAAATGCCATTACCCCACAGGGAGTGACTCTTGGGTCATGTTCTCACCTCTTCACAACCTCATTTCACGAAAGAAAAAAGGAGATTTTGACAGCATTACAGTGTTGAACCCATTGAGTTTTGTTCAGAATAGGCCAATGAGCTGTGAGTGCACGACAATACAGAATTTCTCAAACATTTACTAAAAAGTAGGGATGCACCAGTCCAGCTTTTTCTGTTCTGATACAGATATCAATACTTTGGCTTTAAGTATCTGCCGATCCACGATAGTAACTGATACCAGGGCAGAGACTGAGACTATTTAATTAATTTCCTTTAAACACAAGCAGTTTATAAACCAAAATGGGATATTGACTGAGTTGATATCATGGGAGCACATCCCGGTCCACCAAAATGTGCAATACCGACGTCGATATCCAATACCAGTATCATATGAGTGCATCCTCCTGACTAAAAGGACGACTCAGAGTGAGCTCATCATGGGGGACAAGCATTAAGGCTCTTTTAACTATTTTTTTTTTTAAAATATGTGTCCTTTAAATGTGCGCTATTTATGATGGAGGGTCCACCACCTGATTGTGGAGATCATGGTACTGCTTTGACTGAACATTTCAAAATATCTCCATGGACACAGGCAGGTACCACCAGCTGTACAGGTCAAGTTACAGGTCAGATCTGTGGAAAGACCAGCCTATACTCAGACAGAATGTTGGGGAAAAACATACACTCTGACTTGTTTTTAAGCTCTAAAAACAACTGAACTTGAATAAATGCAAGTTTGATAAGTGGATGCCATACTGTGGAACATTACAGGCAAAGCAATAACATGTATATGGACACAAGCTGAAAAGTTCCATAGTGCATATTTTGGCATTTCTATTATTATGCTAATATGACTAAGTTGAACAAAACATGGCTTGGCTTATCTTAGCATGAAAAATGGCCGCTTGCTTTCACTGTATTCATTGCTTTACTTTATATTCAGTCTGTGACCTTTGCAGTACTTTTGTCTTGTATTAAAACAGTGTAAAGGTGTTATCGTGCAGCGGCAGAGGCTGACAAGCAGGGAGCAGCGCATGTGCTGCTCCCGGGGCTGTTATAATTGAGTTTACAGCAGGAGCATGTTTATCTGGATTTCAGATGTCATTCAGCCTCATTGTGAATGTGTGGGGTTTGTATGATCCAGACAGCTGCATGTGTAAACAGTCCTGATGATGCTGGTGAAACGTGAGTCTGGTTAAGGTTCTGAAGCGGTTAAATCAGCCGTGTTGTGCTTATGTCCACTCTATAATTATAATCTCTGACACCCGTGGATCATTATGTTATAATGTGGATATTTTTAATTGCAATATTGACTTATTTAAACAAACGAGTTCGCTCATTTCCGGGTTGGAAAATTATGGTGCCCAGTGGAAGTTGACGTCTCAGTAAACGTCATCACAACAAAGCGCTGCATGCTGTCGACGCCCCCTATGGATAGCTGCACATCACACTAGCGAGTAGCACATTTTAAAAAATTTGACTACGTGACACTGCTGAAAACGAGTATCACCGATTAAGAAAATAAAAAGAAGGAGATGCGTACGTGACGTGGGCTGAATCCTGGACGAAATTCACCGATCTAATTCTAGGAGAAGAATATTATTACTCAAACATGGATCACTCTAAATACACCTTCAGAGGGTCAATGAGAAGAAACAACTAGAACATGGTTAAAAGATCTGAAAAGTCCAGCTTGCAGAATAGGTCTGCTGTTTTTCTTTTTGTGTTTTGTAAGAACTTATAATATATACAACTATGATAATATTAACGATATAGCAAAGCATGTTGTTTACACTAGTTTAGGCGAGGGGTTCATACTGCCTCTGAACGTAATGGCATTGCATGTACAGCAGACTAGAGCTTAAACAGATCTAATGTTACTCAAGTAAAAGTACAAAGTAATGCCCAAGAAATCACTCAAGTAAACAAGTATTTTGAAAATCTGCTACGTAGTCAAGTTACAGCTGCTATATGTAATTTTATTTACATTTTTTCACCGGCAGAGGGCAGATGTGAAACATGTTCCCCCCATCCCTTCTCCCTCCCCCTCACCCCCCCCCCCCTCACCTGGCCTCCTCACCTGACCTTTGTGCAGACTCACCTGTGCTCTGTGGTCTTCATCTGTCACACTGGCACACTGTCAGACAGCAGTAACATAGACAGCATCTAGTGGTGAAGTGTGAGAATACAACAGGGGCGAGTCAGCCAGTCTCATTACAAATTGTAGCGTTAATGTAATTGGAAAGACGAAAAATGAAATAATGCACAAAACCTGGTATTTCAAAAGGACAGACCACAAAAACTAGGAGAATGAAATTATATCTGAAGTAGCAGAGCAAGAAACAAATAATTTCATATTGTCAACGTAAAGTTTTTGTTACTTGTAGATTTACTCACAGTGGAAAGGATGTTGACTTTCAGAGCCTTGCACGGTCAGGCTCCTTCCTACATCAGCAATCTGATCCAACCCTGGCCCCCCTCTCACTCTTTGAGGTCTCTGGATCAAAACCTGCTGACGGTTCCTCGTACTTGTTTTTGGGACCAGGCTGTTGCTCCCAGACTCTGGAGCGACCTCCCACTCTCCTCACGTTCACTCGAGTCTGTTGATGCCTTCAAAAGCCGACTCAAAACAATCTTATTTGGTCAAGTGTTTTAAGTACCTGTCTGTGTAATTCCTTGTCGTCCAGGTCTGGTCCATAGTAAAAGAAAATTTCAAATCTGTAACTGGACAAAAAGTCGTTGGTGCAGTAGTTTTTTAATGGCTGCTATGACGGCCATATTGTTGTATTGACTCTTTTGTTTTTGTGTTAGTTTTAAGAGTTTAACTTCTTGTTGTGAAGCACTTTGTGACTTTCCTGTCTGTGAAACATGATATATGAATAAACTTTGCTTGCTTGCAGTGCAGAAAAAATATCGGTGCCAAACTATCGACAAATTTTCAATATCGAACCAATGCAAGATCTGGGCAAATCCTCTATTATTGACTATAATCAATCCCTAACTGTTACATGTACAAAGGGTCAGAGTAAAAGTAGTAGTAATTGTAGAAATACTCCTAGAAGTATAATTTTATCAATGTATCTGAGTACTCCTCTGTATAATCAGATGATCTCAATGCTTGCTCAATGTCTTCTGTCGTTGGATTGTGTGAGTGAGTCAGAGGGGCAGTGTTGATTCGTTGAACACATCCAGAGCCGGAGGATGAGTCACGGCTCCGAGGCCCATTCTGCAAAAACTCACCTCAATCAAACTTTAGTTACGTCCAAGTTTCATCATTTTATCCTTTAAAGCTGCACTTGTAACAGTACTGTAACATTTTCTAAGGGGGTTCACCACCTTTGTGTCGTTATGCAGATGGTATAGCTTTGCCAGAAAAAATCCTCAGTATAGCATTAAAAGTTGCAGGTCAGATTTGTAGAGAGGTGAGAGGTATAGGCACAGCAAGAATGCATGTATTTGAAAGATATTTTTGAGCAGTAAAAACACCTGTACTGTCATACTGTGAACATTACAAGCAGTAACATCTCCATGGAGACAATCAGACGAGCCCACAAGAAAAGGCACATATTTTGGCATCTCTATTGCTACACTAAAATGAAGTTGAACAAAACATGGCTTGGCTTATCTTAACCTTCATCATCTGTAGATTGAAAATCAGACACTAGTCAATGCTAAAACTAGCATACTAGACTTGACCATACTAAACTAGATACTCATTTGAGCAGGTATTGATACTGCAAAAGTCCCTTTCACAGGACAGAAATGAACCTTTCCTGAAGCTTTAGAATGATCTTGAGCTTTATCAGAACAAGTATAAGACACATAGACTAGTATATGCACATGGACCACGATGTAATCTACCTGGACAAACCAGGACTAAACTCATACCAATCCAAGTCTACATCAGGACTAAACCAGGACTAAACCAGGACTAAACCAGGACTAAACCAGGACTAAACCAGGACTAAACCAGGACTAAACCAGGACCAATCCAAGTCTACATCAGGGCTAAACCAGGACTAAACCAGGACTAAACCAGGACCATTCCAAGTCAACATCAGGACTATCACAGGCTTGATTGAAAAGTAACCATTTTTTTTACCATGATTTTAAAAGTCCTGAGTGACTCCACACTTCTGATGTGAGGCGGGACAGTGTTCCAAAACTGGACCACTCGAACTAAGAAAGCAGATTGGCTTTTTCTCAGAGGCACAACTAGATTGTTTGAGGCAGCAGCCTACAACCTACATCAGGACTAAACCAGGACTAAACCAGGCCCAATCCAAGTCTACATCAGGACTAAACCAGGACTAAACCAGGACTAAACCAGGACTAAACCAGGACTAAACCAGAATTAAACCAGGACCAATCCAAGTCTACATCAGGACTAAACCAGGACTAAACCAGGACCTATCCAGAACTAAAAACTATAAAAGAAAGTACTCCCATTTAATGTTGAAAATCACATTCTATTGCCTAAGTGCTTTTATCATCATTGTGGTATCAGAATCGTTATCGAGTTTTAGTATTGAAACAGTTTGAAATTTCAGTATGGTGACAGCACTTGTCATCTATAAGTTCCATCCTGTCTTTGTCATTTGCGTTCTACTTACACTCGCCTTTGTTCTTGTATCTCCCACAGCAGAAGCGAGCCTCATCAGGAGACAAAAGAGCCGCTTGTGAAGTGTATAGAGGCGCCGCTGTGTTGACTTGTTGTTCTTTTTTGTATTTGACAATGACTCATCAAAACACGAGCTGAGTCATTCTCTTGCGTGTTGTGATCCAGCGGCAGCAGAAGTGTGGACCAGAGCTGTTCCTTCAGGCTGCTGTGTTTTGTTTCTTCTTGTCTCGTTTTCCACAGACGATACAAACATGTTTTTCAAGATGTTCTTTGAAACTTCAGTCCCAATCATCAACCCTCAATGTTTTTATTATTATGATGAGTCTGGGAAGCAGATCAGCTACTACTTTTACTTCACTACTTTTGAGAGCAGGTATCTGTACTCTACTTTCTACTTTTACTTCACTACATTTGAAAGCAGGTATCTGTACTCTACTTTCTACTTTTACTTCACTACATTTGAAAGCAGGTATCTGTACTCTACTTTCTACTTTTACTTCACTACATTTGAAAGCAGGTATCTGTACTTACTTTCTACTTTACTTCACTACATTTGAAAGCAGGTATCTGTACTTACTTTCTACTTTTACTTCACTACATTTGAAAGCAGGTATCTGTACTCTACTTTCTACTTTTACTTCACTACATTTGAAAGCAGGTATCTGTACTCTACTTTCTACTTTTACTTCACTACATTTCAGAGCAGGTATCTGTACTTTACTTTCTACTTTTACTTCACTACTTTTGAAAGCAGGTATCTGTACTTTACTACTACTTTTACTTCACTACATTTGAAAGCAGGTATCTGTACTTTACTTACTACTTTTACTTCACTACATTTCAGAGCAGGTCTCTCTGTTTACTTTCTACTTTTACTTCACTACATTTCAAAGCAGGTATCTGTACTTTACTTCACTTTTACTTCATTACATTTCAAAGCAGGTATCTGTACTTTACTACTACTTTTACTTCACTACATTTCAAAGCAGGTATCTGTACTTTACTTTCTACTTTTACTTCACTACATTTCAAAGCAGGTATCTGTACTTTACTTACTACTTTTACTTCACTACTTTTGAGAGCAGGTATCTATACTTTGCTCTCTACTTTATCTGTACTACTTTTGAGAGCTATCTGTACTTTACTTTTACTTTTACTTCACTACATTTTCAAAAGCAGGTATCTGTACTTTACTTTCTACTTTTACTTCACTACATTTAAAAGCAGGTATCTGTACTCTACTTTCTACTTCTACTTAACTACATTTCAAAGCAGATATCTGTACTTTACTACTACTTTTACTTCACTACATTTCAGAGCAGGTATCTGTACTTTACTTTCTACTTTTACTTCACTACATTTAAAAGCAGGTATCTGTACTTAACTTTCTACTTTTACTTCACTACATTTGAAAGCAGGTATCTGTACTCTACTTTCTACTTCTACTTAACTACATTTCAAAGCAGATATCTGTACTTTACTTACTACTTTTACTTCACTACTTTTGAGAGCAGGTATCTGTACTTTACTTTCTACTTTTACTTCACTACTTTTGAGAGCAGGTATCTGTACTTTACTACTACTTTTACTTCACTAAATTTCAGAGCAGGTATCTGTACTTTCTACTCCAGTACGTTTTTGAACAAAACTCATGATTTTTTGCCTTTGTAAAGTCGAGGTAGCTTCATTTCATTTCCGTTTTTGTACTGTGTTGCTAACCTCTGAGTATGTGATAATGGTGTTTTTCCCAAAGTTAAGTCCTGAAGAGATTTTGGTGTTAGTTGAGTTCATCGACGACCTGCCTCACACCAGACTGATGTGTGTCACTCTGCGTTACACGTCTGGGATGACTCTCACTCAAAGCGACCGCCAAATGCAGAACGCCATGACGATTATTTGAATCTGATTGGTCGAAGCGTCACAACAGCGGAACAGGACGAAAAGTCTTTTGTTACATCCAGTGGAGAGAAAGGCTCAGATGTCTTCCCTGTGCACGCTTCATCTTTGGCTCCTTCTGAACAATGCTGCTCTGTGATTGGTCCTTACAGCGGGTCCACGGCAAGATGGATTCCCGTGAGTTTGAGAACTTTGTGAGCAAATATCTGGAGAATGCATTTTGCTGTGTGAGGTTGGAGATCATGGGGACACTGTGACTTCTTGACTTTGGCCATGTCTGAGTTTGAGGTGAACAGCAGTGATGTTGTGTGTGGTGAGGGTGGAGCATAGGGCTGCGATATTTACAGTATCATAAATAATGGAATCAAAATCACAATTTGAATAATAGTGATCTTTGCAATCAATAATTTATCTTGTCTTCTACAAACATGTTCTGAAATGCGTGGGATTATTGGATAAGTTTAGCAATTCAGATTTCAGTCTCCTTTAGTTAGTTTATTTCTTTGGTCATTGAATAAAGTCCAGAGAAAAAACTAAAAATAAATCATATTTCACTGCAGTTATTGTACAGATATAAATTGTCTGTAAAATGTCAGCAGTAAGAAAATCTAGTGTAGGAAAGAAACGTTTTAAACACATATACACAGATATAAATGCATTTACCCATGGTCCTGGACAACAGAATCCTGATCCTGACAGAAACACGATTATGAAATGTTGCAGCCGTAGTGGAGGGTGAGCAGGGAGGGGGCAGAGGGGAGGAGGGGGTTGGGTCGTGGCTCCTTATGAGGCCACATGTCTCACTGTTGTGACTCTGGTTCAGCCACAGTCCAGTCTGGAGCAGTGGCCCCGGGCTGCTGCTGTCTGCTCGGGTTAGTCTCACCGCTCAGGGCCCTGCTCAGACCTGGCTCCACACACTGCACCAAACAACACTAGAAAACAACATCTACACGTTTCGAAGAGGCTGGAATAAGAATATCTTATGGTTCTTGACAAAAGGTGGCGCCCTCTCCAGGTGGTGGAGAGTCCCTGCCTCAAGTGGAGGAGTTGAAGTATCTCGGGATTTTGTTCATGAGTGAGGGAAGGATGGAGCGTGAGGGAATGTCTTGGGGTCCCACTCAAGGAGCTGGAGGAAGTGTCTGGGGAGTGGGAAGACCTGGAGTCCCTGCTTAGACTGCTAGATGTCTTGGTTTGAGTATTGGTCTAGAGATGTAGAATTTTTTCAAGGTATTTTGAACTTGTGATGATATGTAATTAAAAAATGTCATAATATGCAAGTAATTAAGTTTCTTTTTTTTTTTTTTTTAAATGGGACAGTGCATATTCATAAACATATACATTTAAATATGCCAGAATTAGCCCGAAGGCTACTTTACATCTGAAGTACCTGGCAGGTTAGAGAGATAAAAACGACAAGAAACTACAGGTTCACACAATGAACATAAGAACAGATCGTCAATTACAATTCACAGGACAGACATGGATGAAACAGCACAATGAAACACAATAATATCATACAACACTGACATGTACATAGTAGCATAACATTAATGGTCACAGTTCTGGTTTCTCTTGAGCCATCGTTTCAGATTAATTTTAAATGTACTGAATGTTGTAGAGTCTCTTATTGCAGTTGGGATGTTGTTCCACATTTCTGTACCTTGACTGATAACACCTGCTGATTAAATGTACTGCGCCTATAAGGTATTGCACAGTCACCTCTGGTAGAGACTCTTGTTACCCTACCACTAGTCCTGGTTTTGGCCATAATGAACTCACCCAAGGGTGGTGGAGCGAGTCCATTTAAGACCTTATATACTGAACAGTGTTTTTTTTGTATAGAGCTTTTCACACAGGTCATAAGTATGTACTTCACAGTTGCACGATGTAACTTGTCTCCATGGAGATGACATTTCTTTGCCTACAGTGCTCTAAAGTGTGGCGTTAAACTTGTCTACTTCCATGGACACAAGCAGGTAACGCTTCCGGGCCAAGTTACACTTCAGATCTGTGGTAGAGGCGAGCCCACTCTAAGAATGTAAGAATGTTAAAACACCTGTAATTGACTAAATGTAATGTAACGCCATACTGTGGAACATTCAAGGTAAAGCAGTTACATCTCCATGGAGACAAAGAGGTGACAAACCCCCAACCAGAAATGTTACATAGTGCACCTTGGCTGGATAACGATTTGAAACACACTGCTTGCAACATGTCCAATTGTCTATGCTCTCTACTACTGCTACTGTTCTTGACAAAAATATTCAAATTGCTAAATATTTTCTGAATTAACATAACTTTTAAGTTCCGTAGAGTTTTCGCAGGGCACTGGTGTAGCGTTAGGTCTCAAACGTTGGACCAAACAAACAAAAGAGCTCCTCATTTGCATAAACCAACACAAACAGTAAGAGACTAATTAGCAGGAAACAACACCAGAGTTCACATTTGGGCCATTAACCAAATTCTGACATTTATTTAGGCAAAATGTCAACAGAAGCCAATTATTCCTGTGTTTTTATTAGATTTAAAAAGGAAAAATGTGTAGATTTAATGACTTAGCCTTTAAAACATTTCATTCTTAAACAGTTCAGACCATAGACTGAATAAAGAAGTGGACTAAGTGAGTCTGACGTCACTCATAGCGTTCGACTCCAGTCAAATGAGGCTCATCGAGGCTAGTGCAGTTATAGGGGCCAATATGGAGCCGAGTTTCTGACCACAAGTATCTGAAGAGCAACCGAAGAGTCAATCTGGAGCGAGGCTGTTGAAGGTAACACCCTTTCAAACTAGAGAGACCACAGTTTTTTAGCAATGTAAATCAAATTGGAGCCAGAGCGACCCCGGAGCCGAACCTGCGTTGCCCATGGATGTTCATATCCTGTCTGAAATAACACGGATCATGTGGACGGCTAGCAGGTTAAGCTGATGAGCCTGACAGCAGCAGTTACAAATAGAGAGACCACAGTTTTTCAATGTAAAGTTGCCCATGGTCACTTCCTGTTTGAAACACGGGGGCTAGCAGGTTAGCTATGTCCATTTATTTATACAGTCTGTGGTTTAGACTCATGAGTTGTATTTCCATCACTAAGGTGCAGTTTGAAGATTCACAGAAGTGAATTGGGAGGTGGAAACACAAATAACACATCCTGAACTTTCAACTCTCATAAAAGTTTATTCGCTTCAGGTGGATTTTGATTTAAGCTCAGAACAGTACAAGCACATCCTGGAAGGTGGAAACTTCATTTATTGATTAGACGTTTTCAGAATCCTCACATGCAGTGGAGTCTTTAGAGCTATCAGTCAGAACGCCCCAAGGAAATCAAACCATTTTGGGTTTGATTTCCTTGGGGCTGTTCATGCAGTTAAAGATCAGATTTTTTTTTTAAATGCACTACGTAGATTTCCTGATGGAGGGTCTGCCATCTGCTTTGTTAAGGTTTTTTTTTTGGGAATGCTTCACAATGTGGCATTAAACATATATCATGCATTTATAGAGTAAAAGAAAAATTCTATTCTGTCAACTGGACAAACAGAAACAGGTGTGTTAGTTTTAGTGTAGTAGCTCCTCTCTTCATACAGATATAAGGCAGTGTCCACCAGTAATTTGACCAAAACTGAACTCAAAAAACAAACTTTGTCCAGTTGACAAAACAGAATTTTTGTTTTACTATGAATCATACCTGGATGACTGAGGGATGACGCAGACATCATTTTATTTGAAAAATGCCTCTCAACATTCCAACCGAGTGGCACTGAGGCAGAACTATGAGCAAAACAACAAACTAAATGTGTTTCTTTGCTTTTTTTTTTGGGCCTAATTTTTGACCATGAAGCTGTTGGGTTTTTTTTATCAAGGTGACAAATGACATCCGCCTGAACACTGATGCAGGCAAAGTCTCCGTCTTGATCCTGTTAGATCTGAGTGCTGCCTTTGACACTGTGGATCATGGGATCCTCTTACAGAGACTAGAGGACTGGGTGAGCATCTCCTATCTAGAAGACAGGGAGTACTTTGTTGAAATTGGAAAATGTTATTCAGATAAAATGGCCCTGACCTGTGGGGTGCCCCAGGGGTCCATCCTGGGACACCTGTTGTTCAATCTTTACATGCTGCCATTAGGCCAGTTAATACACAGCGATAATTTGTCCTACCATAGCTATGCAGATGACACTTAGATCTATGTCTCACTGGCAGCATCTGTGTGTGGATGCAAAACACCTTTCTCCAGCTAAACTCATACAAGACTCAAGTCATAGTCTTTGGCCCACAGAAACAAAGAGAAGGTATCAGCAGTCTCCAGTCTCTTTATCTAAAACCTTCAAATCAGGCTAGAAATCAATTTCATTATTTTACCATTGGTTAAGAAAATGAATCAGTCTCTACAGATGAAGGCTGCTGCTTTTGTCTGAACAGCCTCTGAAGCTGTGGGCTGTTCCTTTTGTATTAGCTGTAATGTGTTGTTGATCACACTATTTTGCAATGCTAATGTGTCATTTATAATTGATTACAGTAATAGTCATAGATTAACCTTTCTAATAAACACTCCAACCTCCTTGTCAAAGCCTGATCTCATCAAATCTCTGAAGCTAAGCAGAGCAGAGCCTAGTTAAGACTTGGATGGGGAGACTGCTGGAAATAGCAGGTGCCACAGTGAGGCACCAGTTGCTGTGTCCTTAAGCAAGACACCACCCACATTGCCTAGTATGAATGAAGTGTATGTGAGTGTAGGTGGTGGTTGGAGGGGCTGATGGTGCAGATTTGCAAAATTGCCTCTTGTGAGTTTTAAACCTCCCTTCCATCAGCCTGTCCCAGGTCAGTTGTGGCTACTATAATAATGGAGTGAATGAATAATGCCTGAAATTTTAAATCAACTTTGAGCATCAAGAAAAGCTCTATATAGGGCTAAGTCATTTTTCTTCTCTCTTCCACTTCATCTTCTTATTCTTCTTATTGTAAAAGCCTGCTTGGAGAATGTATCACTATGTTTTCTTATAATGTAGAAAAAGAACAAAGGTGTAGATTAAAAATACTTTAAAGATTAAAATACTGTTGTTGTCCCCATGATCCTGTCACATTCACCCTCTGTTTTATGGGACCTGTGGACATTTATTTTCTCTTAGAGCTGTGCAATTCATTGGATGTAATCATTGCTGTCTTTTGATTCGAGAGGTCTACAATCAATCAATCTTTATTTACGCCACCCTTTACAAAGCTCGTGATGGCAAAAGTGCTTTACAGTCAAACCAACACAATATAAAAACATACAAAACATTAAACAGTGAAATAAAACAAATAAAAGAATAGTGCCCCTAGATATGTCTTGAGTCTGGATTTAAACAGGCCAGAGTCTGTCTGGGGGAAGTTTGTTCCAGAGTCTGGGGCTGGTGCCAGAGGAAGCCCGATTACCCCAGGGTTTGAGTCTGGGTCTGGGGATTTGAGCTGACGTTGGTTGGTTTAAACCTTCAGGCCCTGTTTAAGTTCAGAACATACAGGAGTTCAGTAAAATGAGGAGCAGAGGAGTTCAGACTTATATTTTAAAGGTCCTGTATTACGCAAAATTGACTCTTGTGAGTTTTAAGCCATGTTATAATGTTGTTACCGCCTCAAAAAAAACATACCTGGAGTTGTATTTTTCTTCATTCACACATGTTTGAGTGACCTTTATTATTAGTCTGGCTACATCTCCAAAGCTCAAAACACACACTGTTCCACCTTGTGATGTCATGAAGTGGTAGTTTTCAAGTTAACATCTACCTTTTACCTTTAATTTCAGTAGAGATTGGCAATTCCAGTTTGAGAAATATACAGGGTTTGTGTGTTAAACATGTGTGAATGAAACAAAACACAACTCCAGGTCTGTTTGTGATGAGGAAACGCCATTATATCATAGATTAGAAAGTGTTATAATGTGGGCCCTTTAAATGCCAATGATTAGACGTGGCATCTGGTTTAAATGTGTTTTTGTCACTCTTCTGCAGCAGACAGCACAGATAGAGCTCATAAACAAAGAAATAAGTAAAACATAGAAAGTCACTTTAATATTCAGTATAAATCTGTTTTGGTCCCTGCAGAATAAAGATGTTCAAAGTAAATCTACAGATTGCACTGTCAGAGTTCAGGAGTCGGTCACATAGCAGCACTCGGAGAAAAACGCAGAGCTGTTACCATGACGACGCATTGTTTTCTCTAACGCATAGACACGACAGAAGGACGCTGTTGATAAAAACTTCAAATGAAAGATTGTTTTGAAGGTTGCTACTCACAGCACCTGAATGTTTATGCAGTGTTCGTACTATAAATGGAGAAATCTGTAGCATGAGATAAAAGGTGCAAGTGGGGAGCGGCATTTGAGATTGTCTCTATTGTTTCGTGACAGTGATGAGGTCGCTGTATGGGACTGTGATGAAGAAGGAGCTGAGTCCAAAGGCAAAGCTTTCCATTTACAGGTCAATCTACGACCCGACTCTCACCTGTGGTCCCTGGTTTAGTCCTGGTTCAGATCTCTGTTCCTACCCTCACCTATGGTCAGGAGCTTTGGGTAATGACCAAAAGAACAATATGGTCGATACAAGTAGTTAAAGGGTGGCTGGGTGCTCCCTTAGAGACGGGGTGAGGAGCTCAGTCACACAGGAGGAGCTCAGAGTAGAGCCGCTGCTCCTCCATGTGGAGAGGAGCAGCTGAGGTGGCTTGTACATCTTTTCCCGGATGCCTCCTGGACACCTCCCTAGTGAGGTGTTCTGGGCATTTTCCACTGGGAGGAGACCCCGGCAAAGACCCAGGACACGCTGGAGGGACTATGTCACTCGGCTGGCCTGGGAACACCTTGGGGTCCATGGGAGGAGCTGGAGGAGATCCTACTTAGACTTTGTCAGTATTTATTGTGTGTACCTAATGGTAATTTTTTGGTTATTTCTTTTCTAAAGTATGAAGAAGATGTGATTAGAAGAACTCATTACTTAAGTGTTGTACTCCTACTTTTTGGGGATATTTTTGCTTTATGTTTTGACCTTAATATTATTGATTATCATCTATATTTACAGGAAAATATCTCACTTCGAAATGTGTGAAGGTGACAGACCTATAGACCTGTTTCCTTGTCTCTGCAGGTTCCCATGACTCCTTCAGTTTCTACATCGACGAGGCTTCTCCAGTCGGCCCCGAGCAGCCGGAGACAGTGCAGAACTTCGTCTCCGTGTTTGGCACCGTCGCCAAGAAGCTAATGAGAAAGTGGTTAGCGACGCAGACCATGAACTTCACCAGCCAATTGGAATCCGGCATTCGCTTCTTTGACCTGCGCATCTCCACCAAACCCCGCGACCCCGACAACGAGCTGTACTTCGCCCACGGACTCTTCAGCGCCACAGTGAATACTTATGAATATGTAGTCGTGCTTCTGCTGCCCTGCTCAAAGTTTTACTAGCTTAAATATTCATCTGCTGCTTTCATTTTCAGCACAGCAAAGTTACATATAATAGCACTGTTTAGAGTTTAGGAGCAATATATTTTATTCTGAAGGATTGTGTGCTTGCTAATCTAAAAATCAAACAAACATATTGGCTTTTTGACTTGTTGTAGAGCTAGTTGCCTGTGTTATAATGTTGTTTCCTCACAAACATACCTGGAGTTGTGTTTTAATTCATTCACGCATATTTGAGTGACCCTTTATTATTAGTTTCTTTACATCTCCATAGCTCAAAATGCTCTGTTCCACCTTGTGATGTCATGAAGTGGTAGGTTTCAAGTTAACAGCTCCTTTTACATTTAGTTCAGTAGAGATTGTAGCAATTCCAGGACTGAAATTATCCAAATGATTCTAGTGAAGATGCATGGAGTTTAAAAACACAGTGGAGCACTTCCTGTATTGCCACATGACATCACAAGGTGGAACAGAGTATTTTCAGTTTTAGAGAAGAACTCAGTCTAAATATGCAGGGTTTGTGTGTTAAACGTGTGTGAATGAAACAATACACCAGGTATGTTTGTAATAAGTAAACAACATTATAACACACTACACTATTTTCATTCTGTTCTATTCAGTTCTATTTTATTTGTATAGCACATTTAAATATAACTTAAACTGCTTAAGTCCTTCACACAGAAGTCAGCACTCTAAAGTTATGACTTGGAGGTCATTAGAAAGGCCTCGTACCTCAGCTGGAGGAGTTCTGGGTTGTCTGGGTTGTTGTATTGATCTGGTGAAAACGAGCTCAGTTAAAAGTCAAAGCTCTTGATTTACCAGTGTCTCTACACTGTTCCTTCTCTCCCTGTGGTCCCCAAAAGGATAAGAGTTTGCTCTGCAGGGCAGCTGAGTGCTCACTTAGAGAAAGCAGGGTTTAAAACTGGCACTGTTTTGGTTTCATAAGTGCCCAAAGTGAAGTCAGCGGGACAGCTTTTTCAAAATAAAACACATCTAAATAAATTATAATAAAAGTTGGTAGCACACATCTGAGGGAAAATTGGCATTCACAGGGACAGACATATGCAGTTACTTCAAGTACAGTAAATCCCATAGCTTTATTTTTATATTGATAAAGCCAATAATCACAGCAAAATCCTCATTTGGTATATAGTCACATTTTTATATAGCACTTTCCCACCTTCAAGGCAGGCAAAGCGTTTTACATCAAGGAACCACTCACCCATTCACACAGACACTGGGGTCGAGGTGGGTTAAGTGTCTTGCCCAAGGATACAATGATAGTATTCATCTGTGGGAGCTGGAATTGCACCACCAGCCTGTGGGTCAATGGATCTGACCACTCTACCAATAATGTTTATGTCGAGAGCGGGATTCAAACCGCTAACCTTCACATCTGTGGGCAAACACTCAATCAGCTGAGCCACTGTCACCCCATTTTAAACTTTACTGATGTACAATATATTAAGCCTAACTTAATACTTGCTCCCTCTACTGGCAGAAACATGTGTTGTTCACTTTCCATAACCCACATTACAATGTTAAAAAGGACGAGGAAAGAGAAAGAGAGAAGGAAATAGTGAGGCACTCAGTCACATGAGAGGAGCTCGGAGTAGAGACGCTGCTCCTCTACAGTGATGAAGGCTTTTGGATCGCTGGGGCACACTATAGCCGGCAGTATAAACTCAGCTACTGATTATTATGTAAAAAAAAAGTGCTTTAATGACTGTAGTGATGGGACTTTTGTCTCTTATGGGATCTGAATCTTTTGGATCTGTTAATTTCAAAGAGCTGTTCAAAAGACTGGCTCTTTTTATATTTATTTATATGACAGAAGCCAATGTGAGAACTCATTTAACTACTAATTTATCACAGAGAGAAACAACCAAGGCTAAGATGTGTTTAAAATGGTTGAAACTGAGAGTGGGAGTGAGTTTACCCTTCGGAATTATGTAAAATCTAAATAAAAAGTTTCACTGCAATAATAATAATTAAAAAACATAACGGTTATTACAATGACAGATATATTTTTTGTGCATAAAGCTCTCAGTCGTGTCGCCTGCTCTTCTTTTGTGATGATTCTTCTGTTGGTTCAGCGTTAGTTCATATAATACATGAATAAAAATTAGAAAGAAAAAGTTCTTTTAAAAAATTCGTCATCCAGTTCCATCTGCACGTTTGAGAAACAGTTCAAATATCGGCATCGCTCACAAACGTCACACAGACCATACATTATGTCACTACAAATATCGGCATACCAATAATTAGAAATAAAAGGGACTTATTCAAACCTCTATGGCTCAAATCTTATCACACTTATTCAAACCTCTCCCAATCTTATCACATTTGCAAAGAGAAAAACTCGTGATAATCACTGAGCCCCAAAACATATAATGATCACGGTGACAGGCCTAATGTCACCTGCCTA
The DNA here is from genome assembly GCA_019594935.1 of Periophthalmus modestus. Taxonomy (NCBI): domain Eukaryota; kingdom Metazoa; phylum Chordata; class Actinopteri; order Gobiiformes; family Gobiidae; genus Periophthalmus; species Periophthalmus modestus. The sequence continues at coordinate 15,970,730 of JAIEZT010000012.1, read as the reverse complement.
AATAACTTCCCCATAGAATCGACTGCATTACTGATGTTGTGCTGTTTGCGTCCTGCAGGTGAGAGAAGGATTGGAGCAGATCAGTAGCTTCTTGTCGGCTCACGCTCGGGAGGTGGTGTTTCTGGACTTCAACCACTTCTACGGCGTTCAGAACCACCACCATGAGAAGCTGGTGGCCATGCTGAAGGAGGTGTTTGGAGACAAGCTGTGCCCCGTCGTCTTCGCCCAAGAGGTGACTCCGGTTATATAAGTATTATAGCAAGTGAAGTGAATCAGTGGTGGAGCGTAACAAAGTAAAAGTAGTAAAGTACTGTACTTAAGTAAAAAAATTAGGTATCTGTACATTTTACAGTGGATACTTTTATCTGTATCTGTACTCTCTACTGCACTATATTTTTAAACTGGACTGAAAAGTAAAAGTATTTTTTATTATTGTCTGAGACCTGCTGAAGAGGCTGAGGGTTTATTTTTAATTTTAGTTTTAGTTTTTTTTTTTAAGTAATTATGTTCATAATTTTAACAAACAAAAATTTCCAAATAAAAACAGCTAGAAAAAAACGATCGATTCAGTTTCTGTTGAACAAAATTCAGCACAAATCTTCATCAAAATCACTGTATTTGAAGCCTTTACACGACCTCAAAATCTGCATGAAATACTTTTACTTTTTACTCTTCAAGTACATTTTAAAATGGGTACTAGTAGATTTTTTATAAGTAGATTTTTTATGTGAGTTTTTTTTTTTTTTTTTTTTTGCTCCGTTATCTGTACTTTTTCTCAAGTAACAACATTAAGTACTTCACCCACCACTGCTGAGCATACATATAGAGAATAATAATTTTGAGTAACTGTATCTAGTACAGTTACTTTGTTAGGAATTCCAACCGCGAGTATCTTAGCAACCAAAGAGCCAATCCAGAGCAAAGCTGTTGAAGGTCACGCCCCTTGTTGCCCACACCACTGGTTTAGCAGGGAGGGGGCGCTTAGCAATGCTGTCAATCAAATCTGTTGCTAACTCTAGCGGGAGTGACCTCGTGGGAAAAAGGCACCAGATTTTTCTGTTATTAATGTTCATTTCCTGATTTACAGACACAATAGCGAAATAAAAATACCTGGATCATGTAGAGCGGGTTAATACAAACATTTTAAGACCAGAATGATGAGTCTGACAGCAGCAGTTGCAGAGAGAGGGGTCATAGTTTTCCAATGTAAAGTGAATTGGAATGTTTGAGGATATAGTGGTAGAAATACTTTAATTTGCTGTTAAAAGTTCTGCTTATGACCAATTGGGCGGGTTCAGCAGGAAGGGCCAATAAAAACTGGTCTGAGGGCCTCATTTCGCCCCTGGGCCATAGTTTGGACACCCCTGGACTAGGAGGTTATCTATGTCCATTCAGTCTATGTTTGGGACACAGTGAGCCAGCTAACATGATGCTGCGCCTATTCAAATCCAGTCCATTCAAATTACGATTTCGATTCGATTGCGATTAACCTTACAGCTCTACCATAAAACACCATCTATGTGCTCAAAACAATGTGATAATAATGACCGTCTGTTGTCTTTGTGTCTCGGTGCTTCTCATTTGAAGAAGCACAAAAGCAGCTCTCAGCTCTAATCATAGTTCATATGTGGAACTGTGCAATTTTCTATAAAAGGACCAGTCAAAGAACCTCTTCTGCCCGTAATTACGCAATCTACAATTGTGAGTTTAAACCAGCTGCTAACAACACTATAGCTTTTACAATGCAGTATTTTTTTTAAGTAATAGAGGTCATGCTGTGTTATAATTTTATTTGAAAAATGTTCAATATTCAGACTGAGGGGCACTGAGGCGGATAAAATAACAGATAAAATGTGTTTCTGTACTTTTTACTTTCGCTTTTTATTTCTTTGAAGCTGTTGTATAATAATTTCTTTAACACAGAGACTCAAAAACATTTTCTTTAAGGAGAGAGAGGTTCAGTTCAGTTGTGTGTGATCCAAGGTCTGAATTAGTGAGTCTAACCCACAGACTGTGTAAAGAAGTGGACTAAGTGAGTGTGACGTCACCCACAGCGTTCGGCTCCAGTCAGTTTTTCAATGTAAAGTGAAATAGAGCCAGAGTCGATGGAGCTGGAAGCGCGCCCACGATCACTTACTATTTGGAACTAACTGTTACCTGGTTTTCTACTGTTTAATGGCATCACTTTTTGTCTCCATATAGAAAGATAAGTCTAATGCCATGCTGTGGAACATCTCACAGGAGACCAGAAAAGTTAGATATTTAAAGCTTATGTAGTGAGTCTTTTGCAGACTACATATACAGCAGTGTTCTGTATAGAAGAGACTCGATTAGCGCTGCTGGCTTCACGCTGTCCTCGTACAAGTTCAAGGACGTCTGAAGTAGATCTGTTCAGTTATCTGCAGACTTTCAACCTTTGCTCTAGAATAAATGTTGAACATGTGAATATTGTGTTGGTCACATTTGCATCTTGTACTATTACATCCAGGACCCTCTGTACTGGTTTACTGTGTGCAGCCTGCTCAGCCACCAAGATGCAGAGGTGGATGATGTACTTAATGTGTGTATTTACATTTTGGTTTTCTCAAGTAAATGTGCAACAGTTATTAATTAAAACTGCATTTTTGGAACATCAACCATTCCCATGTACTAGTACTTGTACCATTCTTATGACAAATGGTATCACTGAAAGTTAATACAGTTGCACATAAACCTTGTTTAGTCCAGATTTCTGCCTGATTTCTGCCACGGTTTGGTCCTGGTTTTGAACTGACTTAGCCTTGTTTTAAACTTGGTTTAAACCTGGTTTAGACCTGTTAACTCTCTTGGAGGCGTTTCACTTGTACCTGAGTGAGCGTGATGGCCTCCGTGCTTTTATTTCATTTTCTATTTGTTATCATTGTTTTCTTAAAACGTTGAATCATAGAGAGATATTGAATCTCACTGTTCTGTGACCTGCAGTACTCATGTGAGAAGTTCCTTGTTTAGTCATGCTTTGGACCTGATTTAGATCTGGCTTAGTCCCGGCTTAGTCCTCTTTTATTCTTGTTTTTTTCTGACAGTTGTGTTTATCCCAGATGGAACTGCACTACTTATAGGGGTTCTATGTTTAGGTCAGGTTTAGTCCTGGTTTAGACTTGGTTTAGACTTGGTTTAGTCCTGGTTTAGACCTGATTTAGACCTTCTTTTTTCCCATTATATTCCTTTGCGCTTGTAGGTGACCCTGCAGTACCTGTGGGAGGTGTTAAGTCCTGGTTTAGACCTGTTGTTTTTCTCTTATTCTGTATATCTCTATACTTGTAGAAGACCCTGGGTGGAGCTACTAGTTTAAGTCCTGGTTTAATACTCATTTAGTCTTGGTTTAGTCCTGCTTTAGCCCTGGTTTAGTCCTGGTTTAGACTTGATTTAGTCCTGGTTTAGACCGGATTTAGTCTTGGTTTAGTCCTGGTTTAGGCTTGTTTTTATGTTGTATACTTGTAGGTGACCCTCCAGCACCTGTGGGAGAAGGAGTTACTAGTTTCATCCTGGTTTAGTCTTGGTTTAGACCTGGTTTAGACCAGATTTAGTCTTGGTTTAGTCCTGGTTTAGACCAGATTTAGTCTTGGTTTAGTCCTGGTTTCATCCTGGTTTAGTCTTGGTTTAGACCTGGTTTAGAGTTGTTTTTTATCTCACAATTGTTTTTGACTCCTTCTATTGTATACTTGTAGGTGACCCTGCAGTACCTGTGGGAGAAGGAGTACCAGGTCCTCGTGTTCTACCACCACCCCATGGCTCTGGAGGTGCCCTTCCTGTGGCCGGGGCAGATGATGCCGTCCCCCTGGGCCAACACCACTGACCCAGAGAAGCTGGTGCAGTTCCTCCAGGCCTCGCTCACGGGTCGCAGGTCATCACCAGACTCATCACCACACGAGCTCAGATGTGTTCTGACGTCTCAATGACAACCACAGCCTCATGAACACGCTGATACTGTGACGTAACACAGAGGTGAAAGGCAACGGAGGTAGAATTTTGTCAACTGGATAAATATTTAGTTTTTTCATTTTGTTTGTTTTAGATTTTATGTGTTTTACCATTCATCCAAGTAGCTTCTTTAGTTATTATTTAGCCAGTGCGATGGTTTCAGTGTAGATAGCGCTCCCTTCAGAGAGCTGTTTCATTTTAAAGCCAGTGACTTACCAGAACCCTGTCAGAACTGAAGAAGCCTCTTGGACCAATGGCAAAACATATCCAGTAGTTTAGTGCTGATTTAGTTCTAGTTTAGACTTGGCTTAGCCCTGGTTTAGACCTGGTTTAGACCTGGTTTAGACCTGGTTTAGACCTGGTTTAGACCTGTTTAGAGCTCTTGGATGGCAAAACATACAAACTCGTTATGTCCTGGTTTAGACCTTGTTTAGATCTGTTTAGATATATTTCATTTTTAAGCCAGTGACTTCCCAGAACTCTGTCAGAACTGAAGAAGCCTCTTCGATGAGTGACAAAACATATCCACTAGTTTAGTCCTTGTTTAGACTTGATTTAGTCATGGTTTAGTCCTGATTTAGTTCTGGTTTTTACTTGATTTAGTCCTGGATTAGTCCTGGTTTAGACTTGATTTAGTCCTGGTTTAGTCCTGATTTAGTCCTGGTTTAGACTTGATTTAGTCCTGGTTTAGTCCTGATTTAGTCCTGGCTTAGTCCTGGCTTAGTCCTGGCTTAGTCCTGGCTTAGTCCTGGTTTAGTCCTGGTTTAGTCCTGGTTTAGTCCTGGTTTAGTCCTGGTTTAGTCCTGGTTTAGTTCTGGTTTAGACTTGATTTAGCCCTGGTTTAGTCCTAGATTAGTCCTAGTTTAGAGCTCTTTCATTTTTAAGCCAGTGACTTTTCAGAACCCCGTCAGAACTGAAGAAGCCTCTTGGACAAGCCTCCACTCTAAAAACTGTTGTCCACTTGACAAAATTCAACCTTGTTCTGCTGTGAATCCTGCGTGTGCCTTTGTGGGGTTACACACACATCTTAATGTTGGGGGAAATAATCATTATTCATTTTTTTTTTTTTTTTTTATTTGGTTTTGTAATTTCAACTTTATTTCTCTTTTTTTTAGAAAGAGAAAATAAATAGAAGTCACATCAGTCCACTTGACGAGTAAAAAAAGATCATAATCACAAAATCTCTCAGAAAAATTATAACTTGCAATTTTTTCAGTGAATTGTTCTCTGATAATGTTTTATAGTTTTTGTTTTGTATTTTAAAGATGCAAATTGACACTACAGTATTAAGTTTGGATAAACCCTCTCATGCAATGTATTTTTTTCCTTTATTTTTACTACTTTCCACATTTATATACACACAGAAGACATCAAATATATGAAACAAGATATGTGAAATTATATAGTAAAGAAAAAAAAACACTAATAAATATTACTAAAACTTAAAAATGTATCAAAAAAGCAAAAAGTGGATTATAAAATATAAGCTTAAAAAACATTGAATGAGATGGTATGTCCAAATATTTGACTGTAGTGTAGATATTCTGAGGTTCTGTCCTTGGCTGCAGACTGGCTGGACCAGACGTAGCACTTCATACACATACTGTATACTGGACATATGGGGCTATAGAAGACTGTATTTTTAGCATTAGATGTATTGGATGCTCATGCTGTTCTGGTCCTTCGGCGATGCAGCTGTCACCTGCTCCAGACTTGTGCCACCTGCTGCAGCCAGGGGGCAGTCACCAGCAGTGTCGTCATTACAGAATTTACATAATTGAGAGAAAACAATTTACACAGACACTAAAGTGAAATGCTTGTTGCACCGTAAAACTACATCTTAATTAGCTTTATCAAAGGTCTTATATTACTCAAGACTGACTCATGAGATATTAGCCATGTTACAATCTTGTTACCTCCTCAAAACACATACCTGGAGTTGTGTTTTGTTTCATTCACTGACATTGAAGCGATCCAAATGATTCCAGTGAAGGTGTATGGAGTTTAAAAACATGGGGGAGCCCTTCCTGTATCACAATGACATCACAAGATGGAGCAGAGTGTTTTCAGTTTGAGAGAAGAACTCAGTCTAAATATGCAGGGTTTGTGTGAATGAAACAGAACACAACTCCAGGTCTGTTAGAGATGAGGAAACTATGTAGGAAATTAGATAAAAATGATAGTGTAATATGGGCATTTAATACTGAATCTAATCTGTTGATTTTGCCACACACCACTCTTTAAAAAGAATGGTGTGTGTGGCAGCCTAGGTCTACTTCTATGCTAGAGAAAAGCAGAGAAACGTAGATTTTTGTAGTAGTGTAGTAAAATCAAACTCTGAGGGTGCATTGAAGTTTCAAAGGGGTGCAAACGTACTACACTTTCATTAGGTTATATTAGGCGCCTGAAATGAGGATGCAGACACTTTTAACTGACCCCTGTAGACCCTTGGCACTCCTGCAGACCCTTTTAGACCTCTGTAGACCCTTTTGAACCCCTGCAGACTCCTTCGAACCCCTGTGGACCCTTTTGGACTCTTGTAGACCCTTTCGGACCCCTGTAGACCCTTTTGCACCTCTTTAGACCCTTTTGCACCCCTGTAGACCCTTTTGGACTCTTATAGACCCAGGCCTGGTACAAACCATAGCTTTCATTACATAAGCTGTTGAGGGTAGTTACTCAAACACAGGAATAACATGCAAACTGGAGTTATTTATGAGGTTATTATAGGAGTGGCTCTTACATCTTTTGTGTTGCACTTCACATCAGAGCTCTGCAGTGTTTGACTCTCGTAACATAATTTTCTTGTTTTCTATGGGCATAAAATCTTGAATCTAATCAGACTTGACCTTCGTGTGCTTATAGAAAGAAGGGGTCGTTCTTCGTGTCTCAGGTGGTCCTCACTCCAAAGGCCAGCACAGTGATGAAGGGCGTGGCCAGCGGGCTCCGGGAGACCATCACAGAGAGGTATGCGCCACCTACTGTTCATATGCAGAACTGATGCAATTAGCAAATCACAAAGGCATATTTTCCTACACAAACAACAAAATCTACTATCTTATACTGCTTAAAAATGGCTAATCCTGTAGTTTAGATCTGTACAAACATGTTCCGAAATGTCCCTCTGTGTCAGATGCCCTCTTTGTCTCTCCGTGGGGCCTTATTCTGGATAAAAACTGCTAACCCTGTAGTTTAGTTCTGTAAAAACACATTCTCAGTGATGGGAAGACCACTGAAAATGTATTTAGTTACAGAACACTGATTACCCAAGTGAAAATGTATTTTTAATGTTCCATATTTACTTCACAAATTTAAACTATGCCCATTTTCCAGTGTGAGTGTAAGTAGCTGTGGTCTGACACTGCCTGTTCTGCCGCAGTCTATATTTAAACTGAACTCTTAGGCAACAGTCACCACAAAACAACATTATTTACCCATAATGCAACACAAAATCGTCTGTGACTCACGGCGCCATTTTATAACCAAATCCAGAGGCGTGTTTTCGCCCATGTCCTTGAGCGATCAACACTGACCTTTTTACACAGTATTTTTTGAAACAGCTGCCACCAACCACAAGGTAGACTTCTCCAGGCTTTTATCTAGCATTTTAATATTATTCTGAATCTAAAAATATAGTAGTATTAAAAGGCCCATATTACGCTATTCTCAGATCTGTGTTCTAATGATGTTCCCTCATCACAGACACACCTGGAGTTGTGTTTTGTTTCATTCACACATGTTTAACACACAAACCCTGCATATTTAGGCCGAGTTCTTCTCTCAAACAGAAAATACTGTGTTGGGACAATGTATGCTAATGAACAGACACGATACAACATGAATGTAAACCCACCGGATTATAGCCAAAGGTTAATTTCCATCCGTTGTCCCAAGGGTTAAAAAGGGTCAAAATAAAAACTGCACATTCCACACATTGCACAGTTCCCATAATTGCACATTACATTCATTGCACAGTCTCCATTATTTCAGTCTGTGTGGCCATCCATTCAAGACAATTACATTTTATAGCAACCCCCTTCATATTTGCCCATAACGCAAATATGTCTCTATGGAACAGTTGAAATCACATTGCCATTTTAGATGAGTGCATGTTTGGTCTGAAATCATCCAAATGATTCACTAGTGAAGGTGCATGGAGTTTAAAAACACAGTGGAGCACTTCCTGTATTACCACATGACATCACAAAGTGGAACACAGTGTTTTCAGATTGAGAGAAGAACTCACTCTTGTGCGTTAAACATGTGTGAATGAAACAAAACTCCAGGTATGTTTTTGAGGAGGTAACACGTCACTATACCATAAATCAGAAAATAGCGAAATATGGGCACTTTCATTTAAAAGTCTAGTACAAATCGAATATTCTGAGTTCAAATCATTTTAACTTACTCAGATATGTTTTTTTTCCATAGTGTTTTCATCTCTTCTTAATGTCTCCCATTTGTTGAGGCAGAGCAGCAAAACCATCCGTTCCTTCCCGAGCATGTATAATTCATTGGATAACTCCACTATCAGCGATTCCCACCAGGCCCACAGGCTCACTTTGATGTAGGCGTCCTTCCAAACTCGTGCTCGGCGTTTTACACATAGGCGTGTCACAATTAAGACACAACTAGAAGTGAAACATGGCGCTTAAACAAGCTGTGTGTAAGATATGGATTTTAAATTCCATAAACATGACCTATCTGTGACCTTAGATACGCGTTTGTCATGTTTAATCCGTGTGTAGCTCTTACTGATAAAAGCTGTAATGCTGCTTTATTTTTAATTACAACACAAAATATTGGACGTGATGACCAAGTTGTTGGATGTGTGTTGGATCTCAAGATGAATTATCCGATCAGACAGCAGAATGAGCCTCAGATTAATTGCTAGTTTCAATGCTGGAATCCTAAAATGACTCTCAGATCTGAACCCTCATGACTTAAACTTACCAGCACCTGCCGCCAGTCATTAATCAGCGCCTCTCCTGCAGTTTCAGCCGTCCATATTCTGAGACAGAGGAACACAAGTGTCACATGATGCTGTAGTGATGGTGTAGTGTAGGTGTAGTGGTGGTGTAGTGTAGTCATGGTCTAGTGATGCTGTAGTGATGCGACAGTAACTCAGTTGGTTGAGTGTTTGTTCACTGATCCAAAGGTTGACATAATTGGTTGAGCGGTCAGATCCAGATGTTGGCGATGCGATTCCAGCCCTCACAGATGAATGCTGTCGTTGTGTCCTTGGGCAAGACACTTAACCCACCTTGCCCCCACTGTCTGTGTACACTGGTGTGTGAATGGGTGAGTGGTTCCTTGATGTAAAGCGCTTTGAGTGCCTTAAAGGTGGAAAAGCGCTATATAAAAATGTGACCGTTTATCATGCTGTAGCGTTGCTGTAGTGGTGGTGCAGTGTAGTTGTACTGACGGCACCTGTAGTGAAGCTTAAGCCTCTGGTCATCGAGATTCTCAAACGAGGTCCAAGGAGCATGAACTGAGACGAGGGAACGTACACATTATCACATCCAGTCCTGGAGAAGTCAGACCTACCCATCACTGCACCATCACTCTCCATCACTACACTACACCATCACTCTCTATCACTACACTACACTATCACTACACTACACCACACCATCACTCTCCATCACTACATTACACCATCACTCTCCATCACTACACTACACCATCACTACACTACACCCTCACTACACCACACCATCACTACACCCTCACTACACCACACCATCACTACACCCTCACTACACCACACACCATCACTCTCCATTACATCACTACATTACACACTCATCACTCTCCATCACTACATTACACCATCACTCTCCATCACTACACTACACCCTCATTACACCACACCATCACTACACCCTCACTACACTACACCACACCATCACTCTCCATCACTACACCCTCACTACACCACACCCTCACTACACCACCACCCTCACTACACCACACCATCACTACACTACACCCTCACTACACTACTCCATCACTACATCCCACTACACTACACCACACCATCACTCTCCATCACATCACTACACTCACTACACTACACCCTCACTACACTACTCCATCACTACACCCTCACTACACCACACCCTCACTACACTACACCCTCACTACACTACTCCATCACTACACCCTCACTACACTACACCACACCATCACTACACTACACCCTCACTACACTACTCCATCACTACACCTTCATTTCACTACTCTATCACTGCACTGCACCATCACTGCACTACACCATCACTACACCATCACTACACTACTCCATCACTACACTACTCCATCACTACACTACACCATTACTACACCATCACTACACTACACTTTCACTACACTACACTTTCACTACACTACACCATCACTACACTACACCATCACTACTCCATCACTGGATGCTTGTGAGGAAAACTACAGGAAGTGAAACATATAAATCAGGTAAACAAACTCTGCCTGACAAAAAGAATCGCTCATTCAAAGATATAAATGATGTTGTTTACTTCCACAGGCGTTTTGCTTTCAGGCTGATACACATTTGCAGGAGGCAGATCTGATGCGGAGAGAGAGTAACAGTTTTATGGGAGGAGCTTGTGCGGCTCCTCTTGTCATTCTCACAGCTGGTGTCTGGATCGCAGATGTTTCAGACGCTCAGAGATGTCACTCCCAGGTGTAGACAGACACAGCAGTGCGCCTGAGACTTACATGACTTAAAATTACTTGAATTCTGGATGTTTATGTTGTTTGAGTAGTTTTAAAGATTCACTGTGTAACTTTTCTCGTCAGATGTTTATTGCCTTGCCTGAAAATTCCACAGTAATGCCCTAAAGTTATATATCTTGCCTATAATCAAGTACAGGTGTTTTATTGATCCAAAAATACCTTGAAAACATGTGTCCTTAGTGAGTGGGATCACCTCTCCACTGATCTGGCCTGTAACTTGGCCTCGTTGCACCACCTGCTTATCACCATGGAGGTAGATAATGCTGAACTGTGGGACATTGTTCCACCTGCGACATTTTGGAATACAAGTTTGACTCATTCATGTGACTTACTTCTTACTTTACCCACTGGTAGATGTTGGTTATTGAAATTGGAAAACTAATTATTCCAAAATACCGTGAACCAATTCAAATAATCTAGACCAGTTACATTTGTGCACGGAGATATTATTGCTTTGCTCGGAAGGTTCTGCAGTGTGGCATCTTAAGCTTCTCATAAATACTCATAAAGAAGAGCATGCATTCTTACTGTGTGAGTGGGGTCGCCTCTTCACAGAGCTGAACTGTAATTTTCTTAGTAATGCCACCTGCTTGCCTCCATGGAGATATACAGGTTTAATTCCATACTGTTAAACATTCTGGGCAAAGTAGGTTACTAACATCTCCATGGAGACGCGCAGAAAAGTTATTTAGTAAAACTTTAAATCAGACCTCTTGTGCTTGTGTGTGCTCTATAGTTATAATCTGTGACACCCTAGATTGTTGTTATAAAATAATATGATTCAAATCACATTATTCATCTAAAACGACTTGACAAAATGGCATTTTGATAAAGATTACTCAAACATGAATCACTCCAAATACAACTTCAGAGACAAGAAATAACTAGAACATGGTTAAAAGCTCTGAAAAGTCCATTGCAGAATAGGTCTGATTTAGTAGTAGTCTGACTCTGAACTCCAAACAAGATTAATATTATGATTTCAAACCATTTCAAGTCATGTACTGTATATTATACTTTGCAGTGTAAGAACAGGAACTTCTAAATTGAATATACCTGCACACAGCCTTGAGCATCCTGACAGGAAACAGTAGGACCAGGCTGGCCCTGCTTAGCTTCTGAGAGCTGATGAGTTCTGACTTTAACAATCCAGTGTGGCTTTATATTTATTCATTTTTTTCCCAATAAACAAAGAGAAAGCACTATCCTGAGCCGTGTGTTCACAGTTTACAGTGAGACTTACACAGCGCACAAAAGGATATGACTTATTTATTATTTTATATGTTTGCGGGACAGCACATTTTAATGAACACTTAAACATGTTAATATATAATGATTATAGCTAACGTGGCTAATTTCCAAGACAAGGAAAGGAACCTCAAGAATCACACAAACACACCAGCACACTCACTGTACACACACCCACAGACTGTATAAAGAAGTGGACTAAGTGAGTGCAACGTCACCCATAGCATCTGGCTCCAGTCAAATGAAGCTCATTGAGGCTAGTGCAGTTATAGGGGCCAATTTGGAGCAGTATTCCATATTTGGAATTCTGACCGTGAGTATCATACCATCTAAAGAGTTATTCCTTCCTGCCCACACCGTTTAGCTGGGAGCGCATGCTTAGTAACGCTTCTTTGTTGAAATTGGAAAATGTGTCTCAGATAAAATGTCCCTGACCTGTGGAGTACCCCAGGGGTCAATCCCGGGACCTCTGTTGTTCAACCTCTACATGCTGCCATTAGGCCAGTTAATAATAATGTGTCCTACCACAACTATGCAGATGACACTCAGATCTATGTCTCACTGGCAGCAGGTGAATTTGGACCAGTGGATTCACTCTGCCACTGCATCCAACAGATCAGTGTGTGGATGCAAAACAACTTTCTCCAGCTAAACTCAGACAAGACTGAAGTCATAGTCTTTGGCCCACAGAAACATAGAGAAAGTGTCAGCAGTCACCTCCAGTCTCAGTAAAACCTTCAAATCAGGCTAGAAATTTAGGTGTAGTAATGGACTCAGACTTGAACTTTAACAGCCACATCAAATCAATAACATCAGCAGCTTTTTACCATCTAAAAAACATTGCAAAACTCAAGTGCGCCCATGATCACTTCCTATTTGGAGTTTGGAGCAGTTAGCGTGTTAGCTATGTCCATTTATATATACAGTCTATACACACAACACACTCACTGTACACACATTATTGAACAGTTCATTTGTATTTCATTATACATGGAGACATATTTGACCCTCGAACAAACACTGTATTAGAGCTTTTGAAAATCCTTCTCACTCCTCTACCCCCTGTGTGTCTCCTCCTCACTCCTCTGTCTGTCTCTCCTCTGTCTCCCTCATCTCACTCCTCTGTCTCTCTCACCCCTCTGTCTGATGTGACTCTCTCTACTCCCCACTCCTTTGTCTCTCTTTCCTCCTCACCCCTCGGTCTGATGTGACTCTCTCTACTCCTCACTCCTCTGTCTCCTCCTCACCCCTCTGTCTGATGTGACTCTTTCTACTCCTCACTCCTCTGTCTCCTACTCACCCCTCTGTCTGACGTGACTCTCTCTACTCCTCACTCCTCTGTCTCCTCCTCACCCCTCGGTCTGATGTGACTCTCTCCCTCCTCACTCCTCTGTCTCCTTCTCACCCTCTGTCTGATGTGACTCTCTACTCCTCACTCCACTGTCTCCTCCTCACCCCTCTGTCTGATGTAACTCTCTCTCCTCCTCACCCCTCTGTCTCCTCCTCACCCCTCTGTCTGACGTGACTCTCTCTACTCCTCACTCCTCTGTCTCCTCCTCACCCCTCTGTCTGATGTGACTCTCTCTCCTCCTCACTCCTCTGTCTCCTCCTCACCCTTCTGTCTGATGTGACTCTCTCTCCTCCTCACTCCTCTGTCTCTTTCTCTTCCTCACTCCCCTGTCTTTCTCACACTCTCTCCTCTGTCCTCACCCCTGTGTTCCCTGTCTCTTTCTCTCCTCTTCATCCCTCTGTCTGACATGTCTCTCTCTTTCCTCCTCACCTCCCTGTCCCCTGTCTCTCTCTCTCCTCCTCACTCCTCTGTGTCTCTCTCTTCCTCAGGGCCTTACCAGGGATGATGCAGTGGATCCGGTCACAGCGTCCAGGTGAGAGCGGCATAAACATCATCACCGCCGACTTCGTGGAGCTCGGCGAGTTCATCAGCGCCGTCATCACCCTCAACTACCACCTGGACGAGGAGGACGAGGACGCCACCTGAGGGCGGGCTCTGAGGGGGGGCGCACCGGGGCTGTTACTGCCGCGATGGCGTCTGGGGGCGTGTCTCTCGCTCTTTTCTCGTTGGCATTTCTTTATAACAGGGGCGCTAACAGGGCTTCTCTCTATTTATTTAGGGCTATTGAGCAAGGCGTTGGCACTTGAGGATGTTTGAAATGCAAGGTTTGGCAGATTGCGAAGAGAATGAGGTTTTGGATCCAAATATAATTCCATTTTGTTTACTTTGTGTGTTGTAAAAATATCCGCTTTTTTGAGTAGTGGGTCACACTTCATCACTGCCTCAGAGCGTCTTAGCTATGTGCTAAATGTGTTCTGTTCTGAGCTCAGTACTGCTTGATATTATGTGACCGTGTTTTCTATCCAAGGTTGTTTTGTAACTTGAACCATTCTAAGTGTTTGTATGTTGTCGTCTTAGTTTCAGTACAAAAAGTCAGATTTTTCAACCCTCTTTCATCACTAACCACATTATGAAGTGATAGTGAACTGTTGAGCATCGGTTTCTTCTTGGGCCAATAAGTCCCTGTCCATTTTTTTTAATATATATATATATTTTGAGTTCTTCTTCCTGTAATGCACTTGTTCCCCAATAACTTAAACATAACACTAACATCTGTCAGCCATCTTAAGGCATATAGGAGGATTATACTGTAGATAGAACAGCTCGCACATTGTGAATCTCACAGTAGTTTTAAGTGTTCAGATGAGGCCCTTGTCCAAACAGAGTAATAATTAGGTTATGATGGGCCTTGTAATCCATTGTACTGTTGAAGTACCACACCAAACACATGAGAAATTTTGATGTTATGCAACTCATTGTATGTGGTACCAATGTTATAATAAAATGTATCTTGGTTTCATTTACTTTGTAGTTTTTTTTATATCACTGGACTGATATAGCAGCCAAAGTAAGAGTCTGAGAGATCAGTAAGAGTGATTTTAGTTTGTGCCATTGTTCCTTACCTGTCCAGCCCATAGACTTTATAAAGAAGTGGACTAAGTGACTGTGATGTCACCCATAGCGTTCAGCTCCAGTCAAATGAAGCTCATCGAGGCTAGCAATTTTCTGCGCCAATTTGCCCCACATTTGGAATTCCGACTGCGGGTATCATAGCAACCAAAGAGCCAATCCAGAGAGAGGCTAATGAAGGTAATGCCCTTTTCTGCCCACACTGCTGGTTTAACAGGGAGCGGGTATTTAGCAATGCTGTCAATCAAACCTGTTGCTAACACTAGCAGGAGCGACCTTGGGGAAAGAAGGTGCCTGATTTGTTTATTATTAATGTCCATATCTTAATGTATGGATAAAATTGTGAAATTAAAACACCAGGAGAGCAATATGAACATTTTAAGCCCAAAATAACAAGTCTGACAGCAGCAGTCGGACTGAAAAACAGCTGAATTTTGCAGAATCAACAATGGACCAGACTCTTATTTATCTCAGGTAAAAGAAGTTTGATGATTTGAGAGCATTTGGACTGACTTATTTATCTCAGGTAAAAGAAGTATTTTTGAAAGGATTTGAGAGACTGGTTGGACTGACTCAATTCTAATTTTACTTTTTACATTTAAAAGTTTTATCACATTATTAAAAGATAACATCAGCCCATTCGATTAACTGACAGGGATCTGTGTCATATGGAAAACCAATCTTAACGTAATATTTTTAAACAGCTTAAATGGTTGCAACCTGTTGACATACAAAACTCTTTTTCTGAAATACTTTTAGAATACGCTCAGTTGCCCACGTGGGTGACTTGAAACTTGCTGATCCTGGGTGCATGGAGTCGTCTTTGGCAGCTGGAAAAACTCAATTCAGATCCATGTGAAAAGTGTAACATTGCACATAAAGCCTAAGCTCACTGCGACTCCTCCTAATGCACACGAGCTCTGTTATGTGGGCTGGTTTATGACTCTGAAGGTGTAATACAGAACAAGACCACTTACGCACAGGCTCATAACGCAAATGTAAACCACAAATATAAACTCAAAAGCATGTAGTTTCATATATATACTCCAATAAAAGCATTTTACCAGATAAAAACACACTGTCTATATAAATGAACACAGTTAACCTGTTGGCTGCCATATTTTACAGAGGAAGTGATTCCGGCTCCATCGACTCTGGCTCCAATTCACTTTCTATTGAAAAACTGTCACCCCTCTCTCTGTAACTGCTGCTGTCAGGCTCATCATTTTGGTCCTAAAATTTTCATATGAACCCACTCTACACTATCCTGGGGTTTTTATTCTGTTATTGTGTCTATAACTCAAGATATGGGCATTAATAAGAGACAAATCAGGCGCATTCTTTCCCCAAGGTCTCTCCCGCTAGCAACAGGTTTGATTGACAGCCTTGCTAAATGCCCTCCTGCCAAACCAGCATTGCTAAGAGAAGAGGCGTTACCTTCAACAGCTTTGCTCCAGATTGGTTCTTTGGTTGCTATGATACTCGCAGTCGAAATTCCTGATATGGAACTTGGCTCCAAATTCTCCGATATAACTACTAGCCTCGATGAGCTTCATTTGACTGTAGCTGAAACACGATGGATGGATGGACATCACACTCACTTAGTCCACTTCTTTATACAGTCTTTGGACAAAAAACTTGCCAAATGTTGAGAGTATCTAAAGCAGTAGCTCAGACAGTGTGTGTTCTCTTATCCAAATGTCTTGTGTACAGTTATTGTGTCCTTAAGCAAGACACACTTAGCAAGATAGGGCCTATATTACACAAAACTGAATCTTGTGAGCTTTAAGCTGTGTTATAATGCTGTTACCTCCTCAAAAACCATACCTGGAGTTGTGTTTTGTTTGATTCACACATGAGTAACCCTTTACTATTAGTAGGGATGGGACAACATTAAAATTTAGACTCACGATTATCGTGACAAAAATAATTAATGATAACAATATTATCGCTGTGATTGTTAATTTGTCAACATTCCGACGGCCCGGGCCTACTTTACAACTCTACAGGAATGTACACGTACTTCTGCGTCACCCACGCAAATAATCTACACATCAAATGAAAGCTACAGCGCTCGTATTTTCGTATATGCAAACAATTTTCACCTGGAATCACCACAGTGCTGACAGGAAAGACGTTTTTACAGAAAAGCTTTGGACTTCACTCACCTTTTGAGGCTCTGGTTCTGTCAAACATCAACATATTCCACAAAGTTAGTCTCATTCGTTCCTACAGGTCCAGAGAATATAACCCACTGAAGAAATCATGTCCACAAAATAAGTTGGATCCTCCATGTCCAATCTGCTGCAGGAAAGTATTCCACACGCAAAATCTGCTCTGTCACTTTTTTGCATTTCTTTGGCCGATTTCAGGCATAATAAACTTAAGACAGCACCGACTTTGGCCGTGTCTCAATTCACCAAAAATTCACCAAAGTGCCCTTAAGTCAGGCGGTACTTCAACCTGCACTTCGAACAGTATCGAACGGTGCATGTGACGAATTGGGACACGGCCTTTCTTCCTCAGTGATAAACACACGTGTTATCTTCTGATTGACACCAGTGTTGTCCAATAAGGTGGAGGTTGTGTCACTGGAGCCGCAAACAGTGAATCAGTGCTACATGTGACTGAAAGTTTACGCCCCACTCTCCCCCGTGTAGAATCAACCAATCACATCACACACGTTTAGTGACGTTTTCTCCTTACAGCCAATGAGCAGCGGAGCACGTGTGTGACATGCCGAGATTTTCTGTAAACAGATGGACTTTACCGAGTAAACGAAGCGTGTTAATGCGCGCATTGTACGCGCTGTTGTTTTGCTTCTAAACATGATGAAACAGACAAAACAAACAAAACAAAGGAAGTATGTGGTCGAGGACACTGTGGATGTTTGTACAAGTTAAACTAGAGGCGTCTCTGACCCGGAGCGGTTCGTGTCAGAGTGAAGATGACTGTGGACTCAGGAGGAGAGGAGCTTATTTTTGGATGGATTGGATGTTGTTCTCGATCGGTGAGCGTGGTTTATTCTGCTATTGACATGATTGTAGGTAAATATATATGGTGTGTGTGTCTGTAAAATGCTGTTTAGCTAACTACACACAACAATTCAATAGTTTATGTCACTTATGAATATTTTAGGCTCAAGTTTGTCAAACAATGCAGGATGTTGGTCTCGTAAATGCACGTGCAAGATGCTCGTGTTTTACCCTCGGACCCGCAACTTTTTTTCGGCACCAGACTCTACCACCAGAACAGGCACAGACGCAACAAGTGTCATTGCTGTGACAGAGCGCCCCCTTGTGTGCAAACACCAAAACTAGCATCTAAACGTTGTATTGAAACCAGAAACATGAGTCAGTTTGGTGCCGTAAAGACGATTATAATCGTGCGCGATGATCACGATTATGAAAAATTGCCACAAACGATTAATCGCGATTAACAATATTATCGTATATCGTCCCATCCCTAATTATTAGTCCATTTCCAAAGCTCAAAATGCTCTCTTTCACCTTGTGATGTCATGAAGAGGTAGTTTTCAAGTAAACCGCTCATTTTGCCTTTAGTTCAGTAAAGATTGGCAATTCCAGGGCTGAAATCATCCAAATGATTCTAGTGAAGGTGTATGGAGTTTAAAAACACAGTGGAGCACTTCCTGTATTACGACATGACATCACAAGGTGTAACAGAGTGTTTTCAATTTTAAAGAAGAACTCAGCCTAAATATACAGGGTTTGTGTGTTAAACATGTGAATGAAACACACCACAACTCCAGTTCTGTTTGTGATGAGGAAACTACATTATAACATAGATCAGAATATAGTGACTATATCCCGAAAGTTTACCTGAACTTAAAGAAGTGACTTTGTGAAATATGAACCACCCACTCGCAGACTGAGTACCCATGAGCCACTCCGCCAGTCTAAACCCAACAGCACCTGTACTCTCCAAATACATAAGTGCTTTGAAATGCAGCATTCACAGAGAGATCCTAAAAATCAGATGGTTACCACGGCGATGAGGAGCGAGAAGGTGGGTGGGCAGCGGCGCCCTTGTGTGACCCAAAGAGCCTGTGTGTTATGTGCTGTTCTGTACCAGGTGCCGTTCAGAGAAAATGAAGGGACTGCGTAAGCGTCTGAGCTCAGGGAGAAAAAAACATGTACTGTTATGGAAATTGTTTGGATTAATAATGCTTTGCCCCGGAACATTTTATTCTTAAAACATTTCTGCCTATTGAAAATCCAAAATCTGCCTTCTATAGGTATTTTATGATGGTAAATTGTTAACGGTCACATTTTTATATAACACTTTTCTACCTTCAAGTCACTCATAGCTCTTTAAATCAAGGAACCACTCACCCATTCACACACACGTTCATACAGCAGTGTACACAGACACGGGGGTGAGGTGGGTGACACAACAACAACATTTATCTGAGCTGGAATCGCATCACCAACCTGTGGGTCAGTGGATTTGACCAAACCACAGACTGTATAAAGAAGTGGACTAAGTGAGTGTGATGTTACCCATAACATTCAGCTCCAGTCAAATGAAGCTCATCGAGGACAGCGGTTACAGGGGTGAATTTGGAGCTGAATTCCATATTTGGAATTCACTTTGAGTATCATAGCAACCACTGAGCCAATCCAGAGCAAGGCTGATGATGGTAACACACCTTCCCCCCTGCATCGCTGGTTTAGCAGGGGTGCTTACCAGTGATGTCAATCAAACCTGTTTCTAACACTAGGAGGAGCGGCCTCAGGGAAAGAAGGCGCCTGATTTGTTTGTTATTAAACAGACAAAATAGTGAAATAAAAATACCAGGATCATGTAGAGTGGGTTAACACAAACATTTTAAGACCAAAATGATGAGCCTGACAGCAGCAGTTACAGAAACAGGGTCCAGAGTTTTTCAAAGTAAAGTGAATTGGAGCCAGAATTGATGGAGCCAGAAGCGTGCCCATGATCACTTCCTACTTGGAACACAGTGGCTAGCAGGTTAGCAATGTCCATATATATAGTCTATAGACCAAGCTCAACCAATGTTTATATTGAGAGCGGGATCACCAGACAAACACTGAGCCACTGTGGCCCATAATAATACCTAATATCTCTCCACCTGGACGTTTTGATGGTGCCACATGTGCAAAACTGTTTCCCTAAACACATTACAGAGTTCCTGAAACAGTCGTTTGCAGCAGAAGCTTGAAAATGTTAATGTGCCGTGTTTGTGTCTATCTCCACACTGCACAGACACAAGCAAACAGCCCAAAAGGAGGAGGAGGAGGAGGAGGGAGGTGTGGGAGGAAGAGATGGATGATGGCATTCAGACACTTTGAATAGAGCCAGCAGTCAGATATGCTGCTGCTACAGAAAAAATAAAGATTATGGTTTTTTTGCATTTTGTTACAGGTATATTAGAATGAAATTTAACCAAAACTACATGAATGTCAGGATTAATTCGCTTATACCAGGGTCCCACAAACAGAAAATTGTTACAGACTCCTAACAGTAGTCCATTTGTTTACCTGCTCCTATGGTGGTGCTCAGAGTGTAGTGATATAGAACAGTGATCAGCTGTTGTTGGACTACACAAAAATAATACACGGCTGTTAGTATTAAGATTTTCACTGATCAGGACACATAATTGTAGAAGCCGTCTCACCTGTGAATGTGAAAAGCCTGTTCTCTGTCTGAAAATGTCTCAAATATGAGTTACTTCAGTGTTTTAAATGAAGCTAGCTCCTACATTCTACTCAGAGCAGTTGCGCATTTGTTTACCTGTTGCTATGGTGATGTCATGGCGATGGCGGCAGAGCAGTGATATAGAATGTGATTTAACTGTTGCCAGACTACTTGCAGAATTATGCAGAATTAACGTACAGCAGTTAACCACTGGAATAGGCTCTGAGCACAGCAACACCTGGCAACCTCAATGTTAGTGTCACTACTTCCTGTGCAGTTTTATCCTAATCAGGTTTTTGCAGAGTCACGCTAAAATTAATAAATATTTAAAGATGAGGCAGTGGACAGGGAGGTGGACGTCACTGACAACATGTTAAACACTACAAATAAAATGAATACTTCAACAGAGGACACTTTTGTGTTTAGAAAGAGACATGTTTTTGTCTCAGTGCTAACGCTAATGCTAATTTTGAGGTATAATAAATTGAAAAAAAAACCCTGAAGTATTCTACATATAAAAATAACTGGGTAGTATTTATTTTAATACATTTGAATTTTTAAGTTTTTTTATTTTTTCGGTTTTCCGATTTTAATAAAAGCAACTGTTAGCTTTGAGACACAGTGAGCTAGCATGCTAATGTGCACAGAGCCTATTCTTACAGACTGTGGTATAATCACATCCAGTGCATTGGTGATGCACTAGCAATTGTTGAATGAATAAACGTTAACACTTAAGACTTACCACAAACATAACTGGAGCTGCATATTTAGGTTGAGTTCTTCTCTCAAACAGAAAACACTTTGTTCTGCCTCTGTTCTGTCATGTGGTAATACAGGAAGTGCTTCATTGGGTTTCTATACTAGAATCATTTGGATGATTTCAGCCCTGGAGTTGCCAATCTCTACTGAACTAAAGGTAAAAGGAGCTATTAACTTGAAAACTACCACTATATGACATCACAAGGCATGTAGACAGACTAATAATAAAAGGTTACTCAAACATTTCTGAATGAAATAAAACACAATTCTAGGTATGCTTTTTTGGAGGTAACAATGTTATAACATGGTTTTAAAACTCACAAGACACATTTTATATAACGCTTTTCCACCTTCAAGGCACTCAAAGCACTTCACATCAAAGAACCACTCACCCACTCACACATTCACACCAGACGAGCTAAGTGTCTTGCCCAAGGACACAGAGACAGTATTCACCCGAGAGAGCTGAGTTTGAACCACCAGCCTGCAGGCCTCTGAATCCGACCGCTCTAGGATATTTATGCTGGGTGTTCATTAATGTGACAAATGTGTACGCCATACTCCACAATTCAAAAGAGCGCCATGGCAACAGACAGCACATTTCATCACTCTGAAACCCATACACTCAGTCATGCAGACGTCAGAACTTAAAATGGCTGACGGGATGAGGAACACGTGCTCTTCCTCTGTCTACTGCCTCTGACCTCGTGTATCAAAGGTCGTCGTCCCTGAAGGCCTCAATAATAACAGTGATATGAGACCGCAGCCGTGTGCCGGAAGGAGGTCAGGAGGTCAGACCGACTCCAAAAGTCTGTGTGACCCAAACTAAAAGTCCAAAGTCACTGTGGTTTGGGCGATGGACTGTCGCAGAGGAACAAGTCAAAGTCATGAAACTTTTTATATTGTATTCTGAGTTAGAAGTTTTATACTTTTTAACCTTGGATGTACGCTGACATCACAATCCTGGCAAATTTTATAATACAGTACATCATCATACACTCATCAGATGTATTAAATCGTGTTTTATCAGGGGTGACAGTAGCTCATACAGTGTATATATAAATGGACATAGCTAACCTGTTAGCCGCTGTGTTCCAAAGAGGAAGTGATCATGGGCGCGCTTCCGGCTCCATCTACTCTGGTTCCAATTTACTTTACATTGAAAAACTGTCCCCTTTCTCTGTAAATGCTGCTGTCAGGCTCGTCATTTCGGTCTTAAAATGTTTGTATTAACCCGCCTGCTGTGTCCGTCAATCAATATATGAACAATGATAACAGACCAAGCAGGCGACTTCTTTCCAGGAGGTCGGTCCTGCTAGCGTTAGCAACAGGTTTGATTGACATCGTTGCTAAGTCCCCGCTCTGTATTAAACAAGCGGTGCAGGCATCAGACCCACTGACCCACAGGTTGGCGGTGTGATTCCAGCTCCCACAGATGAATGAAAAACATGAAATCATTCATTAAAAATATATTCAAATTGATTAGAATAAACTCTTTGCTGTATTTAGTCATTTTAACCCACATTTTTGGGGGAGTTCTTGTTCAGAACGAGTAAAGAGCAAGCAGATGCTGGATTGCTTCTTTGTAAATTATATAAAATGAATTTAATCTCCACTATGACAAACCTAATAGAAAAGTATCTCAATTTTGTATGACTATGTGCTCATAAAATATCTTCTGAATTCACTTGAAGCTTTAGGATGTCTGGCCCATCTTCATGTATCTTCTGCTGCTTTTGTAGTGACATAAAGTGGATTAGTGGAATAACTGTCTGTTCTGATTTTGCCTGAACTAAAGACTTGAAATCTTGTTCAGCTGAAACTGAATGTGAAGACTGCAGGGCTACTTGCAGATTTAACCACATCTATTATCATGTTTCAGTTACGCCCACCGAACAGTTTCAATTTCAATAGATCAAAGTATATTTTCTAGAAAGGCCTGATGTCTTCTAGTTTTGCCATTACAGTGTGGTGTGTTTGAGAAGGACAGAAGGGTGTGTGATGTATGAGTGTAATTAGTTTAGAACATAAGCCTATTCTTCACCTGACACAGAGACAGTGAGTTTAAATGGAGCCTAAATTATCACAATATAAAACACTGTGTGAGATCTCCAGAGGTTTACTCACACAGTAACAACCTATGGTGCTTATAGTCTATATGTGGCCCTTTACATCTCTGCATGTTTGTGTTGTATTGGCCGCGTGCCCAGAGCCCACGTCACAGCCTAAGAATTAAACTGTCAGGTGTATAGTGCCCTCTAGTGGTGACTTTACCAAACTACCCAAATTATCGCTTTTATAACGGCTATCAACAGAAAATCATTGGCCACAAGTAAAAAGTAACCTAATATCTCAAACGTATCATGTGTATGTGCGTCTTGTCAAAATGGTTACATCGGATGCACTGGACGTTCAAGTCTCGAAATGGACAACGTGGGCAAAACATCAGGGGCATCAGACCAGTTGGGGTATGCACTTAGATATTTAAACGGGCTACACAGTGGTAGGAGAGTAAATGGCAACCGAATATGCCAGTATGGCCCCAATGATCAAAATGTTTTTATTCTAGTATTCTTGCGTTGAGCACACTTGCATCCTCAAAGCCTATTCCTCTGTATATTTGCTGTACATCGGTCTCTCCATAGCAAACACCTCGCCATCTGCCCCTTGTTTGCAGTTGTAAAAATGAGGAGTCCAGCTGAAGGAGGCAGAGTCAGAAGAGTCAGGGATGTGCCCGCGGTGCAGGTCCGCTGGAGGCTGCGCATGCGCACTGGCAGGTTTCCGGGTAGTCAGTAAAGGCTGGTTTACGAACAGGGCGTCGGTGGAACAGAAGGAGCCAATGATTCCTATTTGTCCAGTTGTTTCCTTTACTTATGGTGAGTCCTGTTTATATGCTGTTTGTTAAGAACAGATAAGCATTGATAATGCATTTGGTGCAATCCGTTATGAGTCTGTCAAACATTGAAAGTCATATTTAGCCTGTGCTAACACTTTAGCTTCACTGTCCTCTGCAGTGCCCAGCCGGCTTGGGGAAGAGGCCAAAATGGCTACCGGGAATTATTTTGGCTTTACCCCTGGCGCTGCCGCGCAGTACAGGTTTGATGATCCTTTTTTTCTTGTTTGAGTGATTTGTACGTTATGTTCTGTACTGATGCCAGTGTAACCGTCCGTGATCCTGTGCGTCAGTCCAGCACCATTGTTGGAGCTGGGGGAGGGGGCGCTTATCTTACCATAATGCTGCAGGAACCCTCCATACGGACAGTCAACACAGATTACTGTGGCTGCTCTCACACTGATGCACGCTGACCTTGTTGACTCGCAATTTATCTTCACATCTTCAGCTAACGCGGGGATGCTCACAGAGGCTGCCAAAACATTAGCACTATGCACCAGCCTCTCAGGCAGCATCAGCTCATACTGGTCACTCATAAGCAAAACACCTCTCATGAGAATATTGTTTAAAATGGTGAATTATGTCAATGCATTGTATTTTACACCACCTGCAGTTGCTTTATTTGAACTAGTGATCTGACAGAGAACAATGTCCTACTTTCCCTTCCCATACAAATGTGTTATTTACAATAACACATTTGTCTCTGAAGAAGTCTCTGAAACTGCTAATCCTCCTGACTGCAATCAATACTTCCCCCTTTAAACTGTCACATGGGATGAATATATTGTGTGTGTGTGTGTGTGTATGGGGTCTGTGTGTTTGTATGTGTGTGTATGTATGATGGGGGTTGTGGAAATAGAATGATGGTGTCTGTCTTGTTGCAGTCAGCAGCCCACTGCAGGAGTAGCTTATACTCACCCCACCACAGTTGCCAGTTACACAGTGCACCAGGCCCCAGTGGCGGCCCACACAGTGGCCGCTGCCTACGCTCCCACCGCCGCCACCGTGGCTGTAGCTCGCCCTGCGCCCGTAGCTGTTGCTGCCGCTACAGCTGCTGCTTATGGAGGCTACCAGCCCACCCACTCTGCCACAGACTATGCCTACACACAGAGACAGGCCGAAGTCCCTCCTCCTCCACCGCCCGTCACCTCACAAAACTATCAGGTAAACAGTACTACATTATAAGAGTTTTATATAGGCCTGACATGAGAATTACTATATCCACTTGTTATTTGGTAGATAAAAACTGGGGTCAATATTTATAAAGAGTTTCATTCTGCCATTTATTTATTGTAGCTCTTGATTTTTTTTAACAGTATTGTAGATTTAAAATATTTTTTTGTGATTTGAATCAGTGACATGCAGTGAGGTTCGTGGCTGGTGAGGGACTGATGTCGTCATAATCAGATGTACAAACATGTAAACCAGGTGTCGGTACATTTGGCCCTGGGTCAGTTTCTCTCCCAGTGACTTGGGGCAGAATAAAAAAGAATTTCAAAATAAAAGTTCCGAAGTCCGTATAAAATAGCTCTAATAGTATGAAATAAAAAGCAAGCTGGTTTTGTATTGTTTTTTATCCTTATTCTGGTCCCCCAATTTTCAGTGGATTTAAGTAATTAACTTTCTTACCATTTTGTACGTCTCTGTTTGAAAAGAGTGAGTCTTTCGTCCAGTTGTCCGGAGCAAACCATTTTGCTCCTTTAGCGTTGGTCTCGGTCCTTTAATTATAACCTCCTGTTTTGAGTGAAAGTCCAGTTTAGAAAACTGCTTGAGCTTTAATATGTAATCTTCTTCCATTTAAAAAGTAGGGCCCGACAAGAAGAAGAAAGTGAATTGCTAAAGTTGACTTGCTAACTCTAAATTGTAGTTTGCGGCCCCTATGCTGCAGGAGTTACAAGAATCCCTGGGCTCACGAGTGCCCCCTAACATGAGGGAGGGTAACTGCGTGCCTCACCTGGCACCTTTTCACAACCGCTTAAAGCAGCAGAGCTGAGCACATAGCAAAGTCGCGTCTCTTCTCAGGAATTCAGTGGTAAACATAAAAATTCAGAGATTTTGAGTAAAAAAAAAAGAATAAAATTGCAAAGTTATATAGAAAATAACTGTATAGTACAAATTATTGGATAAATATAACTATTTCTTGGGTTTGTGTGTCTGTGGCACAAATTAGTTTCAGTATTATCATTTATCATCTATAAAAGGGGTGTCAAATTCAAATTCACAGAGGGCCAAAATTAAAAACTGGGACTTTGCGGGGCAAACTAAATATTTTTTGAAAAATTTGAAACAACATTTGCATGTTTTTCAGAAGGGGTGGATTAAATTTCAGTGAGGTGACAGATTGTAGATGCTAATGAGTGTCAGCAGAAGTAGGGGGGGGGGGGTTCGTAGTATTAGAGGTCCATGTGCTATAATGGCGTGGCAGCCGGCGTGGCAGCTCTAATACATATTTGATATGATCTCGCGGGCCAAATATATTTATATCGAGCGCCAAATTTGGCCCACGGGCCTCAGTCTGACAGGTCTGATCTATACTTTCTTCATCAATATATCACACTTCAAAATGTCTTATGGTGACAAGCCTAGTTTTAAATTACCTAAGAGATTTAACAAGGGATTTGTAAAGCTTAAACCTGTCACGATAACACATTTTGAAACACGATATATAGCTTCAGAGAAATATTGTGATAAATGATAATATTGAAATTACTTTGTCACTGACATGAAGTAAGATAATCCCAGTAAATGTATTTTAAAATATTCTGTATCATAAAAAAGGCCTGAGCTGCAACAAATGAATAAAAGAATGAACCAATAATTAGCCATAGAAATGATCTATTCTACCCTCTACAGCTCAAATCTTATTACTTGACAATGGCAAAAATCTCCTCACTTTTGCAAAGAAACTGTACACGAAAAATATTGAGCCCCCAAAATATATAGTTCCAGCTTTCATATATTGAACAAGAAGTTGATACAGTGATTATAGTGGCAGGCCTAGTATCTATTTGATATTTTTCCTTGCAGGACACGTACTCGTATGTTCGCTCCACTGCTCCTGCTGTTGCCTATGACAGTAAACAGTACTACCAACAGGCCAGCGCGTCTGCTGGTGTAGCCGCTGCACAGTCCCAGCCCACTGTGGCAGAGTCTTACTATCAAACAGGTGTGTACTCCTCCCAAACACCAACATGTGAGATACTTGGATAGTAAAACAGTGTCAGCCCCAAAGCTGTGACTGGGATATTAACAAGGGGGTATTTTACTTCTATAGGGTATTAAAAGCTGACCCATAACATGTTTAGATCACTGTGCTACTTGTTATTGTTTTGAAAATGCTGTGTGTTGACATGTGTTGACATGTTGTATAAGTTTCACTTTCATTTTGAGTCCAAAGTCACTTTTCACCCTTTTCAGTGCTATAACATTTCGTGTTCAGCTAAAGGAACTACTGCACATCGTATCAGGCTTTTTAAGCTGTAGTGACAGTTTTGTATCTTGTTTTTGTATATTTATGGAGAATTGTCATGTGGGAGCATGGGTGACGTGGCCTGTGGGTAGAACACTGAACAAATCTAACCATGAGAAGGGTTTGAATAGGGTACAGGAGAGATCACCAAATTACTCAAACATGCATGGATGACATCTGAAACCTCTTCAGGCCTTTAATGAATTTTTTTTAGCTTTCTACCATGTTATAAAGTTGTTCCCTCATCAAAAACATGCCTTCTAATAAATATTAAAAAAAAACAATAAACTATAACTTCACAAACCTGATGTGTGCAGTAGTGATGACAGACAGTGAACATGCCGCGCCGGGCGAGTTACGCCACGATTTGTGAATGGATTGTGGATGCTTGAGCTAACGGTGCGACTTTTGTACGTGTTAAATGCAGAAAAAGCTCGAAAAAGCACCCGTAACTGAAGCCGGGCCTTATAATCCGGTGCGCTTTATAGCCATTAAAATACGGTACACATTTTCATACTTTGTTTTGGCGGATATAGCATTTTCAAAACAATAAAAGGTTACACTGTGACCTAAATATGTATGGTATTACAGTTAATACTCCATAGAAGTAAAATACCCCCCCTCTAATAATGTAATGTAATAGTGTGTTTACCATTTCCTCCTCGAATTCTTGTTTCTAGTTGTAATGGCTTCTGAATGTGTTTATATTTTTAGCCCCAAAGTCTGCATACAGTCAGGGTGCGAGCTCGTACACACAGACGCAGCAGAATCGGCAAGTGACTGTGATAAAGCCGGCCGCTCCTAGCCCCGTCGCCTCCTCTTTCATTTATCCCGTCACCTCCACAGTCCAGCCGGTCGCAGCCGCCGCCTCTGTGGTGCCTTCCTACTCCCAGAGCTCCACCTACAGCACCAGCGCTGTTACATACTCCGGTAAGTCAAAAGTTTGGACACAACCTCTCATTCCATGTTTTTTTCTCTTTATTTTTATCACTTTCTACGTTTTATAGATGTACAGAAGACACCAAATATTTGAAGCAAGATCTATGGAATTATTTGTTCTAGTCCTGGGTTAGTCCTAGTCTAGTCCAGGTTTAGTCCTAGTTTAGTCAAAATCTTTGTGGTTATTGTGCAACCGTGAACCCGCCTTAACTCTACTAAATATATTTTTAAAAATTGCCACCCTTTGCTTTGTCGAAAAATATTTAGTTGAGTGATTGGTAGTGTATGTTTAAACAATATCGGTCTGTGTGTGTATATAAAATGTAGAAAGTAATGCTGACGCTATAATTGATATCGTCAGAAAATAAATGTATAAACAAAAAGGCAGATGTTATTCATGATTCAGTTCTACATGGTCTTGGTCTTGTCGTTGTTAAATTTTTATTTTGACCCAATTTGACTAGTAACCAAAGTCATGTTCATTTTTCATTTTAAATTAGCTGAACCCATTGAGCCAAAAAGTATATTAAAACATAAACATCACGGGTAGAATGGTCAGATCTACTGACCCACAGGTTGGCAGAGCGATTCCAGCTTCCACAGAGGAATACTGTTGTTGTGTCCTTGGGCAAGACACTTAACCCACCTTGCCCCCAGTGTCTGTGTGCACTGCTGTATGAATGTGTGTCTGAGTGGTTCCTTAATGCAAAGCACTTTGAGTGTTTTTGAAGGTACAAAAATGTGACCATTTACTATTGAATATCTCATCTTTTTCTCATATCGCACAGCCTTACATATAAGTGGCTACTTACTTTGAATAAAGAAATACACTGTTGTCTAAAGTAAAGGTATATATATGTTTTTCTTTCAGGAACCTCCTACTCTGGTTACGAGGCTGCTGTGTACTCTGCAGCCTCCAATTACTATCAGCAGCAGCAGAAGCAGGCAGTGGCCGCTGTAGCAGCCACATCAGCCTGGACCGGGAACACTTTCACCAAGAAACCTTCATTTCCTAATAAACAGCTTCGACCCAAACAGCCTCCGAAACCTCCACAGATCCACTACTGTGACGTGTGCAAAATCAGCTGTGCAGGCCCGCAGGTCAGCACTGTTCTGTTCTTATTAGACATATGAATATAGCCAGTTCCACAGGCTATAGTTGGATTAGGGCATATTCTATTACATGGCAAGGCAAGTGTATTTGTATAGCACCGTTGGTAAGTGCTTTACAAAATAAGAAAGACATTAAAATTACAATACAAACAAATCAAAACATGAATAATCATCATAAAATGAACATTAAAGGAGACGAATGCAGAAACCTTTCAGTCATATGCACAGCTAAACAGAACAGTTTGTCTCACATCTTCAGGAAGACTGTTCCAGGTTTTAGCTGTATAAAACTGAAATGCTGATCCCCATTTTTAGTCCTGGTTTAGTCCTGGTTCAGTCCTGGTTTAGTCCTGGGTATGAGATGGTTCATATGGCACTAACATGTCGCAGATGTACTTTGGTGCTGGGTCATGCAGAGACTTGTTCACAAGCAGAGCTGCTTTAAAGTCTATTCTCTGAGCCACAAGAACCAGTTCAGAGACCTGAGCACAGGACTTATGTGCTCATACTTCCTGTTTCTAGTTAGGACATGAGCAGCAGCATTCTGGATGTACTGCACCTGTTCTTATGCTCTTTTGGAGAGGCCAGTGAGCAGGCAGTTACAGTAGTCTAACCTACTGGAGACAAATGTATGGAAAAGTCCCTCCAAGTCCTTTGATTTTTACAGTGTATTTTAGATAGTAAAAAAACGCAGATATTATTGCATCTATGCCTGTAAATGAGACCTCCTAAAGATTTTTTTCTTCCTTAATTCAGACATACAAGGAGCATCTGGAGGGTCAGAAGCACAAGAAGAAGGAAGCAGCTCTGAAGGTGTCCCAGAGCAGCACTAGTGGGAGCAGTTCTGGAGGCTCTGTTCCTCGAGGAGCTCAGAACCAGCTCCGATGTGAACTCTGCGATGTGTCCTGTACCGGAGCTGACGCCTACGCCGCTCACATCCGGGGAGCCAAGCATCAGAAGGTGGGTCTGTCACTGCGCCTATAAAAAGAAAAATCAAAACTTCACTTAAAGACTTATGAGCAGACTGGGCAGTGCCTGTTCTGATGATGAAGGTCATTGAGGCTAGCAGTTATAGGGGCCAATTTGGAGCCAAGTTTCATACATGGAATTCAGTCTCGCTCCAGATTGGCCTTTTGGTTGCTATGATACTTGCGGTCGGTTGAAGATAACACGGCTTCCTGCCCACGCTGCTGGCTTAGCAGGGAGTGGGCGCTTTGCAGCATTGTCACTCAAACCTGTTGCTAACGCTAGCGGACACGACCTTGAAAGAAGAGTGCCTGATTCGTCTGTTATTCATGTTTACATCTTGATTTACAGACAAAATGGCTAAATAAAAATACCAGGATCATGTAGAGTGGGCTAATACAACATTTTTGACTAAAATGAAAAGGCTCATAGCAGCAGTTACAGAGAGAGGACAATTTTTTAATGTAAAGTGAATATGAGCCAGAAACAATGGAGCCTGAGATGCCCCCATGAGTACTTCTTATTTGGAAGCCATGTCCATTTATATATGCTGTCGATCTGTCTGTACCTCAGCGTTGTAGTGACTGTTGCCTCCTCTTTAGGTTGTGAAACTTCACACTAAACTGGGGAAGCCCATCCCCTCGTCAGAGCCCAGTCTGTCCTCCAGCAGCTCTGCCACAGGCCTGAAGAGCAGCACCTCCACCTCCAGCACCTCGGGGTCTTTCTCTCTGTCCTCCACCTCTTCCACCTCCTCCACCTCCTCCTATCTGAAGCCCATTAGTATCGTCGGCAGCGTGGCCACTGGCAAAAGCCCAGCGTCCAGCCTCTCTGTTACCTCTGCCAAGAAGGTCATCACCCCCAAGATCAACTTTGTGGGTATGTAAAACTATATTGCATTTGGCTGATGGTGTTGTAGTCTTTTTAAACATGAGATTTGCATATGCATTTTGTTAACCTACCTAACCTAAATCAGAACTTTGCTTTGTTTTATTATAGGTGGAAATAAGTTACAAACGACACTGAAACCAGAGGAGATGAAAAGTGAAGTCTCAAAGTCTCTGACTCCCATGGGTGCTCAGGACTCTAAAGGGGAGAGCATGGAAACTCTTTCCTCGTCAGCTCTGGCTGCTCTACAGAACGAGGTCCAGCCCGTGGGCTATGACTATGTTGAAGAGGTGATTTTCTTTAACAGGTTTCAGTGAAATGAGAAAGTCTTCATAGTGATGTGACGTGGCTTGTTCTTTTCTTAGGTTCGGAATGATGAAGGCAAAGTCATTCGTTTTCATTGCAAACTGTGTGAATGTAGTTTTAATGACCCTAACGCCAAAGAGATGCATCTGAAAGGCCGACGCCACCGCTTACAGTACAAGGTCCGTGCTCACCATGTCTATTTGACCCTATAGCCTTTTTTTGTCCCCAGTGTCTTTGCTTTTAACTTTTTAAACTTGTGTATATTTTCATTCAGAAAAAAGTTAACCCAGACCTGCAGGTGGAGGTCAAGCCCAGCATTCGTGCCCGTAAGATTCAGGAGGAGAAGATGAGAAAACAGATGCAGAAGGAGGAGTACTGGAGGCGGCGCGAGGAGGAGGAGCGCTGGAGGATGGAGATGCGGTAAAAACATATTCATTTACATTAGACATTAGACTGTATTAGACATATACATTTACCTTATAGATAATATTCAGTGATAGACTAGAGTTCTGACCTAGGGGTGTGCTAAAATATTGACATATCGATAGGACATATATTTGGATCACTGTTGTGGGCTGCTGTATCATGCATTTTTTGTGTTTTTTACTAAATTATTAAAAAAAAAAAACTAAATATAGTTCTGTTTGAAAGGTAAAATGTTTACAGTACATTTGACATATTCACAATTTTAATCATTGAATTGGTTGTATTTCATGTTCAGTTTGCATATGTAGAGGTTTAACAAAGAAATACTTTAGTTAAAATGTATTTGGTTCTTAACAAATAGCAGTTTAATATGCAACGCAATGTACAGGTCTGTCACATAGATTGTGTATATATAAATGGGCATAGCTAACCTGCTAGCCGTGTTCCAAATAGGAAGTGAGCGCACATCCGGCTTCATTGACTCGAATTCACTTTCTATTGAAAAACTGTTGGCCCTCTCTCTGTAACTACTGCTGTGAGCCTCATCATTTTGATCTTAAAATGTTCATATTAACCCGCTCTACATGATCCTGGTATTTTTATTTCACTTTTGTGTCCATATCTCAAGATGGATTTTTATGTAGATTTTTTTTCTGGGGTTGGGCTAGTATTGGCCCCATGAAAATCAAAGTTTGAGGTGGCACTACTTTTTTTCCGGGTCTTTAGATTAGAGCTCATCAGAGTTCAAATTTTTCATACCGGTAACTGGCGTGTCGGGTCGTGCTTACTGCTCCGGATGTGGTTTTAATTTGTCCCTCGCTGGGACGTTTTCCCAGACTCGGGCCTAAATATGGCACTTGGCTCCAAATTAGCCCCTATAGGTGCTAGCCTCGACGAGCTTCATTTGACTGGAGCCAAACGCTGTGGGTGACATCACACTAACTTAGTCTACTTCTTTATACAGTGTGTCATGATAATTACAATATCGACATCGTTCAATATATAATATAAGGTAGAGCAATATATTTTGTGGCTCATGGATCCTTTTTCTTTGCAATAGTGGGGAGAGATTTTTTCCATTTTTTAATGTAATAATGTAAGATTTGAGCTGTAGAGAATAGAGTAAATAACTGCTATGGCTAAGATCATTCAGATCATTCATTACACATGCATCACCATATCGTGATAATATTGTGTATCAAATCATAAGAGACAAAATTATTTCCAACCCTATTCTAACCAGAGTTTTGGCTTTTCCTTGTGCAGCCGTTATGAGGAGGACATGTACTGGAGGCGTATGGAGGAAGAGCAGCATCACTGGGACGATCGGCGCCGCATGCCAGACGCGGGCTTCCAGCAGTGCCCCCCTGGTCTGCTGGGAGTCCGGCCGGGCATGCCTGGGATGCAGCCTCAAGGACTGCTGGTAGGGATCTGCATGTTTATACTGGTACTACAGCACAAGTGGTCCATGTTTGAATCATGTTTTAAATATAATTTTTGGAGTAGAAATGTCTCTGCAATCTATTGGTCCTCTTTATTTGAGGGAGTTACTGCAGCCATATATTCCATCCAGAGCCCTGAGGTCAGTCCTGGTGGCTGTGCCCAAAGCCAGGCTCAAGACCAGAGGTGACGGAGCCTTTTCTGTGGCAGTGCCCAGACTATGGAACAGCGCCCTCTGCCTGGCAGATCCTCTTAGTCTTCAACGCAGTTTCAGTTTTTACTATAAAACCCACCTCTTCTCCCTGGTATATTTTTTTGTGTATTTTTATGTGAATCACTTTGGTCAGCTGAAGTTGTTTTAAATGTGCTATAGAAATTGATTTGAATTAAACAAAAGAGCAGTAACATTTAGATGCAAAAGTGTGCTAGGCAGAATAGAGTCAATACTAAAACTAAAAGTATAATTTGTGCATCTGTTTTTGTTCAGCTTTTTTTTAGACTCTTGGGGCAAAAATGATACACTGTGGGACCACCGTAGCCTCTCTGTTAATAGGAAACACTGAATCTTTATTGAACAAATAGACATTTGTCTTTTTGGGTTTGGCAGCCTCAGCGGCGCCCAGACTCTTCAGATGACCGCTACGTTATGGCGAAGCACATCGTTATCTACCCCTCCGAAGAAGAGCTGCAGTCCATCCAGAAGATTGTCTCCATCACAGAACGCGCTCTGAAGCTCGTGTCGGACATCATCAGCGAACAGGACACAGCCAAAGAGGAGGACAAGGAGAAGAAGGAGGCTCCAGCTAAAGACAGGTCAGTGTGGTCTTAAAGTAGATTAAAGGTCCTATATTTTTCAAATCTGATTGCTATGAGTCTTTAGCCATGTTATATTTGAGTTGAAGGTGGAAAACCGCTATATAAAAATTTGACTATTTTACCATTTGAACTGCTTTGCTCTTCAGACCCTAGAATAACCATAACTTGTTGCTTTTAATTTTAAATAATTATGTTTTACCTTTTGTTCAGTTGAGATTGTCAGAAAGTCTCCGATATCTACTGGAGCACAGTGGAGTGAAGCAGCTTGATTGACGCTAAAACAATAGCTGTAACTTCAAAGTTTGGCAATTACAGGGCTGAAATGGTCAAAATGATTCTTGTGAAGGTGTATGGGTATCAAACACAGTGGAGCCCTTCCTGTATTACCTCCTAATGACATCACAAGGTGCAACAAAAAGTGTCTTCACTTAAAGAGAAGAACTCGGCATAAATATTCAGGTTTTGTGTGTTTAATGAAACAAAACACAACTCCAGGTTTGTTTGCAATAAGGAAACAACATTATAACATAGATCAGAAATACTGCAATATATGGAAAAACTCTCCCAGCCTCAGTACATGTCTTTCTGTGTCCAACTCCACAAAAAGCTCTAAATGTATTAATATCGTTAGCTTGTAAATGCTAACATATTTTTATTTTCCTTTTGTAATCCTACAGGACCCTGAAAGGAGTGATGCGAGTCGGGGTTCTGGCCAAGGGTCTGCTTCTGGGAGGAGATAAAAATGTGAACCTGGTTTTGCTGTGCTCCGACAAACCCACCAAAACTCTCCTGAACCGGATCGTGGAGCAACTCCCGACACAGCTCGCAGTACTGTTACCTCACCCTCTTTAGAATCAATCAGTATTATTGTAAAAATAGTTAAGAATTCTGTACAAAGCTAATAATAATTTAATGGTGTATCTAAGTCACACCATAAAGTTAACAGGTCAAGGTAATGCATGATATCTTATCTGTATTGTCTGATAGAGATAGTTGAAGTTTTTTAAATACATTGAAAATGTGTGAGACGGGAGTTTATTTCAGGTCAGGACAGCTGTCTCTGATCCACTGATTGACCAAAACAAAATATCGGCCTTGCTGTAAATTTGGGGTCAATGGCAGATACACCGAAAAGTGCAAATATCAGTCTATATCGGTCTGTTTCAAATCCATTCAAGTCTAGTCTGGCTATGGTTCTTTTGTAGGGAGTATTATACCTCTGACGTAGGCCAAGTTAACAAACACTAAGCTGGCAGATGGGCTGTCATATATGAACGATTAAACTATTCTTTTATAGGTGCACTATGTAACTCTTTTGGTCTAAGTTCTGCTACCCGCTTGTTTCCATGGAGATTTTATTATCTGACATGTAACTTGACCTGGTCACTTGTTTGTCTCTATGATCACACTCACACTACAGTTACGGTGACGTCATCACACGGCACTGTTTGTTTTCATGTGGCGCTGCAGTA
Organism: Periophthalmus modestus; assembly: GCA_019594935.1. Lineage (NCBI taxonomy): Eukaryota > Metazoa > Chordata > Actinopteri > Gobiiformes > Gobiidae > Periophthalmus > Periophthalmus modestus. The sequence goes on along the minus strand of JAIEZT010000012.1, from coordinate 15,934,620 downwards.
CTAACGCTAAAATAAGACCAGAGGCATTAAAGATCTCCTAAATACGTGCTTGGCTACAGTTTGATTGTGCGAGTGTGAGCGATCCATATTTTGATTTGTTCAATGCAGTATACTGTTGATAATTCCAGGCATTAACATTTCTGTAGAGACAAACAGGTGCAGACAAGTTCCATAGTGCACTTTTAGGAAGATGAAGTGAATGTTCCTAATCAGTACAAAGCTGATTTTTGTGTGTGAGATCCCTGATGAGTCTCTGGTCTGATGCGTTCCTGCATTCTCATTCTCCAGGTTGTATCTCCAGACAAATATGAAGTGAAGGCGTGCGTGTCGGAGGCGGCCATCGTTCTGAGCTCCAGCACCGAGCCCAAAATGAACGTGCACATCACCTTGACGTCTCCTCTGATGCGAGACGACGGAGCTGAAGGAGGTCTGCTACACTGCACAAACTGCTCTCACTGTGGACTACCTCAAGAGCACTCCGCTGCTGGCACTGCCCACCGCCCTCCATTTAAAAACCCTCACACACACTCCACCTCCATTTTAGCCACTGCTCTTAGCTTAGCCCATTTATCCTGTACATTCTGTCTAGTTTACAACCAAACGAATGCCAGCAGTTCTGCTCTTCGGGCCTGTTGCTCAGTAACTATTCTCAGTGCTCCTATTCTATGAAAAAGCATGATCATTGTCTGCATTGTATTAGCGATTTCTAGATAAGGTTTTATTTTGTTTCCTGTGTGTAGGGCCTCAGTTTTGTTCGTAGTGACACATGCACACAAAATTATGAGATACAGAAAGCGGTGATTCTGTTCCCCACAGCATCAATCCACTTTATAGCTACAATTTGATCCAAGACGATATGACACAAAGGTAAAACTCTTCACAGGAAACAAATAATTCTCAGTCAAGTTGATAAGCCTATGCCATGAGCCTATGACATGAGCCTATGCCATGAGCCCACAATCTTTCATAAAATATTAATGATTCTAAAAATTGCAACATGATTTTAGGGTGAATTTAAATCTGGCTAATCAAACAATGAAATGGTCCTTGTGTACAGGCTGTAAGAATGGTCTTGCTTCTTTCCAGCCTTCTGAGTAGGCTTGCATGAAGTGGTATCCTAACCTGTTTGCTGGTAGTTCTCGTGCCCTATCCCTCAGTGCTGTCTCCAATATAAAAGCAGCAGAGTTTTCATCTTTGAGAGAAAACTTTTCCAACAGAACTTGTGTACAGCTCCGGAAGGATTTTTGACCAAGCCGTTCTCACACACCAAAAACCTTGCCACACCTACTAACAGCCATGCCACTTTAGTAGGCACACTTCAGTCTGATGCAGGCGCATGATGCCCACAGTGAGCCCTCAGAGTTGGCATACATTTGAAAGACTGTCCTATATAAACAGAATGACACATGTGTTCAGCTGAAGTTCCTCTCTCCAGGTGTAGTGGTATGTGTGGCAATGAGTTTGTTCTCTGGCAGCTCGCTGACCTGGTCAAACACCCATTCCTCATCTATATTTTGACCTTCAAATCCATTTTTAGATTTAACCTCGGGTTTGATGAATGACCCAGCGGACGTCTTGGACAGACAAATTTGCCTTGACGCTCTGGCTGCTCTGCGCCACGCTAAGTGGTTCCAGGTTCGGAACATCATTTTACTCTTTTATTGTATGTAGCCTTATGAGACTGTGATTACTTTTAATTTGTGCATTACACATTTATGTTCTATCATAAGACACTTCAGTAAAACAAACCAAATATTCAAGGATGTCACTTAATCCTACCATTTGGTCTCTCTGATCCTAGTTCAATTTTCTGCCAAAGTATTTGTGATATTTATTACACTGGCATCCTTGTATTGTATTCTGGCTGTGCCCATTAGCTAACTCCATAAGGCTGCACAATAAGCTGCACACAGTGTGCCAAGTGTTGAGACTTGTACTGTTTTGTATTTGTAGAATGGGGATTGAGAGAAACAGGAATATCAGAGTTGGTCAGTGAGCTCAGACTGTGGGTTTCCTTCATCTCTCAGTCCCCTGGCCTCAGGTGTACTCAGTACCTGCAGAGTCACGGTTTAGAAGATGATAAGAAAACAATGGTTTCTTATGCATCTTGCAAACTCTGATCTCTGGCACTAACTTTGAGGTACAAGACTACTGGGAATGGCAGCTGATTGTAGGCTACTATTGCTCATACACAACATGGAGCTTCCATTACACACAGTAGTGTTTGAACCTCTGTGACAAAACTGATACTAATGTGTTCAAAGTGCCACTATCCTGCTCTAACTCCCTGTGCTGCATTAAAAGGCTAGGGCCAACGGTCTACAGTCGTGCGTCATCATCATCCGCATCCTGAGAGACCTGTGCCAGCGTGTGCCCACCTGGTCCGCTTTCCCTGGCTGGGTGAGTAAATCTGGTCTGCTCATGCCAACTCCAGCTTATAAAAGAAGGCGACAGTGGCCCGCTTTGTCTAGAATGAATGTGATGTGTGAGTGTGGGATGAACTGTTCTATATAATAGTGTACCACTTTGAGGGGCTTCAACCCTGTAGAGCGCACACAAGTACAATGCATTATTATAGAAAGAGGACTTTGACTGGAAAAGGAGTGGGTTAAGCAACTGGAAAAGGAGTGGGTTAAGCATTCATTGTGTTTGTTGTCCGTTGTGTTCAGGCAATGGAGCTGCTGGTGGAAAAGGCCATCAGCAGCGCCTCAGCTCCACTCGGACCTGGAGACGCCCTCAGACGAGTCCTGGAATGTATCTCCTCTGGCATTTTACTAGCAGGTAAGTAACTCATGGGTGGATTATCTGAAGAAATGTCAAGCAGGGATTCTTGCTCAAAGTTTAAAACGAAAGTTATAAATCTAACGCTGTTCTGTGAATCCTGGATGACCGCGAGAGCACATGCACAGGGAATCATACAGTGTTTTTAGCAGCACCCTCTGGTGATCAGGAAGAAGAACGGGAGCCAGAAAGCACCTGTACCAAAGATATGTGAGTGACCTTTGTCTTGACTCTGTCCCAGGAGGCCCAGGGCTGCTGGACCCTTGTGAGAAGAACCCTGTGGATACTCTGGCTTCTCTGGGAGAACAGCAGAGAGAGGACATCACATCAAGCGCCCAGGTAAAAATTGGATGGACTATCAGTCATGTGACATCAACCACCACCATATTGAGTCAGTTTCTAATATAAACAAATGTCTTAATATGTATAAAACCTGCTAACCTCTACAGATGTTCTGCATTTGAATCTTGTATGAGGTTCATGTTTCATTGGTATTGGACTGTACATGTTGAAAAAAATTGCATGTGATTTTTAAGTTTCAGTTTTTAGCTTATTTCTTTCTCTTCTTGTTAAAAGTACTTTTTTTTAATTTATCCCATTTACATTCTCTATATCTTCTTTTATCACTTAAGAATTACTAGTATCAGCACTCTCCTCTGCTGTCTTTACCTTAACCCCTCCAAAATCATAGAAATATCACACACACCCCCATCACATACACACAACACAATACAGACTTGTCACATACAATTGTAAATAGCTGTTTCATCTACAAACCATGTTATCTCTTGGTATGTGTTAGTATGGCTTATCACCACTTGTCACTACTGTAGTGTCTTGCATTAAAAAAAACAACAAGGAAGTACATAATACAATAGTGCAATATCAGTATACTAACCGCACCACTCGCTCTCTTGCCTCCAGTTTGCGTTGCGACTGTTGGCGTTCCGTCAGATTCACAAAGTCCTGGGGATGGACCCGCTGCCGCAGACCAACCCCCGCTTCAATGTGCACCCGAGCCGCAAGCGTCGCCACGACAACAGCGACGGCACGGACACCTTTGAAGGAGAAGGCAAGAAGGACAAGAAGGACTACGATAGCTTTTAGAATGTGTAACCGGCTGGAAGGATGTTAATTTTATGTATTCTGTTTAATTGTACTGTACTCAAAAAACTGCTCTGTTGTTGTAACTACAAGCATTAGCGCGGTCTATTTGAACATTTTAATGGAGGTTATAGTCTGTGTTTCTGTTCAGTGTGAGCCCTGACCTGTCTCGTCTCAAGCTATCCTTGTTTCTTGACTTAAATATTTATATAATCTTACTTACAGTATTGATTTGCAGTAAGCATGGCATTGTCTTTTTGGCTTTTTCTGCAAATGAAGGGAATCGGAATGATATTTTGACCATAACGGGTTTGAATGGAAGTTTATTTTGGGGATTTGCAAGATCTTGAAAATGTTGGAATTTCCTTTAGCTGAATAAATGTACTAAACTAACAGAGCTTTAGTCTTTTGTGAATTTTATTCAAGTTTTACAAATTAAACTAGTAATTTGCTACTATTATCAGTTTTTCAAAGCATTAAGTCCCGATGCAATAATGCAGATGCATAACATGGCGTGCAATTAAGTACAGATAATAACAGCAGCTGAGTGTTTGTCCACTGAGCCAAAGGTTGGTGGTTCAAATCCCGCTCTCAACATAATGTTGTTGTTGTGGGCAAGACAGTTATCGCCTCCTTGTCCCCAGTGTCTGTGTACACTGGTATATGAATGTGTGTGTGAATGGGTGAGTGGTTCCTTGATATAAAGTGCTTTGAGTGACTTGAAGGAAAAGCGCTACATCAAAAAATGACACTTTACTAAGACCCATACCCAGACTGTATAAAATGACTCAACCATGGGTAAGATGGCCCCCAAAGAGGACTAAACATTATTGGATTTGTCTCAAAATTCTCAGACGGTCTTAAAAATAAGAGCTATGGCCCTGTTTCACAAAGGAACTTCATTTAACTCTGTGTTGTCTGTCTCTGGCGAGAGTTACCCTGAGTTAACTCTTATATTCATAGTTTTCTGTTTCAATGGACAAGTTTGGAGCAGGAGCTTGGAGTAGAGCCGCTGCTCCTACATGTCGAGAGGAGCCAGCTGAGGTGGCTCAGTCATCTGGGGGGTGTTCTGGGCGTGTCCCACCGGGAGGAGACCCCGGGGAAGACAACCATTCACCATGGCAACAGTAAACCAGAGGAAGAGTCCATCTTTGAAGGACAGGAAGTCAATGTGACAGTGGAACACGCTTTGGACACATTCAAATTAAAGTAAAAGCATCACATGGAATAACCTACATAAGGAAAAGTATTAAAGTAACCGTTTAAAAATATACTTAAAGAGTAAAAAGTAAAGTATTTCACACAAGAAAAGTACTTTTACTTTTTAGTCCAGTTCAAAAATGTAGTGGAGTAATAGTTTAAAGTACCCAATGTAAAATATACTTAAGTAGAATTTGTAGGTATCTGTACTTAATTTACTACTTGTACTTCATTACCTTCCACCACTGCTCCCCAAAGCAAGTACCAGGATCAAAAATGAGAAGGAAACAGCACGTACCAAATGTATGAATCTTTATTAGTCACATATTCATTGGGTTAACACATACAGCAGCACTGACACTAGTGCCTTGTCTTGTGCTTTTTAAACAGAGGAACAAACACTTTTATATTTACAATGAGCGTCTGATATAAGCCCTGGATTCTCTAGACTCCATGTTGATGTGGTGAAACGGTGACGTTTTTCTCTCCTCCATGTCAGTCTTGTGCAGCTATAATCTCTCTGTCTTTACCAAACTCTTAGTGGTAACTTTCGATTTCATTAAAATCCTCAGAGAAGCCAGAATACGACTCTGCGAGATCTGGAGAGGGAAACACTGATTAGGGACAGGTAAGACTCATGCTCACAATCTCTTTAAAGGTCCTATTTACGCAAAATTAACTCTTCTGAGATTTAAACCAGGTTATAATGTTGTTACCTCCTCAAAAAACATACCTGGAGTTGTGTTTTGGTTCATTCACACATTTGAGTAATCCTTTGTCATCTGTCTAAATCTCCAAAGCTCAAAATGCTCTGTTCCACCTTGTGATGTCATGAAGTGGCAGATTTCAAGTTAATCTTTTACCTTTAGTTCAGTGGAGATTGCACATTCCAGGACTGAAATTATCCCAATGACTCAAGGGAAGGTGTAAGCAGGGCCGACCTAGCTTATAAGCAGACTAAGCAGCTGCTTAGGCCACCAGAGGGCCCCCAAGAGCCCATATATTTATATTGAAAATAATCATTGGAAAGTTTTTTTTTTTTTTCTGAAACTTAAATGACACCCAGGTGTTTATACTAGTCTAAATATCCCTCTTAAATGATTAGATGTGTTTATTTCCAGTAGCTAAATATGTGCTGCCTTCATTTTTGAATCAGGCAGTGGTGTGGACCACTACTGTTTACACCGGTGTGAAGGACCCCTCCTCTCAGGTGTGCTCTGGGAGCACTGAGGCAGCAGAGGGACATTTGAATGGGTGTTTAAGTTAGTGAAATTCAGTTTATCTAAGGTACAAGACAATGTATGAAGAGCCCAGAGGAAGATCGTTATGGGGAAAGAGGGACTTTACAGAGAAGACTCGAAATATGTCCCACTTTACACTACTGGACTTGCAGATGTATAACTGTGCAGACAGACAGAGTGACAAGGACAGCAGGTGAGTCTGTTTATTACACTGGTTGTTTTTGGTTCTGTCTGATCCTTTTGTCTCTAAACCAAGGATGGGCAAACTTTTTGACACATGGGCCACAATGTGGTCTAAAATTTGACAGAGGGCCATGAATATGCAAGGCTCATTGTACAATTTTTTTGTTTTGTTTTAATTAATTTATTGAATTTCAGTTAAATAAACACAGCACAAAAACTCATATTCAGTTTTATCAAGTTCCAAAAGATCAACAACTTGTTGAAAAGGTAAACTGAACAAGGTTTACCCTTACCTATTTTAATATCATTTACTCACTTTCGGGGCCGTATTAATAAGCCCAAAGGGCCATGTGTGGCCCCCGGGCCTTAGTTTGCCCATGTCTGCTCTAAACATCAGATCGTGTGAGTGTAGTTAAAGTCACTGCTCTGTGTGTGCACTGTGTCAGATTAACAACGTTGATTCTGGCAGAAACCTCTGTTACATCTGCTGAACGAAAGAACGACCTGAATGTGTTGTGAATGCTCATAATGGGATGCACCGATACCACTGCAAAAACGAGTAGGAGTACTTCATCTCAAACAATGTTATATCATACTAGATCAGAAAATGGTGTAATATGGGCCCTTTAATATCAGAAATATTTGGGCAGATTTATGTTTCATTGTAAACGGTGACTAGAGTTATGTGTTACCTTCACACGGTCCTTGTTTAAACTCAATATCGTCTAAAGCGATGTCACTCCTGAGGGACGGGCCCCGGATCGCCTCGAAGACGATCTGCAAAATAGAAATATATAAAAATACAAAATGATACCAGATTTTTAAAGGCACATTGCGTAACTTTACTAGTGGAGGGTAGCACACAATTTGAAATTGGAAGGTTTCGCCTGATACACAACTGCCAAAAAAGAGTCACCACGTGGATTTAACTAAGCAAATATATACAAGCCAGTGACGTGCGGGCAGGTGAGGCAGGTGAGGTAGTGCCTCACCTGTCATCACAGAGAAAAAATCAATTAAATGGTTATATTTATCCAATGATTTGTGAGTTATTCTCTATTTAACTTTGCAATTTTAATTCTGCTTTTTATTCAAAATCGCTGAATTTGTACTTTAACCGTTGAAATCCTGAGACACAGGCCGTTCGTGCCTCACCGCGGACTGACTGTGCTGTGTGCTAAGCTGCTGCTTGAAGCGGCTGTGAAAAGGCGCCGGGTGAGGCACGCAGTTACCCTGCCTCATGTTAGGGGGCACTCGTGAGCCCAGGGATTCTTGCATCTCCCGCAGAATAAGGGCTACAGTGACAGCAAGATAAGCAAATCAAGTTTAGTGATTCCGTTCGCTTTTTTCTTCATGTCTGGCCCTACTTTTTAAATGGAAGAAGATTACATATTAAAGCTCAAGCAGTTTTCTAAACTGGACTTTCAGTGGAAACAGGAGGTTATAATTAAAGGACCGAGACCAACGCTAAAGGAGCTAAATGGTTTGCTCCAGATGACGGGGCAAAAGACTCGCTCTTTTCAAACAGAGACGTACAAAATGGTAAGAAATTTGATTATTTCAGTCCATTGAAAACTGGCGAACCTGAATAAGGATAAAAAATAATACAAAACCAGCTTTTTATTTCATACTATTAGAGCTATTTCATACGGACTTCGGAACTTTTATTTTAAAATTCTTTTTTATTCTGGCCCCAAATTACTGGGAGAGAAACTGGCCCAGGGCCAAATGTTCTGACACCTGGTTTATATGTTTGTAAATCTGATTGTGACAACATCAGTGCCTCACCAGACACAAACCTCACTGCACGTCACTGGTACGAGCCTATAGGTGCGAGTCAGGTCTAGGTTCAGTAACAGTCTGTGCTCACAGAATGAGGTCAGCTGACTATCTGAATATACTGAATGACCAGGTTATTCCATCAGTGGATTTTTTCTTCCCTGATGCACGAGCATGTTCCAAGATGATAATGCCAGGATTCATCGGGCTCAAATTGTGAAAGAGTGGTTCAGGGAGCATGAAACATCATTTTCACACATGGATTGGCCCCAGAGTCCAGAGCTTAACCCATTGAGAATCTTTGGGATGTGCTGGAGAAGGATTTGTGCAGCGGTCAGACTCGGCCATCATCAATGCAAGATCTTGGTGAAAAATTAATGCAACTCTGGATGGAAATAAATCTTGTGACATTGCAGAAGCTTATTGAGACAATGCCACAGAGAATGTGTGCTGTAATCAAAGCTAAAGGCGGTCCAACGAAATATTAGAGTGTGTGACCTTTTCTTTTGGTAGTGACTTTTTTTTGGCAGTGTATCTACAGTATGACAATGAACTTATCTATCGAGCATTTATTTTGTTTTGGGTGGTTTTATTGTTCAAAATACCTTAAAAATATTCATACGAGCATAGCCTAGCTTCTGTCTCTGTCAACTCTGGCTCCAATTCACTTTCTATTGAAAAACCGTCACCCCTCTCTCTGTCAGACTCGTCATTTTAGTCTTAAAATATTCATATTAACTCGCTTTACATGAGTTGTGTTTGTAATTCAAGGTATGAACATTCATGAGGTCGCTGCTGCTAGCTTTAGCAACAGGTTTGATTGATAGAGTTGCAAAGCACCCGCCTCCTGCTAAACCAAGGGTGCAAGTTGGAAGGGCCGTCACCTTCAACAGTCTCTCTCTGGATTGGCTCTTTGGTTGCTAGGATACTCACGGTCAGAATTCCACATATGGAACTCGACTCCACATTGGCCCCTGTAACTGCAAAAAGTCCACTTCTTTATACTATTTATGGTCCTACCTGATGCTCCTGGTCGCAGTGGTAGTCGACGGCGCCCCTCATCCAGCCCACTCCTTGCTCCCCACTCCGCCTCCACAGAGCAGAGTCCCTCAGCTGGTCCCTTCGTCTCAGTAGGACCCTGAGGATGCCGGTGCCAGAGCCGTACATGTGGAAGTGAAAGAGCAGACACAGAGGAGAGGAGGAGCCACGCAGCTCAGGACTGAGGAGCCGTGCTGTGTGCCCCGGACGCATCAGGGAGGCCTCGATATACACAAAGTATCCTGCAAGCCCACAAGACTGTCAGCAAATACATTTACCCTGCACTCACAAAGTATTATTATGTTAAAGCCACACTGCGGAACACTTCAGCCAGTAGAAAGAGAACAAAAGCAGTTGTTTCATGGGTGATTTTAGAGCCTGTTCATGGTAAGGATGTAATTTATGTTTGGTTTGTTTTTGTTGGGGCTTTTTTGCACATATTTGTTGAAATGTTACTCAGTGAGACTTTAAAGAACCCATATTATGCTGTTCTAATGTTGTTTCCTCATCACAAACCTGGAGTTATGTTTTGTTTCATTCAGACATGTTGAACACATAAATCCTGCATATTTAGGCTGAGTTCTTCTCTGAAACACTTAGTTCCACCTTGTGATGTCATGTGGTAATACAGGAAATCTCCATTGTGTTTTTAAACTCCAAACACCTTCACTAGAATCATTTGGATAATTTCAGCCCTGGAATTGCCAATCTCTACTGAACTAAAGATAAAATGTAGATGTTAAGTTGATTTCTAGATTCAAGATCAGAAATTCAAGATTCAAAATTTGAGATTCTTGAGTTGCTATTCAAGATTCTAGATTCTAAATTCTAGTTTCAAGATTCTAGATTCAAGACTGGGAATTCTAGAATCAAGATTTGAGATTCAAGATTCTAGATTCAAGATTGGAAACTCTAGATTCTAGAGTCAAGATTTGAGATTCTAGATTTAAAATTTTAGATTCAATATTCTAAATTCTAGATTTGAAATTTGAAACTCTAGATTCGAAACTGGAAATTCTAGATTAAAGATTGGAAATTCTAGATTGGAAATTTGTGATTCTAGAGGCCAATTTTTTGAGATCCAAGATTCTTGATCCTAAATCCAAGATTCAAGATTCTAGACCTGAAATTCTAGAATCTAGATTCACGACTGGAGATTCAAGATTCTGAATTCTAGATTCTAGAGCCAAGATTTGGGGTTCTAGATTCAAGATTTTAGATTTAAATTTCTAAATTCAAGATTCTAAATTCTAGAGTCAAGATTTGAAATTCAAGATTTGAAATACTAGATTAAAGATTTAGGTCTAGAGCATCAAACACTGCAGAGTTTTGAGGCAAAGTGCAATACAAAAGGTGCCATCCCATAATAACCCTATAAATAACCCCAGTTTAAACATGAGCATTATAATGATGTCGGAGCAGCACATCTAAATAAAGCTGTTTCCTCCTCGGTATTCAAAGGCAGTAGTTTCAGACAGTTTTGGACCGCTCACTCACCCACCCCTGTGCTGTGGTCTCCTCTGGGCCCGGTGTAGTAGGTGGGGGTCACTGCTCGGACTCTCAGCCAATCAGCTTTGTCCTCTTTGTCCTGTGTGTACCCGCACAGATCCTGCTCAAAGTCACACCGCGTAGCCACAGAAACTGAGGAACAACAAACAGAACATTTATGCACTAGGAGGTAAAATGCCAAGTTAATGTGCTGACTTTTGGGTAGCAAGTAGTAGTAAGTAGTTATTAACCCCGAATCATTCTTAATAAATCATTTGTTTATTTTGAGTTAAAGGGTCACAGGAGTCAATTTTAAGAGCATAGGACCTTCAAGTGTTTGTCGATGCTTTATTAACTCTAATTAAAGTGTAGTTTTTATAAGAGGGACTAATTTGGTTGTTACACAGTGAGTTCAGGGGCCTATTCACTATTATACATGATCAGGTTTAGAAAGAAAAGTAGTAAGTTCAGATAAAGGCATATTTATATTCAAGAATAAAACTAATATCATACCTGAAGTGACCTGGCAGTCTCCCACGTTCACACTGATGTCATCCAGAGCCACAGAGCCACAGTCCCAGAAGGTCTTACAGAGGCTCACAAACACCACCTGAGCACACACACGCACATGCACACGCACTTTTGTTATTTTTATTATTTTCAAATCTAGTTTAACTGTTAAGTCTTCGGGAGCCCCAACAAAGCGCCCCATGCTGTTGCCCCCTCTGTGGATAGCTGCACATCACTAGTGAGCAGCTGATTTTTTTTTCATTTGTATCAAAATGACTACATGACGCTGCCGAATTCTACGAGTATCACCAGTTAAGAAAACCCAACAAATGTTCCACCTATTGTCTACGAGATGGTCCCTCCAGACACGAGCTCTACCTCTCGTTATACTTACCAATTAAACAATCTAAGTGGGATGTGAAATCTGATTTTCCTCTGTGCACAGACTGTTCCCAATTAAAACGAGATTAGATCAGAAAGAGGCCAAAACTACAGAGTCTCAGCTTCTCAAAGAGTCCAGCTGTTTGTCTGGACTTCAAATGGTTCAGACCATACACTGTATAAAGAAGAACCATAGACTTTTTATTTACAGTCTATGGCTCAGACACAGATCGTAACATGGTAATGGCTTTTCCACCTTCAAGGCAACCTCAAAGCGTTTTACATCATGGAACCACTCGTCCATTTACACATACAACAGCATTCATCTGTGGGAGCTGGAATCAGAACTGCCAACCTGTGGGTCAGTGGATCCGACTGCTCTACCAATGATTTTTAATTCGAGAGTGGGATTCAAACCGCCAACCTTCGGATCAGTGGACGAACACTCTTCCAACTGAGCTACTGTCTCCCCATTCTCGTTTCAGCCGGATTGTAATTTACTCAATATTCTCAAAACCATATGATAAAATACATTGATCCACAAAATAAAGTGGTCTTGGATGGGTCAGAACACTGTACCTTCGAGCGCATGGGTTTCATGTAGGTGAGGTCCACTTTGTGCCACACAGACCTGGTTGTGTCCGTCAGGCTCCACAGTTTCTCCAGAGCCACGTTATTCTCGTCGTAAATGTAAACGGACAGAGCGTGGTCCAGTCGTCTGAAGCCATGGAGCAGATAGAAGAAGCTCAGGCAGTATTTTGTGTTTCCAGGCAACAAGGGACCATGGAGACGGTCCATATAAGACGACCGGGACAAGAACGGGACGTGGGTCTGGAGGAAGTAGCCTGGAAATCAGAAGAGAAAAACGGTTTAGGATTTTGGTAAGTCAACCTTTGTTTTTAAGATTTAACTGGTCCATATGTTTTATTGGACAAACAGGAGCGACCTCAGCGTAAGAAGGCAGCTGATTTGTCTCCTATTAATGTTCTTATCGGGGTTACGGACAAAATAGTGAAACAAAAATATCAAGATCATGTAGCGCGGATTAATATGAACATTTTAAGACCAAAATGATGAGTCTGACAGCAGCAGTTACAGAGAGAGGGGTCATAGTTTTCTAATGTAAAGTGAATTGGAGCCAAAGTCGATGAATGGATAATGTGTTTGAGTGGTAGAAATAGGTCCTGTGGCTAGTTCTTTTCATATTGTAATTTTAAGTTGATTGCCATGAACAGAACAGCCAAGTTTGAAATATAATGTTGATTGAGATTGATTGTCCTGATTATAATAGTGCAGTGGTGGAATGAAGTTTGTTACTTAAGTAAAAGTTTTCATATTGTAAAAAATTAAGTTGATTGCCATGAACAGAACAGCAAAGAAGTTTGAAATAAACAATTGATTGATTGATTGATTGATGATGATTTTTTTTTTAATAATGCAGTGGTGGAAGTTTGTTACTTAAGTAAAAGTACAGATACAGAGGTATATGAAAGTAAAAGTATCAAATGAAAAAATTTGCTTAAGTAAAAAGAAAAAGTATTTCACAAATGTGATTTTTTTTTTTAAATGTAAATGTAGTGATATTGATTATATGATATATTGGTCAACAGAAACAATACAAATGTGTGTATATTTATATATATTTATTTCTATTTGTGTATTTTATTTTTATTTGCTCAAAGCTGAAGCTTGAACTCGAAAAATGTTACCATGAACATGATAAAACTAACCCCTCAAATCATATGAAAAGTACTTTTTGCTTTTCAGTCCTGTTCAAAATGTAGTGGAGTAGAAAGTACAGATACCTGCTCTCGAAAGTGAAGTAAAACTTAAAATGTACTCAAGTAAAATGTACAGATATCTAAAAATTCTATTTTACAGTACAGCACTTTACTCCTTTTTCTTTGTTACTTTCCACCACTGAATATATGCTGACCTAAAATCCAGCCAAGTGACATTTTTAGATTTAGAGCAGGATTTTGTGAACTCGCTCAAAGACTGAAATAACTATTTAGGTCATGAAGCTGAAAGGAAAGTTTCAGAACCTCCTCTCGTGTGTTTCTGACCTGTTCCTGTGGTGTGGTCTCCAGCCCGGTAGATATTGGCTTTCACTGAAGTTCTGCTCCAGACTCCAAACTCCAGAGAGTAAAGACATAGCCCCTCCTCAAAGTCACAGTTAGCAACGGAGGAGTCGAAGTCTGGCTCTGAAACACAACACAGCTATAGTTATTGCTTTGCCCGGAATGTTCCGCAGAAAAGTTGATTTTGCCTAAGAGCCAATAGGCTCTGTAAAGAAGGATGTTGCGTGCCTAAATCTACCTTCCAAAATTAGACAGGCCGACTTGCCCTTGTTGTATTCTCACACTTTACCACTAGATGGTGTCTATGTTATTGCTGTCTGGTAGTGTGCCAGCTGTGGTCTGACAGAAGGAGAGCAGAGAGTGCGTCTGAACAAAGGCCAGGTGACGGGACAGGGGCCAGGTGAAGAGAGTGGGGAGAGTGGGGAGAGTGGGGAGAGAGGGAGAGTGGGGAGAGCCAGGTGAGCGGAGGTGGGAGGGGCCAGTTGGGGGGGGAAGAGTCAGGTGAGGGGAGGGGTCAGTTGAAGGGGAGGGGCCATGAGGGGGGAGGGGGGAACAAGTTTCACATCTGCCATCTACTGGTAAAAAAATCTAATAAACTTGCAGATTGTAACTTCAAACAAAGCAGATTTTCAAAAATACTTTTGATTCTAATTCTGGAGTGAGATTTTTACATTTTGTATATGTACATGATTTGTTTGCAACAGAGAACACTTTTACAACTGTTAATTTGTGCGCTGCTCTCTGAGCCTCCTCTTTCTTCTATCACAGATAAATAATATTTTATTCAAAATATGGCTCCGTGTTTGTTGCTCACCGGTGTCATTGTGACAGAACTCTGGAGAAAAGGAAATGTCGTCAATGGCAACGTAACCTCCTCTGGCGCTGTTGAAGGCCACCTCATACACCACCTGCACACACAGGCAAACACAGGCCAACGCAGGCCAACACTGGTTTGAACTGAGCCAGATCTGTGTAAATGTTATGGTTACTCCTTCCACTGTGAGAACAAGTGTTAAAGATTTATCACTGCAAATTTAGTTTATTATTTATTTTTTGTTCTCCAAGTTAACTTCAAATTAAAATTAATATCTTATGTGCAGATCATAGACTATATTTAAATGGACGTAGCTAACCTGCTAGTCGTCTCATTCCAAATAAGAAGTGATCATGGTCCGACTCCTTTGACTCTGGCTCCAATTCCCTTTACATTGAAAAACTGTGGCCCCTCTCTCTGTAACTGCTGCTGTCAGGCTCATCATTTTGGTCTTAAAATGTTCCTTCACAGACTACATGATCAGCTATTTTTAAATTTGCTGTTGTGTCTGTAAATCCAGGTTTATAGGAACATTAAGAACAGATGAATCAGGCACCTTCTTTCCCCTGAGGTTGCTCCCGCTAGTGTTAGCAACAGGTTTGATTGACAGTGTTGCTAAGTGCTCGGTCTGTACTAAACCAACGATGCATGCAGGAAGGGGCGTTACCTTCAACAGCCTCACTCTGGATTGGCTCTTTGGTTGCTATGATACTCACGGTTGGAGTTCCAAATATGGTCCTACTGCTCCAAATTCGCCCCCTATATTGCTAACCTCGATGAGCTTCATTTGACTGGAGCCGAAAACTATGGGCGATGTCACACTCACTTAATCCACTTTTTTATTCAGTCTATGTACCATACCAGTACTTTACTCTTATACTGAGTAACTTCTTGAATGACTTGTACTTGAGTAATATTATTTCAAAGTAAGATTACGCTTAAGTTCGTCTGTAAAGCAGTTAGTAGCTTATAAATTCCATGTGAACTTGAAAGCTAGTTTGAGTGGAGGTTGTGTTTGTGAACCAGAGTTGCTGACTACCGGCCCTGATGTCATGACAGTTACAGACATGGCTCAGCTGCCTGGGCAAAAACATCCCCAAAACAGACGCAGGTCTTCACATGTTACTCCAGCATACTGATAACATCCCACTCTCCTCATCACAACACTTCAGTTCAGACTGAGACTCAGCAGTGTACTCCAGTTTACCCTCTGAAAAGCCTTAGGTCAGCTTCAAGGCAACAGCACTACAGATGCATTATAGACCTCATAACATGTGTCTGAGTCTCAAGATTTAAGATTCTGTGAAGTTTGTTTATATGTGCAGGAAGAGAACTGTCTATTTTTGCCACAGTCCAGTCACAGCTGCAAATTTGTAGCATGAATCTCTCAAATAATAATAATACTGCATTTGATTTATATAGTGCTTTGTGGAACACACACCTCGTTTCAGATCCTCGTAACATGTACAATCTATAACTTCTTTCAGTGCTTTGTTTGTTTATTTAACAGAGACATTAGACTGTATAAAGAAGTGGACTAAGTGAGTGTGATAACACCCATAGTGTTCGGCTCCAGTCAAATGAAGCTCATTGAGGTTAGAGCAGTTATAGGGGCCGATTTGGAACCAAGTCTCATATTTGAAATTCCAGCCGCAAGTATCATAGCAACCAAAGAGCCAATCTGGAGCAAAGTTGTTGAAAGTAACGCCCCTTCCTGCCCACACAGCTGGTTTGGTATGGAGCAGGGGCTTAGCAACGCTGTCAATCAAACCTGTTGCTAACACTAGCAGGAGTGACCTTGGGGAAAGAAGACACCTGATTTGTCTGTTATTAATGTTCGTATCTTGATTTTCAGACAAAATAGCAGAATAAAAATACCAAGATCATGTAGAGGGGGTTACACGAACATTTTAAGACCAAAATGAAGAGGCTCACTGCAGCAGTTACATAGAGAGGGGTGACAATTTATCAATGTAAAGTGGATTGGAGCCAGAGTCGATGGAGCCAGAAGCAGTCTCACGATCACTTCCTATTTAGAATGCGGCAACTAGCAGATCCACTATGTCTATTCATACATACAGTCTATGACAGAGATCCGCCTATCACACCCAAAGCATGTGGTTTTGGCAAGCCAGAAGATGCTATTGCTTTACCTGGAATGTTTCATTGTATGGCATTAAACTTACAATCTATCTCCATGGAGACAAGGATGTGATGCCACCAGCCAGGGCTCACAAAAGAATGCAATAAAACACCTGTAATTGAATAAATACAAGATAGATAAGTTTAATGCCATGCTGTGGGACGTTCCAGGCAAAGCAATAACATCTCCATGGAGACAAGAAGGTTGATTTTCTATGTACTGAATGTAAAATCTATCACAAATGTGCTAAAATACAATTGAAGTCTATTCTCTGTATGCTGTGACTCCCCTCCAGAGGGCGCACTCACCTCCAGAGGATGTGGGGCCTTGATGTCCACACTGACATGAGTCCAGCCCATAGATACAAAAGCCTCTGGTCTCCACAGCTCCTCGTAGTGTCCCAGAGCGTCCTTGGTGAACACGGAGAACAGGTTGTCCCTCTCCTGGTTTTGGAGGTAGAAGAAGGACAGACAGCCGCTCATGGGTGCTGTTGTCATGGGAGACGTGAGATAGGCCACTTCCTGGAACTGCTTGGCGTACACGGAGTCCACATACATGTAGTGACCTGGAACAGATCAATAAAAAGACTGAGGACAACACATAATGCAGCACACATGTTTTAAATATCAAATCATCATCAAAAGTAGAGGTGCCTAAACCAGGGCTTGGGGGCCAGTCATTTGGTCCCATTTAGCTGTAATTGTAACTTGGCCGGGTAGCGTCTTTTTACTGTATCCTCATCCAACCTTAATAACAATTGCGAGACGTAGTCCAGCTGACGTCACGTTCAGGTTTCAAGACCCATGATGGCTTGATCAAACCTTAATCCACCCATTTGAATCCCTCACTGCATTGGGTATCAGTTTATGGACCCATATGTTTTCAGTCCGCCATCCAGTCAAAAACATCTAAACTAAAAATACTAAACTAAAAACTAAAAATATACATTGTCGGACCCAAGTAAAATATACTTGATGAAATATTAATTCAGTAGTAATCAAATTAGGCAGGACATGCACCACTCAACTGGGCAGTGAGGATCCAGCTTATGTGTTGAAGAAGAAGCCTAATTTGTCTGTTATGTTCATATCTTGATACATGGACACAGTGAAGTAAAAACAGCAGGATCATGTAGAGAGAGTTACGAACATTTCAAAACCAAAATTAAGAGCCTGGCAGCAGCAGTTACAGAGAGAGGGGCCACAGTTTTTCAATAGAAAGCTGAACTGGAGCCGAGTCGATGGAGCCGGAAGTGCGTCTATGATCACTTCCTATTTGGAACGTGTTGGCTCGCGGGTTAGCTATGTCCATTTTTACATACAGTCTATGCGCCCGTGTGAAAATGCGCCGTGCTTTACCTGAGCGTGGGTAATGTCTCTGAGGCTCCAGCAGGTTGGTCTCACTGGCCAGGCTCCCGCCCACGTACCAGTTTACGTTTGGATTCCAGCTGTTACTGTAGCCACACAGGTGATGCTCCTCAAAGTTACACTCTGGCGAAAGAGACCTCAGTCCATTACAAAGCTCTGCTAATGTTATTAATATTATGTTTCAGCACTGACCGATGCAGTAACCAGGAACTATGTGGATTTCAAATATGGCAACAGTGTTTTGTGGATCTCTCTCAGTTCTGCCCTCCAACAAAATCTGAAAAGCACAGTGAAACAGCAGCGGTCAGAGCTCAGTACGGAGGCCTGAGTGTGGACAGCCCATTAGAACAAGAGGATATTACGACTGTTTTGAGTCGTGCTTCCTTTAGTGATGAGGATAGTGTTTTAGAGGTGTTGACTTGTTGGCTTTGTTGGAAACTTTTCCTGAATTCACCATTAAAAAGAATGAATAACTGGAAGGTGTGGTAAATTTTGTGCATTTTAGTCCTGCTGTGGATGTGGTTTGGTCCTTTTCTAGTCCATGCTAATCCCGGTCTAATCCAGGTTTTGTTTGTTTTGGGGTTAGGACTAAATAAGTTCAAATTTTGACATGTTGTAGTGTGAACTCACCCAATATCAGGACTAAATTGGGCTTAAACCAGGACCAAACAAGGAAAGGTGTGATTTCTAGATAGTTCAAAATGTTTGCTGGGGATAGGCTACTAATAAAAATAATTCAAACAGATCTGAGTGTTTCCCAGTTGCAGGATAGGGCGGTCACCTGGTATGGCTGTGTGGTGTTGGGCAGATCCACACTCGCGATGAGCCAGCTGTCGGACGCTGTGTGAGCCTTCCACAGCGTGCGGTCAAAGGTGTGGTGCTTTGGCCTGAGGTGCAGCAGGAGAGAGCTGTTCCCTGTGAGCTGATAGACCAGACGCACACAGCTCCACTCCTGATGCTCTAAGACCGGGCTGAGCAGAACCGCTCTCTCCTGAGGGTCCTGGAGGTCCTGGAGGTCTGGGTCCAGACTGATCATGTGTCCTGGAACACAAGGACAATATTATACACTGCAGCTCACCTGAAGGTCATGGGTTTCAGCTCCTGCTTATTGATACTTTGCAGCTGATGTCATCAACGCTCCTTGTGGGTGTGACGCTAACTGTTTGCACTGCCCTGTCTGAAGCTCTGTTATTCAAGTCAGACTTTAATCTGAGCTTTGTTTTAACACAATCTGACCTTGAAGAACTACAAAAGGTGAGCTGATTTGTGCTGTTAAACAAGTCCCTCTCAAATAACATTCACAAGGTAGCTAGCATTAGCAAACATTTTTTCAGTTCACTCTCACCTTTTTGTCAAAAATCAAACTCCTAAACAGGGCCGTGAATGCTCGTATTGATCGTGGGCTCCTGAAAATGTGCTGTTACAATCCATTTTATGTTTTTTCTTATATATACAGTTTCAAAAGATGAACTGCTCCTTTCTGAACTCTCTTTTTATTCTTTGTTCCCCCCTTAAATGTGCACTGTGTAACTTTTCTGCTGCTGGTTGTACCTGGGTCTGCTTGTCTCCATGGAGATGTTGCTGCTTTGCCTGGACTGTTCCACAATATGGCATTTAGCATCTTGCATTCATTAAATTACAGATGCTCAAAATACTTGGTGCCTGGTGCTGTTACTGTCTTATCTCCATGGGGATAGTTAAGTCTAGATTAGATAAATCCAGATTGTGGAACATCTCAGGCAATGCACTAACATCTCCATGGAGACAAGCAGATAGCAAGCTTTCTATGAGAACAATGACAAAGTGCACTTTTAAGGCTCTACTGTGGAACATTTCAACATGTTTGTTTGTATATCTAAGGCAGTACAGATGCTCTTGTAAAGTAACTTCTTTAACTGGAAAATTAAGTTTAATTTAAAATTGAATTAGTTGATAGTTTGCAGATATTTTCCAATACAGGTAACTTTTTGCTGTAGAGACTTGATGCCCCCAGGTTCAAACTCAGTCTTCAGCAGTGTATTGTGGGACAAACACAGGTTCTCTTATCTAATCTTATGGAGCTATTTCTGTCCTATTATCCTCACAGTGCTTTAGGATATTTTTATATTTTTTTTCCATCAGCTCATTTGAAGTTAGTTCTTTTCCCGATGTCTGAAAGTGTTTATTACAAAGGAACAAAGAGACCATAAAATACACTGTTTAGGACCGTGCACACATGTCCCACTGTAGCAAAACAGTTACACAGCCCTGGATGAGTCTCAGAACATAAATCCATGCGGTTCCAGCTCCCACAAATGAACACTGTCGTTGTGTCCTTGTGCAAGACACTTAACTCACCTCACCCGCCAGTGTCTGTGTACACCGGTGAACGAATATGTGTGAATTGTGAGTGGTTCCTTGATGTAAAGCACTATTTTAAGTTCTGTTTTCCTTTTGTGGTCACATTTGTCAAAGCGCCAATATTAGCCGAAGACACTATATCTGGCTCACCCACATTCACCAGATTTACAGCTCCCCGCTCGCAATAACTCACTGAAGGAGTAGTAGAGCAAGACCAACCCACTTTCTACCCAAGCACGCAGTCCAAATCTCTGCAAAATTTACCAAGGAAACTATGCTCAAGAAGTATTGTTATTACATCTGAGTTTTGCAGAACCCTTGTATATTTCTTCTGAGGGATGTTGAAGTCTTAAAAACAGGGCACTCAAGCCACTCAACTATAAACAGTTGTACATCTGTGGGCGGATGGGGGCTAGGATTTACAACTGTTTGAGAGAGTCCATATTTGGGCAAAGGTCCTTCCCGTCTGCGGTCAGGCCAGTGGTGAAGAGTGGAACATGTGTCAACAGATGGGATTATGCCAAACTACGAGTAATGCACGTACCACATCAGATGCGGTATATTATTCTTTACCATAGTTTTTTTCTATGTATTAATATCTGCTTTATTTATACAGCACGTCTCATAAACAGACAGGATCCAAAGTGTTACACAGAAACATAGTAACAACAATAATAGTGATTATAAGATAAACAAAAAGTGCAGATTAATCGTGGTCGTAAAACAGTAAGACCAGTAAAATCAAATACACTAGAAACCGTAAAATAGAAATAATAAATAAAATAAAAAAGACATAAGAGCACACACACACACACACACACACAACCCTCGCGGTATTATAAGCAGTAAGATGAGACTTAAAACACTCCTGTAGGGCTGGTGTGTGTTTGCACTCGTGTGTAGATGTGTGTGTGTGTGTGTGTGTGTGTGTGTGTGTGTGTGTGTGTGTGTGTGTGTGTGTGTGTGTGTGTGTGTGTGTGTGTGTGTGTGTGTGTGTGTGTGCGCGCACATGTGTGTGTTTGCACATGTGTGTGTGTGGAGTAGGGATGGGATGATATAAAAATTTAGACTCACGATTATCCTGACCAAAATAATCGTTGACGTTATTATCGCCGTAATTATTCATTTCTAAACGTTCTGACGGTCCGGGCCTACTTTACAACTCTACAGGAATGTACATGTACTTCTGCGTCACCCACGCAAACAATCTACACATCAAATTAAAGCTACAGCGCTCGTCTTTTCGTTTATGCAAACAATTTTCACCTGGAATCACCACAGAGCTGACAGGAAAGAGGTTTTTACAGAAAAGCCAAAAATGTGGATTTGGACTTCACTCACCTTTGAGGCTCTGATTCTGTCAAACATCAACATATTCCACAAAGTTGGTCTCATTCGTTCGGCACAGATCAAGAGAATATAACCCACTGAAGAAATCATGTCCACAAAATAAGTTAGATCCTCCATGTCCAATCTGCTGCAGGAAAGTATTCCACACGCAAGTATTCCTCACTTTTTGGCA
Source organism: Periophthalmus modestus (assembly GCA_019594935.1). Classification (NCBI taxonomy): domain Eukaryota; kingdom Metazoa; phylum Chordata; class Actinopteri; order Gobiiformes; family Gobiidae; genus Periophthalmus; species Periophthalmus modestus. Next base: position 15,912,648 of record JAIEZT010000012.1, on the reverse strand, counting down.
TTTCTTTGGTCGATTTCAGGCATAATAAACTTAAGACAGCGCCGACTTTGGCCGTGTCTCATTTCACCAAAAATTCACCAAAGTGCCCTTAAGTCGGGCGGTACTTCTACCTGCACTTCGAACAGTACATCGAACGGTGCATGTGACGAATTGGGACACGGCCTTTGTTTCTCAGCGTTAAACACACGTGTTATCTTCTGGTTGACACCAGTGTGGTCCAATAAGGTGGAGGTTGTGTCACTGGAGCCTCAAACAGTGAATCAGTGCTACATGTGACTGAAAGTTTACGCCCCACTCTCCCCCGTGTAGAATCAACCAATCACATCACACACGTTTAGTGACGTTTTCTCCTTACAGCCAATGAGCAGTGAGCACGTGTGTGACATGCCGAGATTTTCTGTAAATAGACGGACTTTACCGAGTAAACGAAGCGTGTTAATGCGGCGCATTCTAGGCGCTGTTGTTTTGCTTCTAAACATGATGAAACGGACAAAACGGACAAAACAAAGGAAGTACACGATCGAGGACACTGTGGATGTTTGTACAAGTTAAACTAGAGGCATCTCTGACCCGGAGCGGTTCGTGTCAGAGTGAAGATGACTGTGGACTCAGGAGGAGAGGAGTTTATTTTTGATGGATTGGATGTTGTTCTCGATCGGTGAGCGTGGTTTATTCTGCTATTGACATGATTGTAGGTAAATATATATCGTGTGTCTGTCTGTAAAAATGCTGTTTAGCTACTACACACAACACAATCTACATTCAATAGTTTATGTCACTTACGATGAATATTTTCAGCTCAAGTTTGTCAAACAATGCAGGATGTTGGTCTCGTAAATGCGCGTGCAAGATGCTCGTGTTTTGCCCTGGACCCGCAACTTTTTTTCGGCAGACTCTGCCACCAGAACAGGCACAGACGCAACAAGTGTCATTGCTGTGGCAGAGCGCCCCCTTGTGAGCAAACACCAAAACTAGCATCTAAACGTTGTATTGAAACCAGAAACATGAGGCAGCCTGGTGCTGTAAAGACGATTATAATCGTGCGCGATGATCACGATTATGAAAAAATGCCACGAACGATTAATTGCGGACCTTTTTTAGCGCAATTAACGATATTATTGTATAACTCCCCATCCCTATTGTAGAGGGGACTGTTTAGACGTGTGTGTGTGTGGGACTGTTTGGACGTGTGTGTGCATGTGTACATGTATGTGTGTTCTTGCTTAGGCCAGTTTTGGGGACTTTGACAGAAATACACACCAGGAGATTGGGGACAAAAATCCCAAATTTGACTCCATTGAGATTGACTTCTCCAAGCTCCAAAATGCATTTACCACTTAAAATCTCAACTGTCCCTGAAAGTGACTGATAATATTTTTTATGCATTTGTGATTGCCCCCCCCCCCTCGCCTTCCCAGGGGGAAATGTGAAGTGATTTGTGTATCACTCCACATTTCCCCCTGCTGGTTGGGTGTGGAATTGCAGATGTCCCAAATAGAGGTCTGTATGTGGTCATGTCTGTAAGATACTTACTAAGGTACAATTACACAATCTGATAAAGACAAAGCCCCAGTTCAAATATTTTTTTTGTTCTTGTGTGTTATCAATGCAACTAACAGCCTTACAATTCTTGAATGTTCAATGTTCAAAAACGGCACGTCATTGATTGAGGTGACTTTTTATAGCATGCTTTTGCCTTGCCTGCAAACTTAAGGTTCACTCTCCATGTGTTTAAGTAGATACCACAACAGTTACAATGTGGAGGGAGAAAAATAGAGCAATGGCAAATGTGGATCTACTTTCCATGATCCAATTTAAAAAACACGTTGCACATGGTAATTTCGTAACTGTTTAACTATCTGTGTAATCCCATCATCCAGGCAGGTTCCATAGAAAAAAAAGTAGATTCAGTCAATTAGACTTCTTTAAGCTAAGCTATCTTCTTTAAACATGTCCTTTTACTCTTATTATATCGTCAAAACCCCATTAACTTTTTGCATGAGCTGTTTTACAAGTTGAGGAACTTTGTATTATTTTGTACAAAACTTCAATTTGCAAGATCAGTGAAGATTAAAAAAACAGTGTTTATTTTATTTTGTATGCGTACACTAGCATACTACATTTATGATGATAACTGAATTATGTTTATTTCATCATTTACAATGTACAGACATGATGTATCTTTGAGCCAATGTGTCTGAAAAAGGCAGACAGTGCTAAACAAAATTTCACTTCAGTGAGATTAGTCTCCATTTGAGTGTGTCCCCAAAAGTAATTTTATATCAATATGATTAATGTTAGTGGTTTGAATAGACGGCTGTCCACAATTCGAGTCTCTCAATTCTAGTTGGTAAGTGTGTAAAATGGTAAATGGTCACATTTTTATATAGCGCTTTTCCACCTTCAAGGCACTCAAAGCACTTTACATCAAGGAACCATTCACACACCAGTGTACACAGACACTGGGGGCGAGGTGGGTTAAATGTCTTGCCCAAGGACACAACGACAGCATTCATCTGTGGGAGCTGGAATTGCACCGCCAACCTGCGAGTCAGTGGATCTAACCTCTCAACCAATGATGTTTATGCAGAGAGCGAGATTTGAACCGCCAACCTTCAGATCAGTGGACAAACTCAACCAGCTGAGCTACTGTCACCACAAAATGTCTCCAAAAGTCTCGTTCTGTCAGTGCTACTATTGTTAACTGGGTCGGGTAGACAGCTGTCCCCAGTTTGTCCTCATTAAAATGTGTAAGTGTGGACAAAGCGCCCAAAAGTCTTGATGAAACATTATGTCATTAAAGAAAGTTTATTCACTGATATTATTGATGATGAGACCAGAGATCAACAGATCACAGGTATGAGTTAATATTTAAACATCTGCGGTGTCTGCCTTGATTGGGCCAGTCACACATTTATAAATATGTCATATACAAATGAAAGATCAGTTTTTCTTTGTTTCACTGCAATTTTATTGGGCAGTTTCTTCAAACATGCTTCATTAAACTGTTATTCTGTTTATGAATAATCTGCTCTCTCCTTAAAGCTGTGTGCATATTACTCCAATGGTTATGAGGCCAGGTGAGGAGAATAGACCAGGTGAGGAGAATAGACCAGGTGAGGAGAATAGACCAGGTGAGGAGGATAGGCCAGGTGAGCGGGATGGGCCAGGTGAGGGGATGGGCCAGGTGAGGGGGATGGGCCAGGTGAGGGGGATGGGCCAGGTGAGGGATGGGCCAGGTGAGGGGATGGGCCAGGTGAGGGGGATAGGCCAGGTGAGGGGGATGGGCCAGGTGAGGGGATGGGCCAGATGAGGGGGCAGGTTTCACATCTACCATCTACTGGTGAAAAAAAAAACCCTCAAATAAACTTATAGATGGTAGCTTTAATACTAGAAAAAAAGTAATATCTCATATCTTTATTCATCTTATTATTTCATATTTTATTACTATGTTGTTTGCTGTTAGGTTATTTTTGAATTTTCAGAATAAAATTTTGAGCTACTGTGTATTTAACGTGTGAATTAATAATGTTTGTTTAAGTGTAGTTCATGACAATGCATTGACTGAGGGTTGTCATTGTGTCCTTGGGCAAGACACTTTGCAAGATCAGACTTATATGGCTCAAGAAATAACTTTATGTATAGTATTAACCCACAAAGCTAGATGTTACTGGGGGATACAAGGAGGACACAGAGGTGTAGACAACCACGATAAAACTGGGAACATGTGTTAGATCATTTCAAGATGTTTCTTTCCATTGATTTTTATGCATTGGTAAGAACCCCTTTAAAGACATATAGTGCTGATCATTATGTTATAATTTACGCAGTTTAAATCACAATATAACTTCCCTGAAAGCTCTGAAAAGTTGAGGGTTTTTTTTTTGCAGAATAGGTCAAGTATAAATAGAAGTTGCTTACTTTGGTCAGATTATTTCCAGCAGTGTGCTTAAAAGTAAAGTAAAAGTGTCTTCAGATTAAAACAGAAGAGCTGCATACTGAAATGTAAACATAGCAGAGGCTCATAGACTTAGTCACTGCCATAAACTGGTTGGATTTAGGCTTAAAACTTTAATTTCAGGTCTGTTTCACACCACAATGTTGAGGTTCTGCTGATAGAGGATTGTTAAACAGCTAAATGCTATAATTTTGATTCACAAAGAACCCCCAGGACTAACAAAATTGGTCTGACGGCTTTATTTTTTCCTGGATTAGTATAATTCATATTTAAGTTCACATCTATGACGCATGGAGGCGGTGATCTGGGTCTTTGTAGTCCACTGACACAGGGACCTCGGTCAGATCGGATGGAAAGAAGAATACAACACTGGTCTCCACTTTCCCACACAACAATAGACCCAAAGGCCAAGTTAACATGTCTGTGGCTGCTTCAGAACTAAATGAAGGTTCAGGAGTGGTACTTCTGTGTCCTGACCTCACAACCCGAACCACAACTGAGAGGGAAAAAAAATCATTAAAGGTCCTATATTACACAAAATTGACTCTTTAAGCTTTAAGCCATGTTATAATGTTGTTAACTCATCATCTGGAGTTTGGTTTCATTCACACATTTTTGACTAACGCTTTATTATTAGTCTGTCTACATCCCCAAAGCTCAAAATGCTCTGTTCCACCTTGTGATGTCATGTAGTGGTAGTTTTCAAATTAAAAAGCTTTTACCTTTTGTACAGTGGAGATCGGAAATGCCAGGGCTGTAATCATCCAAATGATTCTAGTGAAGGTGCATGGAGTTTAAAAACACAGCACTTCCTGTATTACAACGTGACATCACAAAGTGGAACAGAGTGTTTTCAGTTTGAGAGAAGAACTCAGCCTAAATATGCAGGATTTGTGTGTTAAACATGAATGAAACAAAACACGACTCTAAGTATGACGAAGTATGAGTTTGATGAGGAACCAACACAGTAACATAGATCAGAAAATAGTGTGACATGGACCCTTTAAAGGTGCATGATGTAACTTTAGGTGGAGAACACTTGCTGGTCTCCATGGAGATGTTATTGCTAAAATGTTCCACAGTATGTACCAATCTACATGCAGAAAGACAAGTGACGCCATCAGGGTAGATCTGTGGAGAGGCCATCTATAGCTATAATGGAAGAAGTTTAATGCCATACTGTGGAACATACTACCCAAAGCAATAACATCTTCATGGAGATAAGTAGAAGGCAGTGTGATGGCAGAGAATTAAAAATGGGACAACAATGGCTGTGGTTGGAGCTAAGCTGAAGGTCTGTGGTTCAATCCCGGCTCTGTCAATAAGTGCATGCTGCTGTTGTGTCCTTGGGCAAGACACTTATGCATGAATATGGTATGTGAGTGACTGGTTGGAGAGGTGCTCGTGCATAAACTGTATAAAGAAGTGGAGTAAGTGAGTGTGACGTCACCCATAGCATTCGGCTCCAGTCAAATGAAGTTCATCGAGGCTAGAGCAGTTATACGGGCGAATTGGGAGCTAATTTCATATTTGGAATTCCGACCACGAGTATCATAGCAACCAAAGAGCCAATCAGGAGCGAGGCTGTTGAAGGTAACACCCCTTCGACCGGCACAGCTGGTTTAGCGGTGAGTGGACGCTTAGCATCGCTGTCAATCAAACCTGTTGCTAACGCTAGGAAAGCAGGCGCCTGATTTGTCCGTTATTAATGTTAGTATCTTGATTTAAGAACACAAGCGAAAATGGCAAAATAAAAACGCCAGGATCATGTAGAGCGGGTTAATATAAACATTTTAAGGCCAAAACCACGAGTCTGACAGCAGCAGTTACAGAAAGAGCGGTGACAATTTTTCAATAGAAAGGGAATTGGAGTCGATGAAGCCGGAAGCGTGAACGCGGCGGCTAGCAGGTTAGCCATGTCCATTTATATATACAGTCTATGGACTCATGGCACAAATTGACAGCGCACTAATCGTCCCCAGGGTGTCTGCGGCTGCACAAACAACTATCTAGCACCAGGTGTGGAGAGAATGAATAATGTCTACAGTGCAACGATTTGAGCGGCTTGTCAAATTTCCAAACCACAATTGTTATTACTAATCTAATCTCATGTATGATTTATAGACTCAGGTTTGCAGTCGTGAGACAGTGCGACAGCTGCATGTAAGGCCAGCCTGCTCGCCAGCTTCTTTTTTGGTGCATCATTCTCGTCACAAAACCACATCTCCATGGAAACCAAACACAAACAGCACTTTTCCGCGGTGTGCAGTCTGTGTGTGCAGCTCTTTCCCTTCACTTTTCTAACTCATTTATTAAAAGTAGGCCCTGCGGCGTGTGGCACAGACGGAAAAAACGACACCAACACAATTCTACCGCGAGGTTACGAGACTCCTGTTCCTTATTTCAGAACACTAACAACTTCTCACAATGGGCCAACTCTGTATCAGGCACTGCAAAGGCTCTTACCAGTAACAAGTCTGTCTGTGTATATTGGCTAATCCTAAAATAAACTATGCTTCCAATGAATATTACGCCCCAAAAATACCAATTGTAATTCGACGTCAAACGGAAGTAAATTGCACTTAAATCAGCGCTATAGTACTTGTGTGTGCTTTATAGTTCTAATCTACGACACCCATGGATCATTGATATAATTTGCACATTTTAAATCACAATATTCATCTAAAACGACTTAAAACTGTCGCTGTAAACGTCATCACAACAAATCGCCGCATGCCGTCGGCCCCTTGTACGAATAGCTGCACATGACACTAGTGAGAAGCCCATTTTTCTCACTTGTACCAAAGTGATTATGCAACTCCGCTCGACTCCGATTAAGAAAATAAAACTGGAGAAGGAAGTGTGCACGTCACAGTGGGAGTGAAAATGGGAGTTAATCTGCAAAATGGCGTCTTGAAAATAAACGATTAAAGATTACTCAAACATTAATCACTCCAATTCACTTTCTATTGAAAAATTGTCACCGCTCTTTCTGTAACTGCTGCGGTCAGACTCGTCATTTTGGCTCTACATGCTCCTGGTGTTTTTATTTCGCTATTTTCGCTTGTGTTCGTAAATCAAGATACTTATAACTTCAGAGGGTTAATGAGAAGAAACGACTAGAACAAGGTTAAAAGTTGTAGGTCTGATTTAAAACAGGTAATATGGCCTATTCATTTATGATGTCATTGCTCTGATCGACTACACTGTGCTAACATTATGTGCAGCATGGTGGGATAGTTATACAACAGCACATCTGCCCCATAGTGAGAAGGTTGTTGGTTACATTCCTGCACAGTGAGAGGGTCTTTCTGCATAGTTTTCAATTTCCCCAAATGCATTATGTGTCCCCTGCAGATAAAAGTCTTCATTCTTAAATATTAAAGATGCATTATGTAACTTTTCTAGTGAAGAGTCTGCCTCCGGCTTGTCTCAATACAGACATGCAGGTGACGTCATCAGGACAAGTTACAGATTGGATCCGCTTTTCCTCAAATGTTCCACAGTATGGCATTAGACGATTATCTTTTATTTATTCAACAACAGGTGTTTTCATGGCTTAAAATATATTGAAAAATGATGCATTCTGACTCTCCACAGACATGACCTGTAACCTGGCCTGGTCGCACAACTGATTTGCCTCCATGGAGATAAATATGTTTAATGCCATACTGTGGAACATTCCAGGCAAAGCAATAACATTTCCCTGGAGACAAGCAGATGGCAGATCCTTCTCCAGAGAAATTACAGAGTGCACCACAGGTTAATACAGATATTATCTGGGATTTGTCAGCAGATTTAGCTGTTCTATTTAAGTTTTTCTATTATCAGCACAATTCAGTTCAGTTTCCATCTGCAGTTTGAAACCACATAGAAAAACATACACTTCCAAAGTCTGGACACACCCTCTCATTCAATGTTTTTTCCTTTATTTTTACAACTTTCTACATTTTATATACACAGAGAAGACATCAAATATATGAAGTAAGACATATGGAATTATGTAGTATTGAAAAAAGTGAAATAACTATAAATAAATAAACTAAACTACTTTTTTGACAAAGCAAAGTGTGGCTACTTTGGATTGGAGGATTTGAATATAAAACTATAGTGACATAATTCCATATATCTTACTTCATATATTTAATGTCTTCTGTGTGTATATAAAATGTAGAAAGTGGTAAAAAATGGTGCATCCAAACTTTTGACTGGCAGTGTATGCAAAAGCTGAAGATGCTCTGAATGAAATACAAGCAGACCATACCTTCCTCATGGATCTCCCAGGAGCCATAGCGCGGGTCTGAAGTGTAGCCACATGTGCTCAGCTCAAAGTTGCAGGACCCGGGCAGCAGTTGTTGTGCCAAAAGCGTTTCCACTCTCAGCAGCAGCAGCAGCAGAGCAGAGACAGAGTGCACACAGCCCAGCATACTGCCCACTGTCTCCACTGTCTGTACCTCTCCCTCTGCTCCGGCTGTGGATGCTGTCTGCTCAGGGAGAGGAGGAGCCTGCAGGACCTGCCAAAGAACATGCAAAATCAACAGACATCTCACAATAGAACAAGTATGTGTCACTGACCTCAGATAAGTGCAGAGAGAGACAGAGAGTGCATCCTTCAAAGTGTCCACAGAGAGTAATCCCAGAAGTTTCCCATTCAGTCTGGAGTATTTAAAGGGCCCATACTACACTATTTTCTGATCTCTGTTCTAATGTTGTTTCCTCATCACAAACACACACTTGGAGTTGTGTTTTGTTTCATTCACACATGTTTCACACACAAACCCTGCTTATTTAGGCTGACTTCCTCTCTCAGACACTCAGTTCCACCTTGTGATGTCACCTTGTAATACAGAAAGTGTTTTTAAACTCCACACACCTTCACGAGAATCATTTAGATGATTTCTGCCCTGGAATTGCCAATCTCTACTGAACTGAAGGTAAAAAGAGCTTTTGACTTGAAAACTACCACCTCATGACATCACAAGGTGGAACAGAGCATTTTGAGCTCTAGAGATGTAGAAGGTGATGGCATTATAACAGGAAATCAAACTCACAAGTCAATTTGATCTAATGTAGGACCTATAACAGTGCACTATGTAACTTTTCTCAAAGGATATGCTGAAAATGATGAGATTTCAAAATCAAAAACTGCAACACTCCCAGTTTGGAATGGTTAGTATAAATTAAATTGTGAAAAGAGTGTGTAATTAGGGAAAATTGTTGCACACTTCATGAGTTATTTACAACTTACTTATGAGTCAGTATATAATCAGAGAGGCATTTTCTTGTTCTGGTCATTTTCAAGCTCATTTTTATGTATTTTGGCTAAAGAAATGACAAAAATTCCTCTCTTCACTGTTGGTATCTGGGATGTTTCTTGTATAAAATTGGAAAAAAATCTGTGTTTTTTTTTACAAATCTGATGGGACAGGCAACACAAGGCTCAAAACTGGAACTGTTCTGAGTCAATAGGGACTTCTGGTCACTCTAGATATGCTATTACTTTGTTACTTTCCCTAAATTGTTCCCCAATATGGCATTAAACAAAGCAATCACAATGGAGACAAGCAGATTAACAAAACCAGGTTAAGTTGCAGGTCAGATCTGTGGAGAGGAGACCCTGCTGACAGTGAAAATGTATGTTTTTCAATGTATATTTGAGCAATAAAAACACCTGTTATCGAGCAAGTACAAAATTGATATGCCTCTGGTGGCCTCTGATGTCCCTGTTGTCCCAGGACATACAGTCATAATAATGATAATATCATGCTGAGGCCCCCGTGATGGAGCTATATCTACAGTTACACCACATAGACTTATTAACAGGAGGACAGATACACTGTCCAATCAGATAAATTTAGTTCACATTCCCTGTAAGAAGATAACATCCAGTCCTACTGAAACTAATCTGAGACTTGCTGAGCTCAATGTCAGATTTTTATGTAACAAGGCGTTTTTAATTAATGATTTTATCTCTTCTTTTAATCTTGACTTTATGTTTTTAACCAAAACATGGCTAGACAAAAACACAGGTAATACAATTCTAGTGGAATCTACTCCACCCAACTTCAAATTTGAATCTGACTAGATCCTGACTAGTCTGGTCCTGACCAGGAAGTACGAGCACATGTGTCCTGTGCTCAGGTCTCTGCACCTACTTCCTGTGGCTCAGAGAATAGACTTTAAAGCAGCTCTGCTTGTGAATAAGTCTCTCCATGGCCTGGCACCAAAGTACATCTCTGACATATTAGTGCCATATGAACCACCTCACACTCTGAGGACTTCAGGGACCGGCCTGCTGCTGGTGCCCAGAGTCAGGACTAAATCAGGACCAAACCAGGACAAAGCCAGGAACAATCTTCCAGCTAAATCCAGCTAAAACCTGGAGCAGTTTTCCTGAAGATGTGAGAAGGCCTCTACTTTGACAGTGTTTAAATCCAAGCTCAAAACAGTTTTGTTCATCTGTGCATATGACTGAAAGGATTTTATTCTGCACTTTGTGATTATTTATGTTTTGATTTGTTGTATTGTGACTTAATGTCTTTCTTATTCTGCAAAGCACTTTGAATTACCTCATATATGAATTGTGCTATACAAATAAACTTGCCTTGCCTTTAATGCCATACTGTGGAACATTATAGGCATTGCAGCAACATCTAAATAGAGACAAGCATGCAGCAGATTGTCCAATGAGAGCAATCACATAGTGCAACTTTAAATACTTGCTTGTGGAGTTTCCCTCTGAAGCAGAGCTTTGACCATGAATCGACTGAGAATCCATTTAACCACACTGAAATCTTAAATATAGTCCTACGAAACAAGAAGTTTTTAAGTCCAAATTATTGCTTCCAAAGTGACCTAAATAGAAGAACAAATTTACCTCTAACTCAAGCACAAGGGGTTATTTTAAGTGAGTAAAATGCAGTGTTTGCTTTCACTTGCAGGTGCATTATCAGACCCCACTTTATAATAATAATTTGTGCTGTGCTAATGAAAACATGATTGTAGTTTACCTTGTGAACATAAGGGGTATTTGAGCAAACTTTACAATTTGTCACAAAAAAATGGTGCTTAAATAAATTATTAATAATAATAATAATAATAATAATAATAATAATAATAATAATAATAATAATAATAATAATAATAATAAATAATAATAATTGCATATACATTTTACTATGCTTTTTGACAAAATTAACTTGGCTTTCAGAGCAAAACAAACAGAAAACAATTATATCTGTGTAAATTTTACTTTTGGCTTTTACCATAAAAAAGCAATTATATATATTATAATGTAACGATTCATGCCTTACATTTGTAATAATAAATAGAAACTGAAAGCTTATTATATGTGTTTGAAAGAAGACATTTGCTCCTTGGCTTATTACTAATAGGTTTTTTCCAATTTAATATATTGCATTGCATAACACATGTTTGTTTTGCTCTGCTCTATTACGGTCTCTCCGGCTTCCCGTAGTGCTGTTGTGTGACCCGGAAGAAGAAGCATCATAAGCGCTGTCAAAGATGGGGGCTCGCTAAATACTCGGCATTTCGTCCGAAGGCGGGGTTTAGCGTGTATGTCAGGCAGAGATAACCAACCTCTGCGTGCTGTGTTTAGCACAGAGAGTTCAGGTCAAAATCACGAGCAGTTTTAGCAGTTATTTACAGCAAATATTAAGGTTCAGAGATATTGTCAATATTATACTGTCAAAAATCTTCGAGCATAACCACTAATGCAAAATGTTCTGGGGGAAAATAGTAACACCCTTTTTATTAATTTAATTTAATTTATTTTTTTCCCTTTTTACTTTTTTCTTTCTTTATTTTTCTTTATTTTTTAAATGTACTTTTAATTCAATTTTATGTATGTATGTATGCATTTATTTATTTATTTAGATATTTTGCACTTATATAACATATAACAATAAAAATGGACACAATATATAAAAAGAATGTGGAGGGAAAAAAAGGGCTTATATTGAAGGTTCCACTTTATAAAAACATAAAATTGAACATTATAGCCATACATGACTTCAACAATTACATTCACGCACCTGTACAACACGTCATTAAATTCAATCATGCATTAAAATTCAATGAAACATACAACAATTAAATATCCATCAAATATTAGCATGAAATATCAAAGCTTGGGGTGTTTTTGTTTTAATTTGAGGTCTAAATTAATCTTTGTCTAGTCAGAAAAGTCTGTTTTTTGGACAGTACGGGTGAACAGGGTAACGCTGTTTGAAAGGGGGTTGCCATGGTTGCAGTAGAACGTTAAGCCCCGCCCCCGGACCGTAATGCCTTGGTTTTAGAGAGTGCCGTTAAAGATGGCGGAGTGTGAGGAGGAGGTGGACGTTTTGGTCCAGAGAGTTGTCAAAGATATAACAAACGCTTTCCAGAAGAACCCCAACATGTGAGTAGAGTTTGCGGAAGATCTTAGCGCTGCTCTTAGCTTTGCATCTCGTCTCTGTGCGCTTTTTTTGGCCTTTAGTCCAAACCGGGGCAGCCTCCGAGAGGGACCCGGGACAGACCGCTGTGACTGCTGTGTGATCAGGGACCTCTGCATTAGTGGCTTTACTCACTCATAATCCTGATTCAGTGTAATAATATAGCTGCAATTTGATACATCTCCTCGTAGACTATCTCGTAATCTAATTGTGATCAAAGCCGAACTCAAAGGAAGTTGTTTGGAGCTAATGACCCGATGTTTAGTGTTCCTCAGCGGTCCATGGACAGGAACGTCTACATCAGGCGTGTTGTTTAAGCTGTAAAAGTCTTACAGATATGCTAATGTGGACTATCTGGACAGATGCATTATCAGTAGCCACCAAAAGGTTGAAAAGCAGTAGGTTTTGTTAAAGAACGCCCTGCAACTTTCTGGAGGCGTCATCTGCCTGATTACATTGAAGTGAAACATTCTCCATGGAGATAGATGGTTTTTGTGTCATACTGTGGAATATTATAGCCTGGAAACAAGCAGGACAAGGCCCTCCTCCAGGTCAAATAAGAGTCAGGTTTGTGGAGCCCGCTCACAGTGAGGGCTCGTGTTTTTCTACATTTTTTAGTGCAGTAAATAATAAAATAAAACCAAAAATACAAAACAATAACAAACATGCATTTATTTTAATTTATTTTGCCTAAAAGGTTACACGGAGGGGATTTAAATGACGCCAAACTCCACCACAACACGTGACTGATGTGCTTGATTATTTTACAGTCACATTGTGTTTAAATGTGTGCACTCTATGGGTCCTCTCTGCAGTCCATGGGTCGTCTTTATTTGAGTGAGTTACTGCAGCTCTATACTCCACCCAGAGCTCAGTCCGCTGACCAGCTCCTGCTGCTGTGCCCAAAGCCAGGCTCAAGATCAGAGGTGACAGAGCCTTTTCTGTGGCAGCGCCCAGACTATGGAACAGCCTCCCTCTGCCCTCTGCCTCTCAGTCTTTAACGCAGTTTAACACTAGACTGAAAACCCACCTCTTTTCTGTGGCATTTAATACCAACTAGACAGGATATCTTGGTGTTTTATTGTTCTTTTCCTATGCATTGTGTTATCTGTATATTTGTGTTTGTTTATGTGAAGCACTTTGGTGAGCTGAAGTTGTTTTTAAATGTGCTATAGAAATAAACTTGAATTGGATAATATCTCCTTTCTTACAGTGATGAAATTGGGGTGATAACATGTCCTGAGGCGCGCTACAACCGCAGTCCCATTGTGCTGGTGGGGAATAAGCTCGGGGTGGAGAGCTGGTGTGTGAAGTTTCTGCTGCCATACGTCCACAACAAACTGCTGCTATATCGCCAACGGAAACAATGGCTGGACAGAGAAGGTAACATCAGTTCATGAGAAGCCACTGCAAAGGAATAGGAGCAGGTTTACGGAGTCAAATGAACAGAGAGAGTGAACAGAGAACGCCAAGGAGGGATGTAACAATAATCGAAATATTGTGATATTGTATCGTCAAAAGTCTCACAGTAATACTGTGGGCCATCACAATATATATATATCGAATCACAAGTCTCTTTGCTTGTATTCATTGTTTGCAATAGCTAAAAAACAGAGGGAACTACATAGACCATGGTCTTTTGCTGTTTCAGTGTTGACTACATGAAGAAGTAACTATTATTAAGCACTTTTAAATCTTAGATCTTTGGATTATGACAGAACTAAAGTCTTGTCAAGACACTTTAAAAGGAACAAGTAGCATCTTCACCACAAAATATCGTTAAAGTATTGTACCAAGAGATTTGGTTATTGTTACATCCGTAATGCAAAGCTTTGCGATAATATGTAAAAGTTTGTTTCAAGTGCGGTTTTTGATTTGTATTACAATAATAATAATAGCAGTAATAGTAATGATTATAATAATGATACTTTATTATTATTAATGCCCTACCCTTGTAACGCCGTTTAATGAAATGCCATCTCATCTGGGACAATTTAATCTTTCTTCTGTTTCTGATGTGTTGTTCAGCTTTAGTAAATATCACATCGACTCTTCTGCTGCTCAACCCAGACTTCACCACTGCCTGGAATGTCAGGTGAATTCACTTATGAGCTATAATTATTTATGGTCAGATTGTGTTAAAGCAAAGCTCAGAAGTCTAAGAAAGTCTAACTTTAGTATAGGAGCCTCAGACATAGCAGTGCCTCCAAGTTAGCTTCACAGACTGATTGACTGAAATGTGTTGCAGGAAGGAGCTGCTGCAGTGTGGAGTACTGTGTCCACAGAAGGACCTTTATCTGGGGAAGCTGGCTCTCACCAAGTTTCCTAAGAGCCCTGAAACCTGGATCCACAGGTCGGCCACCTGTCACTGCACAGATCTTATACGAGTGTATTCAGTGTATTTGCCTTTCACTGTGGACTTTTTATACTATTGCATTCAGTGCTATTGTCTCATGGTTGTTTTCACTCAAATAACTTGAATGAAATCAGTGTAGTATACAACAAACTCGTATAGCTCAGTTAGAGAGGAATAGTTACATCGTCCAAAAAAGATGTTGAAAATGTTATTCAGCTTGTTTAGTATTTGTGGAGCCAAATTATTGCGAGGAAAATGTATTATTCATATTATTATCCACCACGCGTTACTATGTACCAACATGTACTTATATGGTAGTTAGTGTTAAGGTGAGGCTTAAGAGGGCTTCGATTACATGTTATTTCATGATGTTAAATTGTACTTGTAGTTGCGTTTAATTAAGGGTAGTGTAAAATAAAATATTCCAGGTGTATTTTTAGCTGAAGCTACACAGCTGTAATAGCAGAATAAATGGAGACTGTGTTCATGTCGTCAGACGCTGGGTTCTTCAGCAGCTCATGCTGAGTCGACAGAAGCAGCAGGGGGCGCCAGAGGCTGATGCTGACAGAATCCAGCAGCTGAGCGAGCAGGCGGCACAGACGGTTCAACAGGAGATGAGAGTGTGCACAGATGCAGCGAGCCGGTATCCTAGCAACTACAATGCCTGGTCCCACCGCATCTGGGTCCTGCAGCACATGGCCAAAGGCAACATCAAGGTGAGACCAGAGTTTTACTCACACGACAAACCTCTTACAGATAAAGCTCCTAAAGCAAAGCTCATGTATGTGTGTCTGTGTCTCTGTAGTTCCTCCATGACGAGCTGGCCTCCACGCGCCCTTGGGTGTCCATGCACGTGTCCGACCACAGTGGCTTTCACTACAGACAGTTCCTGATACAGCAGCTGCTCACAGAGCTTTCTCCACCTCAGGCCCCCAGCAGCACTAAGGTCAATGGAGGTCCAGCAGGACATGGGCTGGACACTGAGGAGCTCGGCTCTCTGCTCCAGCTGCTCCAGGAGGAGATGGAGCTGAGCTCTGATCTCATCCACACTTTTCCTGGACATGAAGCCCTCTGGTGCCACAGGTGACTCACTCACATCACGAAGATTTGTTATATGTCACCTTTAGACTTACTGTTATTTTGTGTTGTCTAGGCGACACATCTTCTACGTTTGGCAGAGCTGGTGGAGAGAGCAGCAGCTGAGCCAGAGCTCTTCTGTGATGTCAGAGTCTAATGGAGCACAGTGTGAGGATTCTGTGCAGGGACACAGGGCGTCAGGGGAGCCTGTGGAGGAGGCGCTGCCTCTGCCTTTAGCCCAGGAGAGGAAGCGTCTGAAGAGGGCAGTGCTCGGGCTACCCTCTGTGCCGTCGGAGCAAAGTTTTGTGAGCGTGCTCCTTGATGGCTGCTCCTGCCCCCATCAGAGACGCCTGGCTCTGGCCTACAGGAAATGGCTACACACAGTGCTCCAACTGCAGCTCTGACTCTCCTGCCGACCCCTTTAGATCTAAATCTGAATCAAGATCCCACTCACCACAAGTGTAGTCGTATGCCACTCCCACCAGGACCAGGCCCCCTGGTGTTTAAGTGCGTGAGTGAAGCTGTAGTGAGCAGGACTAAAGGTCAGACTCGTCTAACGGCTGCATTAGTTTGACAGATTGGATCTGTCTCTGTCTTCATAAACTATTAACATTTTTGTGCACATTAGTCTTCTACAAATTCTTCAAACCTCACGTCTGCCTCTGGAACATTCTTCAGAAGCAGGGGACACTTCATGTTTGTTTGTTGGATTTGATTCTTGTGCGTGGGATAGTTTGGGTGGCACTGTGGACTCTTCGTCCACTGGGTATCTGTTATTCAAATGTTTGTCTTGGGTGTAGAACAGGTACTTAAAGTCTATTATACATTTTATCATGTTATTATCCTAATTTTAAGGTAGTTATTAACCTCTTGGGTTTAAAAGAAGTTACAAAAAGCTAATATATTGTTCTTGAAAACTACCTATGAAACAGTAGAGAACCAGACCAGAGCGAGGTCAAGTGTTCTGTGTGGATCTGAGTGGAGCGTACACATTACATCATACTCGGGTAGAAGCTCATGTTCTAATGTTGAAGATGCTATAATCTAAAGTATTCCAGACCATTCTCAAAACCAGACCACAGTCAAGAGTTTGCACCTGTTACTTTTCCTGCATTGTTCCTTTATCAACACCTTAGGGCACTTCCAGAAAAGTTACTATTTACATTTATTCTGATATGAATTCAAGTATTGCTAATAGATTTGAGAAAAAAATATCAAATTATTTTCCTGACAAACATCGCGATGGTGATTAGATTTTTAGGAACTTTTTTAGAAACAATTATACTAATTCTACACTTGTATTTGGGTGCCGTGCAGTTCATGTCCCTCATGATCCCACCTATTGGACATGCAGGGTCATTACACTTTAGTCTTCTACAACAAGCACAGTGGACTCAACTTCCTGTGTCCAACCAACCAAAGAGCGCGTTCACACATCACTGGCATTCTGCGCCCACACGGACCTGCCCAGGCCTGTCACTACCATCAGTTTTAAATCAATAATATTGCTAATTATAAATGATATTAATGAAGATCACTAATATTTGTTAATTATAAACAATATTAATGAAGACCACTTTATACCACCAGCTCGATAAGGTACCATACAGCATTTGTAGCTACTAGTGTTGTCACAATACTAAAATTTCAATACTAAAGAATAGGCTTGATACAAATTGATGAAATGAATAGAATCTCAATTTTCAACATTAAATATATTACCTCGTGTACCATGTGAGTATCTAGTTTTGATACAAGCTTTAGTATTGTTACGTATCTGACAACGATACAGATCAAAAATAAGTAGGCCATCTTGTTCCATAACTAATATTGGACCCAAAATCTATTTAAAATCTCAGAACTTTGGCACAGTAATCATTATTGTGACAGGCCTAGACTTTTCCTGTATCGTTTTGACTTATTCAGATATTTGGATGTTACTTTTAATGTTTACTCATTCACTTTTGTGTATTGTGCTTCCATAACATCACAGGGAATGAAAACCACTGTATACATGACTAGTACTGACCTGATTAAAGTGAGTATTTTGAGCCATGTGAAATGCTGATTAAACAGGTGTGGACACAGGCTTTGAGGAGTGAGGCCAAGATCGCTCCATCTACAACACAAATAACTATGCAGAAGTGTTACTGAGATTCCACATGATTTTAAACTCAAATGTAGCTTGTACATTTGTCCTTTTTATTCTCAAAGTGTCTTCAGTGACTAGTCCTCATCTCACTGAGTCTCATAATAAAGACAATTAGGATACAGCTGCTTTGTCCTTTCCTCGTCTGTTTCAGGCTGCAGTTTTTGTCTCTTTTATCCAAAACCCTCTGTAATGTCATGACAAAATCCCACAATAATGAATTATAGTCTCCTGATGTTCTGAGATCAAGGGACGGGGCATCTCAGAACATAACTATAATTCATTGTCTTCAGAGGGCAGTAGTTTAACTTGAGTAGACTTATAAGAATCTACACTGAGTCTCCTTGTTATTCTCCCATGGTCCCAGCTCTGGCGATAGGGCGGGGCTTAGAGCAGAATATCCAATCAGAAATGACTGTGTGTCCCCGCGTGGCGCTGCGGTGGAGCTGCTGTGATGGGAGACACTTTTCATCTCTGTGTTGGGGACATTTTGGGGATGGATCATGCGGGACAGAAATGCCGCAGTGCTGCGCAGGGCGAGACTTGTGTGACCCTGTGTTTGGGTGGTCGCTCCTCTGCATACGTCTTTTATGATCTTTTCCTTTTAGTCTGAGTCTCTTTCTCTTCTTCAGTCTTCTAGTGTTCACTGATGCGCTCATTACCAGGGCTGCTGTGTAAAAGTTTAGATATTTGACTCATCCTGATCGAGACACGTGCCTCCCGCAGAGAGCAGAGGGATGTGCAGCCCGGGCCAGTGTCTGTGATCAGGGACAGACTCTCGATGTGACGAAGAGGAGCTGGCACGCGCGCGCATGCTCGTAGCAGCTGAAGGAAGATGGAAGACTGCGCGAGGAGCTGGAGCGCAGCACATCCCGCACATCCCGCACATCCCGCAGCGGCCCGGAGCTGGTGAGTGTCTGAGGGAGAGAAGGCGGTGAGAGGAGAGTGTGTGCGGGGACAGAGGGCGAGAGCAGGGCTGTAGTTTGATGCCCTGTCGTAGCGCCGTGTTCTCGGTGTGATGATGTGAGGAGCGGGTGATGTTGCGGAGACAGACCGTGTCTGCTCCTGGAGACGGAGGCCCTTTGTGCTGCGCCCGCGGGAATCTGCCTCCGCGCGCGCATGAATCTGGATGCAGCACAGGCTCGAGACTCTCTTTATAAAAGCAAAGATCAACGACACTGATGCGGTTTGTTGAACCAGAGAGCAGGGCACTGGAGCTGAACACATCTAAATACAGGCCCGTGTAGGAGGACCATCGGATGTAACATGCTATTATGTTGTTTCTATGGGCTAATTAGTAATTAGCCTTTAATCTATACTAGGCTGGGCCTGCATGTACATGTGCTGTTTTTAGCCTGTACAAATATCAGTAATTGCAAAGACTGACTCAGGCCTCAGAGAAGCACGTTTATTTCATTTTAGTGGACAGAGTTAAAACAAAGAAGATAAGGAAAAATAACTATGTTTACAGCTGAAGAACATAACAAACACAGTCTAAATATGAACCGAGGACCCAGAGCCTCCGTCAGGTCCAGACCAGACATAAAGATGGTGCCTCTGTCCACAACAGAAACTGAAAAGTAAGATGACCCAAGAATCCTCAATCAACAAACAAACAAACAAACAAACAAACAAACCCTTATTAGCTGGGCACCTTTGTGGAGGCCTCTGCGTCTGACCCATATTAACCTTTAAGCTGCAGTTTGTGCATTATTTATTCAACCTTTTGTTTAGTGTTTGTTTCATTCTGAACACATCTTTAGGGATCCATGTTAATGAAGGACTTGCTTCATTCCAGATGCGCTCCTGGAAGTGTCTCAGGACCCAGTCACTGCTCGGGACACTCAGAGCATCATGGAGGAGAAGGAGGCACCCGCTTCTCATGACGCCCAAAGGACCCGCACCCACAGACGCACAGAGGCTCCACACGACATGGAGGCGGAGCCCAGACCCCCTGCCCGAGTGGGGACCACCCGCTACCGTCGTCAGGGAGACACAGAGGCCCGGCTGAGGGCGCAGCAGCACAGACAGCAGAGGAGGCAGCAGAGAGAGGCCCAACAGGAGCAGAGGAGCCAGGAAGATGAGCGAGAGCGCGACGACTCGGCCCTAGCGCGCTCTGCGAGCACCGAGAGCGGCTTCCACACACACACAGACCGAGCCGAGGGCGACGACAGCCTGATACAGAGCACAGAGCCTGAAGACGACACCCCCAGAGCCGCTGCGTCTGCCCAGTCCGAAGACCCCGCTGCAGTGTACTCCAAGGTACAACTTTACACACAGCAGTACTTCCCAAGCTAGGGCACTGTCATTTAAAGGTCCTATATTTCGCAAAATGGACTCTTCTGAGCTTTAAACCATGTTATAATGTTGTTACATCCTCAAAAACATATCTGGAGTGGGTTTTTTTTATTCACATGGACTTGTAGTCTGTCTACATCTGCAAAGCTCAAAATGCTCTGTTCCACCTTGTGATGTCATGAAGTGGTAGTTTTCAAGTTAACATCTTCTTTTACCTTTAGTTCAGTAGAGATTGGTGATTCCAGGGCTGAAATTATCCAAGTGATTCTAGTGGAGGTTTATGGCAAGAGTCCCCAGCCTTTTTTGCCCCACGGACCGGAATAATGTTGGTTTTATTTTCACGGACCGGATAAATATGGCAAAAATAAGTGCATAAAAAATGCAACTCACTATACTCCTGAATCAGTGGGAGCCCTGCGCTTGTTTCTTCTTTCCGTTTTGTTCACGTTTGTTTGTTTCAAAAAACTGTAAAGGCTTATCTTTTAATCCAGGTGCTTACTCTCCATGTACAAAAGCAGTTTTGAAGGTGTTATTGCCTCGTTCACTTTTTCCCGCATATTACGCAGAGCGGAGAGTCGCCCGTAGTGACAAACTCATATTTTAAGTAGGACTCCTGGTGTTGTCTGTTAAATTTAGCTTTCTTTTCTTGGAGATCGTAAGCTCCTCTTCTGGCTCCTGAGTTGGCCTTTTTTCCCCTTTGCAAAAAAGCTCCCCAAACACTTTTGTTTTTGTCTAATTTTCACGAGTTTGTGGCTCTACTTTTGGGCGACATGTCTGATGCGTTAGACGTGATACGACATCGTGGAGACAAGAGCAGATCAAGCACAGATACAAAAAACTCGCCGTTGTATCAAATGGATTTCTGAGGCCATTTCCTATCAGGTGGTTGGGGACCACTGGTTTATGGAGTTTAAAAACACGGTGGAGTAGTTCCTGTATTACCACATGACATCACAAGGTGGAACCAAGTATTTTCAGTTTGAGAGAAGAGCTTAGCCTAAATATGCAGGATTTGTGTGTTAAACATGTGTGAATGAAACAGAACACAACTCCAGGTCTGTTTGTGATGAAGAAGCAATATTATAACATGGATCAGAAAATAGTGTCATATGGGCCCTTTAACTTATTTTCTAAATAATATTTTTCTTCGTCCAAATTTGAACTCACCTGTGCACAAAGATGTATTCTATTAATTACATATATTTTTAGAATGAAGTCGTATTTTATTTGTTTGTATTTAAACAACAACAACTGTGAAACGTCCTGCAGTGTGACTGTAAGACTTTTATTTAAAACCTTCTATAATAAGTCTCTTGTGTCAAAGCCAGTTCATAAAGGTGTTGGCACAAACAGAAGCATATTTACATTACTTAACTGTCTTCATCTTTATTTTAAATCTATAAAACATGAACAGTTTCATGCTGTAATCCAAAAGCTGTCCTGTGGTGTGACATGAAAACACATAATTTTCAATAATTACTTGCAAATGGAGCTGAGCCAGAGGCATAGAAGGTCCCTTTTATATAAAATAAACATGGAACAACAGAAAAATTTGAGAAAATACCCTTCTAATTGTTAAAATGTTGGGACAGTTATATAACTATTAAAATAGACATATTAAGTCTTTTATTAGATTTTTAAAATTTGCAAGTGTAGTGAGTGTCCAGCAGGAGGCAGGCGAGGTCACACCACAGGTTCAAATGTCTCAGATTAAAAGAGTTACACAAATGATGATGAAATGTTTGTGAAAAGGCTTCTAACATTGTTCTGGAGCTGATTTGTTTTTGAAAATAATCTTAGTATTTTGCTCCAAAGGCGAGTCACACTCAGACAGAAAAAGGCGTTACTCTCCCAACGTCAAGGACCCAGTTATGAAGAGTTCAAAAGTAAACACAGATCTCTCAGTTTGATATTAGCAATGACAATAATGTAAAGTGGATTTTATCAAGAAGGGATGGAGTTATATTTTGGTAGCAGTAAAATACATTTGGCTTTTGAAAATATTATTATACTAAGAGTAAAATGCAAGCCTCTGATGACTCTTTCAAATCTCACATATCTGTTTTTGCCAATTAATTCTTCATGTCTTCACCAAGTTTAGAGTTTCTTTAGTATTGCTGCTGCTCAGGTCCTAGTTATGAAGGGTCCTGAGGAAGTACGAGCACATGAGTCCTGTGCTCAGGTCTCTGCTCTGGCTGTGGCTCAGAGAACAGATTTTACAAGTCTCTCCATGGCCCAGTACCAAAGTACATCTCCCACATGTTAGTGCCGTATGAACCATCTGCACTGTGAGGACTTCAGGGACCAGCCTCCTGCTGTAGTCCTGGTCCAGGTTTAGTCCAGGTTTGAGGACCTCAGAGAGTGACCAAGACTAAACCAGGACTAAACCAGGACTAAATGTGGGCTAAACGTGGGCTAAACTTGGGCTAAACTTGGGCTAAACCTGGACTAAACCTGGACTAAACCTGGACTAAACCTGGACTAAACCTGGACTAAACCTGGGCTAAACCTGGGCTAAACCTGGGCTAAACCTGGACTAAACCTGGACTAAACCTGGACTAAATCTGGACTAAACCTGGACTAAACCTGGACTAAATCTGCACTAAACCTGCACTAAACCTGGACTAAATCTGCACTAAACCTGGACTAAACCTGGACTAAACCTGGACTAAACCTGGACTAAACCTGTGCTAAACCTGGACTAAAACCTGGACTAAATCTGCACTAAATCTGGGCTAAATCTGCTCTAAATCTGGACTAAGTTTTATACCGCAAAAAAATCTTCCTGAAGATGTGAGACAGACATCTACTTTGACAATGTTTAAATCCAGGCTCCAAACGTTTCTGTTTAGCTGTGCATAAGACTGAAAGGGTTTTATTCTGCTCTCTTCTCTTTTAATGTTCATTCTATATTGATTATTTATGTTTTGATTTGTTGTATTGTGATTTTAATGTATTTCTTATTCTGTAAAGAACTTTGAATTACTTTGTGTATGAATTGTGCTATACAAATAAACTTGCCTTGTTTTGTCTTGTGAGTAAGCAGCTGTTCGTTGTCCCGCTGTGTTCCAGGTTCTGGGCTGCTCCGACTCTGAGGAGCTGAGGGACGAGACATACTGCGAGCCCTATGACGTCTACCCCTCGTCTGAGCACGTTTACGAGGAGATCTGCGAGGCTTCAGGTTTTTCCAATGACCTTCCCCCGACACGATCCAACTTCAGGCTTTTGGAGCCCCAGTCCGACAGCGGGGACTACCAGCACGGCGTGGGCAGCGGGGACTACCAGCACGGTGTGGGCTCCCGGCTGCACCACTATGACGAGAGATCGGACGGCGAATCAGACAGTCCCGAGAAGGAGGCGGAGTTTGCCCCGTACCCCCGAGCGGACAGCGGCGACCTGGAGGAGGACGGAGATAGCATAACTGTAGAACTCCGCATCAGTCTGAGCTCGCAAAGTTTAAACTGTGCCAAAGAACTGCCCAGCAACGAGGAGAATGTTGAGAGCTCGGAAATACTCCCAGACCAGGGTCCGGTCCCAGCTGAAGTCCACAGTGTGACCCCAATGATGCGTAGTTTACAAGAGAGAAAAGACGCTATATCTCTGGCTATAAAAGACATAAGGGAGGCTATAGAGGAGGTGAAAACACGCACAGTGAGGTCGCCGTACACTCCAGACGAGCCCAAAGAGCCCGTCTGGGTCATGAGGCAAGATCTAAGTCCTACTGCAGACTGTGAGCTGCAGCAACCACCAGAGGGCGATGTGAGTACTCAAAGAGGGGTATGTTGTTTTGAATGTTTGTAATGTCACCTGGGTTCTCGACATCAACCAAGAACTTAAAATATCTGGTTAGAATATGAAATAAGATAAAGAATGCTTAGAAAATAAATTGTACTTAATTGCAAATCTATCTATATAATATTAAAAACTATATTATAAAACTACATTATTATTAAGGATTAAATTGTTCTATGCATTAAACTACATAATAAATTGAAAGTTATGTAGGATTTAAAATTGTTAAGTGTATGCCCATGTATTATTTTCTGATCTAGTAAATAATGTTTACAAATACATACACAAGGAGTTGTGTCAAGTTAGAGTACTGTTTACTTTAAAACTTGTGTATTTAGTAAGTTCTCTGTTCCACAGAAACTTGTGAACCTGTCCACCTTGTGATGTCATGTGGTAATACAGGAAGTTCTCCACTGTGTGTCCAGACCTTTAAATAACACATAAAAACAGGCATTTTCAAAGGATCCACCACAGCAATGAGAAAAACTAAACCATATCTTATGGAGAGATGCAAGAAACACACAAAACACAAATGTACAAATAGTTTCTTTTAGTCCAGGTAAAGTTCTTTTGAGTAAATGTAAAGTAAATGTTTTGATTATTATTACGTTTTACAATTTAAAAAAAAATCTTTCTGTGGTGAAGTGAGGATTTGAATAGGAAACGGTACAAGCACACTGCCGTTCTGGTGCGTTCTCCAACACGAGAGACAAAACTAGACGTGTCACGATAACACATTTTGAAGTGCGATATAGTAGTATATATAGACGATAAACGATGATATTGAAACCAAATCATAAAGCAAAATTATATCCCCCAAAACTTATTCTAAATCTACAAAATTGTTAAAAAATATGACTGGCAACTATAGACTGTATAAAGAAGTGGACCGTCACCCAGTCAAATGACGCACATCGAGGTTGGAGCGGTTAAAGGGGCTGATTTGGAATTCTGAACACGAGTATCATAGCAACCAAAGAGCCAATCCGGAGTGAGGCCGTTGAAGGTAATCCCTCTTCCCGCTCTTCCCACTGGTTTAGCAGGAAGCGGGTGCCTAGCAACTCGCTCAATCTATGTTGGAAAAGAACAGATCTTGATTTACAGACACAATAGCGAAATAAAAATACCAGGATCATGTAGAGAAGGTTAATGCGAACATTTTAAGAACAAAATGGCGAGCCTGACATATTCATATTGACATAACTGGACCATCTACAGCTTAAATCTTATCTTAATTCAGAAAATGTATCAAATATTTCTCACTAGTCCAAAAAAAAAGCCGCATGGTAAATACTGACCCCCCCAAAATGATTGTTCCATCGGTCATGTGTTGAACAAAGTTGATATAGTGATCATCATGACAGGCCTATTCAGAACAGACAACCAGTTAACACAGACAGATGAACATACTAAAAGGAATGACACTGCTTCCACTGGCTGATCTCTTATTCATGTCGGCGGTGAGGCAAAGAAAGGCAAGTCTCAGAGTGTTTAATAATTCAGAGAAGCTCCAGTGTCTGCAGCCTATTTCCACGTCATGTGACCTCTGCAGGAAACGGCGACGAACGAGTCCTCATGGCTTTGTTTACACACAGAGCGAGGTACGGATCACTTAAGTAAAAATACAGATACAGAGGTAAAAAGTTACTAAGTACCAGTTTAAAAATGTATCTTAAAAGTAAAAGTGTTGTAAGTGCAAATGTAGTGATACTGAATTAAAATGACACATATTTTCTTCACAGTAACAATACAAATCAATTTCTTTATTTTTCTTCAGGATTTTGTGTATTCATTTTTGTTTACTCAAAGCCGAAGCATGAACTCGAAAACTTTAGTCAAGATGTTGGTAAGATGGTAAAAATAACCCTCAAATCATATGAAAAGTACTTTTTTTCTTTTCAGCCCAGTTAAAAAATGTAGTAGAGTAGAAAGTACAGATACCTGCTATTAAATGTAGTGAAGTAAAAGTGAAATGTATCTGCTGTAATATGTACTTAAGTGCAGATACCTAAAAATTCTACTTGAGTACACTACTTTATTACTTTTACTTCATTACTTTCCACCACTGAATAGGAATGTGATGATATCCAAATCTCACAGTATATTATTTTGTGGAGGATAACACAACTGTAAAGATGCTACGTTCTTCCTTTTAAAATGCCTTGACAAGACAAAGACGGCACAGCAAAAACAGCAAAGGTTCATGGTCCGTGTAGTTCCTGTTGTTTTTGCTGCACCAAAAACAATTTAAACAAAGAGACTTGTGTGTTTTTGATATATTGTCATGATCCATGGTATTATTGTGGGACTTTTTAGTAATAGAATAAATGTTATCTAGATACTTTAAGGGTTCAGAAAATGCCATGGCAGAGGGGCTATTACCATATACTGTATATATAAATGGTCATAGCTAACCTGCTCCATTGACTCCAATTCACTTAACATTGAAAAAAACTGTGGCCCGTCTCTCTACAGCTGCTGCTCTCAGGCTCATCATTTTGGTCTTTAAATGTTCTTATTAACGCACTTTACATGATCCTGGTGTTTTGAATTCGCTATTGTGTCCATAAATCAAGATAGGAACATTAATAACAGACGGAGGCGCCTTCTTTCCCGAGGTCACTCCCGCTAGCTTTAGCAACAAGTTTGATTGACAGCGTTGCTAAGTATTGCTCCTTGCTAAACCAGCGGTGCGGACAGGAAGGGGCATTACCTTCATCAGCTTCGCTCCAGATCGTCACACTCACTTAGTCCACTTCTTTATACAGTCTGTGGTTATTACATTAAATTAACAATGAGGCAATGAGGAATTAGTAAAATGTCTTGTTGTTCTGTAAGTGTGCTCAGTGTTCCTCAAATGTCTTCACTTAACCTTAATCTGGGTCAAACTGAGTAAAAACCTCATATTTACAAGACTTTTATAATCTAAAATGATAACCAGGAGCTTCAGTTTGTTCAACTTTATTTCTATAGCATATTTAAAACGACTTAAGCTGACTTGAGTGCTTCACATATAAGTCTGAATAAAAGAACAATAAAACACCAAGATGTCCTTTGTAGCTAGTATTAAATGCCAGGGTGAAGAGGTGGGTGTTCATGTTCGGTTGTATGTGTTATGTAGTGTTCAGTAGTTTCATAATAGTATGAGCTGTTGCTTGATGGAGATGTACATTAGTTTGGTTACAGGAACACAAGAAAAACTAGAGGGGACATTCCCAAAGTTGCCTACTGCAACTGAAGCTCTTCTGGCGGCCATGTTTGAGCTGTAGGTTTCACTCCAGCATATAGATACATAGAGATCTGCACTTATATTTGCAAATAATCTTTCAATATATAATACAGCATTTTGTGTTGGTCCATCTTAAGTCCAGGTTCGACATGTTCTGGTACTCAGTATTTATAAGAATTACTGCAAAATAGACAGATTTTTTTGTACTTAATTATATGGAAATCAGCTTGTTCTTTACTATAAATCCAGATCTCTTCCAGTGTAATAAAACTATCCACACAACATAAGTATAATTTTATTGATCTGAAGTACTGCAAAGGACAAAAAAAGTAGTTATTTTTCAAACTGAGGCGAATTAACTCCTCTAATACAAAGTCCAATTACAGACAAATGTATACTTACTTACAGCTATAGTCCTGTGGTTTAAAGATGACTGCTGCATTTACCATAGCAACTGTTGCTAGGGTCCGCTCTAGTGTCTCTCGTCTCGCTGTCTGTAGCTCGTGACAGGGCAGGCGCTGGACACCTGTCACCTGAGCCGCTCACTGAGAACAGCTCAGAGCAGAGTGAGCAAGGCTAAAGACGACATGGAAAACTTTTGGATGTACCAGGTCGAGAAGCTGGAGGAGGAAGAGGCTAAACAGGGTCGTCTGCTCCTAGACAACGATGTGGAAGAGAAGGTCTGGAACTGGTTTGTGCTAATGTAGATGTAGAGGAGAGGGTCTGAAGCTAGTGTTTGCCATAGACTGTATAAAGAAGTGGACTAAGTGAGTGTGACGTCACCCATAGTTTTCGGCTCCAGTCAAATGAAGCTCATTGAGGCTAGGAGCAGTTATAGGGGTGAATTTGGAGCCGAGTTACATATTGGGAATTCTGACCTTGGGTATCATAGCGAGAGCCAATCCGAAGTGAGGCTGTTGAAGGTTAAGATCCTTCCCGCCCGCACCACTGGTTCAGCAGGAAGCGGGTACTTAGCAACTCTGTCAATCAAACCTGTTGCTAACGCTAGCCGGAGTGACCTCGGGGAAAGAAGGTGCCTGATTTTTCTGTTATTAATGTTCATATCTTGATTTACGGACACAAACATGAAATAAAAACATCAGTATAATGTAGAGCAGGTTAATACAAACATTTTAAAACAAAATGACGAGCCTGAGAGAGCAGCAGTTACCGAGAGAGGGTGACAGTTTTTCAAGACAAAGTGAATCGATGATGGAGCCGGAAGTGCGCCCATGCTCACTTGCTATTTGGAACGTCGCAGCTAGCAGGTTAGCTTAGTCCATTTATACATACAGTCTATGGTTTATGCTAATATAGATGTGGAGGAGAAGGTTTGGAGCTGGTTTGTGCTAATGCAGACGTGTGGTAGGAGCGGTGACTGCTCCGTTAGATTTTTTCCACCATCTCTTGATATTTCTTTTTTGACTGATACAAATGATTGTTATAAGTATTTCTTCTACTGGAGCTGAAGTTGCTTTATATGAAATACAGCTCTACTGAAGCAAAACCAACTCTTAGGGCTGCAATGAACTGAGAGCAGATGTTCAAACCTTTAGCATGATGACACAGTTTCAAACATTGTATTCATAATATAATAATGTGTAAAATATAGGTAGTTGTGTGAAAAAGGAAAAGTACATACTGATACTTCCTTTAACATGATTTTTATGGCTAAAAAAAGAAAAAAAAAAGTCTAGGTGAGCTATAATGGTCTATAATGTGCTCCATCCTTAAAGGGTTAACTTTCATTCCTTAGGTAAGTGTTATGCCTAAGGACACAATGGCATAAGTAGGTCTCCATGAACTAAATGACCCATCACTTCAGTTGAAGGCTGGGTCCATCAGATTAAAGTTTAAACACCTTCTTGATTCTTGTGTTTGTGTTTTGTTCAGTCTCCTCGTTCTGGATCGCCCTCTCCCTCTGGAGCTGAGGGCTCCAGCAGTCAGCTCCTGCCCGACGACAGCCTGCAGACGCCCTCACCCAGAGAGGTCAGTGACTCACTCATTACACAGCCCTGCACTCTTTAGTGGACTCTTTAGAGACTCATTCACAGCTTTTCTTCATGCTTAATTAAGCATGAACAAAGGCTTATTCAGGAAGTGTGCAGTTGTTGCATAAGCTT
The DNA here is from genome assembly GCA_019594935.1 of Periophthalmus modestus. Lineage (NCBI taxonomy): Eukaryota > Metazoa > Chordata > Actinopteri > Gobiiformes > Gobiidae > Periophthalmus > Periophthalmus modestus. The sequence goes on along the minus strand of JAIEZT010000012.1, from coordinate 15,883,213 downwards.
TACTGTGATGGCAACTCTGGTTTCTAAAAGTTGTGGGAATCGCTTATAAAGTCATCATGGTGAATAATCAGAATGCTCAGAATGCATAAGGAATAACTCTGGACCACTGCAGCTCACTACCTTTAGGTCATGTGACTCTGGCATCTGAGTGAAAAAAGTCTAAAGGCTAAACTCTGATAAAACTTGATTTGTGTCATAAATAATGACCAGATTGGACTGGCACAAGTCTTTATGGACTAACAATAATCACACAAGGTTATGTTACGCTCGATCTCACATAAACTGACTAGATTTAAAAAAAAATTTGTCTGAGATTTGGAAATTATTGCTCTTTTAACAGCTCGAGCTAAGGTAAGCGGCTAACGCTAGCACTTTATACAAGAACGGTTTATTTAAGTGTGTTTTATTCATAATCAGGATCAACATGTGATAAACCAGCGCTTCTGTCTGCTTCATTCAGTCGTGTTGTGTCCAGTTAAAGACCTGTCGCTGTGTTGTTTTTGTTCCAACTCTTGCAATGCATTGTCTGTATTGACCCATCGAGTGACCACTGATGGTCATTACTTTTCAAGGTGCATTGTGGAAATTTTTGAGTGCACTACTTTTTCACCAGCTTTCAGACACCACTAAAACTGGTGCGACTCTTAAACAGTGCCCCCTGTAGGAATAATGTGGACACAGCCTGTATCTTTGTACTGAGCCCAAACTGCTTTCCTCACATGTCCTGTGTGTGCTCCTCAGGCTGGCCGGAGCAGGGTGTCCTTCCCCACGTACGTAGAGGGTGAGTTCACTCAATATTTAATTCAGTCTTTTGTATCTCAGTGTCACATGACCAGTGTCCAGTGTCCGGTTACATCCACAACAGTGAGATCACACAAACTTTAAACCTCATCAGTGTAGGGCAGGTCAGATCATACTGAAAATACACCACCAAGCTACAAAAGAGGGCACCTGTATAATAACTTCACTTATTCATGGCTTAATAAAGCATGAACAAAGGCTTAATCAGGAAGTGTGCAGTAGCATGCTAGTTGCTGCTTAAACTTTACGGTGATGGCAAAACTCTGGTTTCTTAAAGTTATGAAAAGTGCTCATAAACTCATCATTCTGAATCAAATTTAACACTCTGACAAATGAAAGACCAAATGCGTGAATGTTCATGAACCTTGCTAGACATTCACTTATTTAATACAAATAGGGCCCCAGTACATTAGCGCGCTAGCTAGCTCACTGTGTGTCAAAGTTAACAGTCATTTTTATTAAAATCAAAAAAGATGAAATACACAACCTATTTATTTTATAGGCCTATGTAGAATACTTCAGTTTGTGGTTTTAATATGTATTATGTCTCAAAATTGAAGTGTCCTCTGGTAAAGTATTCATTTTATTTGTGTAGTGTTTAACATGTTGTCAGTGACATCCACCCGCAGCTCCCTGTCCACTGCCTCATCTTTAAATATTTATTCATTTTAGCGTGACTCGGCAAAAAACCTTAGAGAGATACAACTGGACAGGAAGTAGTGACACTAACAGTGAGGTTGTTGTGCACAGAGCCAATTGAAACTAGTATTGTGCAGTATATGAGAAGTTGTCTGTGTAATCCCTCAGTCGTCCAGGTCTGATCTATAGTAAAAACCAAAAGTAAAATCTGTCAACTGGATAAAAGGTTGTAGGAGTGAAGATATTTTCGCTGCTCACCAATGCTGCTTCTTCAGTTCTGGTCAAATTGCTGATGAATGCTGCCTTATATCTATCTAAATGGAGGAACTAACGACACTGAAACTGAAAAGAGCTATTTTTATGTTTACAGTTTCTGTTTGTAGGCTAGATCTATTGAGCTGCACTAAGTGTGCACTGTGCACAGGAATGGGGCCCTTAGACATCATCTGTCCCCATCTATAACTCCATCCTCAAACCCAACTGAAGAGCAATTTGACCAGAACTGAAGAAGCAGCCAAATATCTTCACTCCTACAACTTTTTGTCCAGTTGACAGATTTTACTTTTGGGTTTTACTATTATGCTGTTAATTTTTTAGTGTCTTGCATGTCTCCTTTCCAGTCCCAGGCCCTTGTGACCCTGAGGACCTGATCGATGGCATTATTTTTGCCGCAAACTACCTGGGCTCCACTCAGCTGCTGTCGGACAAAACCCCATCCAAGAATGTGAGGATGATGCAGGCGCAGGAGGCCGTCAGCCGGATCAAGGTACATGCAGTTTTTGTTTCATTCATCACACTTTTCCTGTTAACTCCTAGTTTGAGCTCAGTTTAGTCTGGATGGTATACCTGGTTTGATTCTGTTCTAGTCCTGTTCTAGTCTTGGTTTGGCCCTGGTCTAGTCCTGGTATATTCCTGGTTTGATTCTGTTCTAGTCCTAGTTTGGTTGTGTTCTAGTCCTGGTTTGGTCCTGATCTTGTCTTGATTTAGTCCTATTCTAGTCCTGGTCAAGTTCTGGTTTGATCCCGTTCTAGTCCTGGTTTGATCCCGTTCTAGTCCTGGTTTAGTCCTGGTTAGGTTCTATTGTGGTCCTGGTCTTGTCTTGGTCTAGTCCTGCTTTGGTCGTGTTATAGTCTTGATTTGGTCCTCTTCTAGTCCTAGTCTAGTCCTGGTTTGGGCCTGTTCTAGTCCTGGTCTAGTCCTGGTTGGTCTTGGTTTGGTCCTGTTCTAGTCCTGGTTTGGTCCTGTTCTAGTCCTGGTTTGGTCCTGTTCGAGTCCTGGTCTAGTGGGGGATTAGTTCTGAAATTAGTCCCGGTTTAATCCCACTTGGGTGCATTTCACACCTGCACAATCACCACATCAAAATAAGGACTAAACTGAGAGTAACACTGGAACTAAACCAGGACTAGAACAGGATTAAACCAAATACAGATTGGGATACACTCTTAATAGCTTTGTCTGGATTGTTCCATAGTACGGCATTAAATGTATCTATCATTTATTTTAGTCTGGGTGTTGCTTGGCTGTTGTCTTGAAAAGTGTTCTCACCGAGAGCGGGGTCGCCTTTCTCTGCTGACCTGTAACTCGGCCCGACTGCACCACCTGCTTGTCTCCATGGAGATAGACAGGTTTAATGCCACACTGAACATTTTAGGCAAAGCAATAACACCTCCATGGAGACAAGCAAGTTGAGTACCCTCCACTAGCAAAATTGCACATTGTATCTTTAAATTTGTCTTTTATGATGTCAGTATAAAACACAATGTTGAGATGTTTGTGCATAAGGTTCAGCTGCCGGTAGTTTCCTCTGAGGTGTGTCCTTGCGTCTCATTCTAACCTCAGGGATCTGTCCTTGTTCCACAGGCTGCCCAGAAACAAGCCCAGAACAAGAAGAAGGTACTACTCTTCCTCCTATTTTATTATTTATATATTTAAACAGTTTGGAAAGTTCTGAAAGTTATTTGTGTGTGTGCAGACTCCTGAAGATGAGGCTCACATGACGGAGGTGGACCTGTTCATCTCCACTCAGAGAATCAAAGTGCTTAACGCTGACTCGCAGGTAGAAACTCAAACATCGAGGAACCACTCACCCATTCACACACACACTCATACACCAGTGTACGCATACACTGAGGGTGAGGTGGGGTTAAGTGTCTCGCACAAAGACACAACAACCGCATTCGAATCCCGCCTGTCAAGAGCGGGATTTCACTCACCAACCTTCGGATCAGTGGACACTTGGGATTTGTTTGTTGGGATTTATAAAATTACTACATATTTAATCTGATCTAATGAATGATTTTCCTCGACTTTATATGTAATGAGATGTAAACGAGACGTATCCCTGTTGATCCAGGACACCATGATGGACCACCCCCTGAGGACCATCTCGTACATCGCTGACATCGGGAACATAGTGGTCCTGATGGCTCGTCGCAGGATGCCTCAGTCTGAATCCGAGGAGAACGCTGAGGAGGACAGCAAACGCCAGTACAAGATGATCTGCCATGTTTTTGAATCAGAAGATGTGAGTTAAACAACAAAAAGTGCTTGTGACAAAAGTTAATGTTTCAGTATTATTTACATTGTCCTGAAACAAGAACAGGGCTGATAAGGTTCAAGTGAATGGACTGAAGTGCACCAAACTGCACTGAAACAGTATACTGCAGTTTCTTATTCATTCTAAATGCATTCTTGAGTTATTTTTTGCATCTGAAATGACAGTATATCTATATGTTGATATTTTCCCACTCTTGGGTGAAAAAGAACATGTCTACAAGTGCAGTCTGACCTCACAGAGTAAAGATCTCTGTTTCATGCAATGCTCACTACGTTTTGAGTAGTGTTTCCATTTCTGGGTTGGTGATTCTCTTGGGGTGACTTCTGGGTTGGTGACTTCTGGGTTGGTGATTTCTGGGTTGGTGACTTCTGGGTTGGTGACTTCTGGGTTGGTGACTTCTGGGTGCTCTAGTTCCCTGTAATACTCCAAACATGTGGTTCAGGTTGGCACAGAATGGCATTAGATCGCACAGGTAGGACAGGTGTTTGTCTTTGTGTGTCAGGGGTGTCAATTCCATTTTTTTGTTCCCAATTTAGTTTAGAAACAGTTTTTGATTTAAAAAGGCTTTTGCATGCTGCTTTGATTCAAATTCATATTTAATGTGCTGCAGAATCGGCAAAATAAAAATAAAAACATTTTTTAACATTTTTTTCTTTAGTCCTGCCAAATACTTTGAAATCCTGAAGAGTTTTAAAAATGTATTAGACCTTTTTGTTTTGAAGAGATTCAATTCAAGCATAAAACATTTTGCTGTTTCAACTATAGACTGTATATATGATGGACAAAGCTAACCCACTAGCTGCCATCTTCCAAATAGGAAGTGAGCATGGGCGCAATTCCAGCTCCATCGACTCTGGCTCCAATTCACTTTACATTAGAAAACTATGGCCCCTCTCTCTGTATCTGCTGCTGTCAGACTTGTCCATTTTGGTCTTGAAATGTTTGTATTAACCGTTCTACATGATCCGAGGTCGCATCTGCTTGCAACAGGATTGCTTGACTTTGGTTGCTATGATATTTGCAGTCAGAATTCCTAACATGAAACTTAGCTCCTAATTGGCCGGTATAACTGCTTTAGCCTCGATGAGCTTCATTTGACTGGAGTCGAACGCTATGGGCAACATCACACTCCCTTAGCGCACTTCTTCATATATTTTTATTTTACATATATGTATTTTTGATAAATCTTCTCAGTATTGGATCCTTTATGTGTCATGCATACAAAATAAATGTGTTTTATTTTAACACTTCTCTCTACAGGCCCAGCTCATCGCCCAGTCAATTGGCCAGGCCTTCAGTGTGGCTTACCAGGAGTTCTTAAGAGCCAACGGCATCAACCCTGAGGATCTGAGCCAGAAAGAATACAGTGACCTGCTCAACACTCAAGACATGTACAACGACGACCTCGTCCACTTCTCCAAGTCTGAGAACTGCAAAGATGTACGCCCCCTCTCTTATAATACTCAGCCTGTCACGACCATAGACTGTATACATAAATGGACATAGCTAACCCGCTAGCCACTGTGTTCCAAATAGGAAGGAACTCTGTAACTGCTGCTATCAGGCTCCTCATTTCGGTCTTACTATTCGTAACCCGTACATGATCTGGTACTTCTGTTATTTGATGTTTTTAAGATATGAACATAATAACAGACAAATCAGTAAAAGCTCCCGTTAGTAGCAGCAGGTAAAAATAAAGAAAAAAACTTTTGACTGGTTATGTCTGAATCGCACAAATATAATGATGTGAGTTTTTGCTGTGTTCCAGGTGATAGTTGAGAAAGCCAAAGGGGAGATTCTTGGTGTGGTGATAGTCGAGAGTGGGTGGGGGTCCATCCTGCCCACCGTCATAGTGGCGAACATGATGCACGCGGGACCCGCTGAGAGGTCAGGACGCCTCAACATCGGAGACCAGATCATGTCCATCAATGGGACCAGTCTGGTGGGTCTGCCCCTGTCCACCTGCCAGAGCATCATCAAGGTAACACACAAACATACACTGTGAAAAAATGACTTTTGAGGTGTATGTCTGAACAATTAACTTTTTTTCTACTTAAATTAGTGAAAAGGGAATTCTTGGTGTGTTAGTCGAGAGTGGGTTATAAATTATATTTACCGGTACACTGATCAAGAAGGAATCTGTTCCTATTTGGAGCACAACGGCTAGCACATTAACTTCGTCCATTTATATATACTTTATAGAAGAACATTTATATGGATACTTTATAGCACATTAGCTTTGTCCATTTATATACTTTTATAGAAGAACATTTATATATACAGTATAGAAGAACATTTATATATACAGTTTTTTTTTTATTTTATTTGTCAAATATTAATCTCTGTGCACATTAGAGGAGTTTTGGCCCAGTGTACCACATGGTTGCTAGGTAACAGTTATGAAATTCCGTAGCATGATGTCATGATTTCCATCCAGTGTGTAACATTTGAAAAATGGCCAAACTGGGATTTTTTATTTGTATTTTATTTTTATTTTTTTTACTTTTTTTTTTTTTTTTGCAAAATCTTAAATGTAGATGATCTTAAGTGTTTTAATCTTTAATATTTGAGCTAATGTCCTTTACTTACCTAAGTTTTATGCATTTTATCATTGTTAATATTTTACTATTATTAATATTATTTTCATTTCTGATGTTGCACCATATCGCCAAAGCACGTTCCTCATTTATGAATTCTGTTCACTAAGAACAGCTGTAAAACTTTTTCTAATTCAGATCTCATGGTGACGGAATATAAATGACAGACTGGAAAAATACAGGATATATGGATTTTCCAACAACCCAGAATCAAAATCTTGCACTACTGGAGACTCGTGTGTGTTAAAAGGTCTCAGTGAATCAGCCTCTCTCATTTTAGCTTCAGCAGTGAACACTCCTCAGGGCTTTATGCAGTATATAAGTGGCTACAGTTTAAGTACTAGACGTGTCTTTTTCTGCCCAGGGCTTGAAGAACCAGTCACGGGTGAAGCTGAACATCGTGCGCTGTCCTCCCGTCACCACAGTCCTGATCCGACGCCCAGACCTGCGCTACCAGCTGGGCTTCAGTGTGCAGAACGGCATCGTGAGTCCCATAGCCCCATAGCCCCATAGCCCCATTCTCCCATACTCCCATACCCCCACTGTTCAGTGTTCTGCAGAATCTGGTGGTCGTAGAAACACTCACATGAAGGAGACACTGAGCTAGACCAGTGCACAATGAATCTCTTAATGATCACATGATGCAGGGTTTTCCTCTGTAGAACACAAGAGATATAGATTATACATACAATATAGATATGGGTCAGCAGAAGATATACACAACAATTATACAACTAACAGGAATGATACGAAGAGTTCCTTTGCACAAACTGATAAAAGCCAATGTAGTTTACTCTTAATAATGCTAATAGGTAGGATAGCAGCCATTAGGGGCCTTCAGATAAAAATATAAGGCAGTGTCCAACAGCAATCTGACCAGAACTGAGGAAGCGAATGGATGAGCAGCGAAACGGCTTCACCCTAAAATTTTTTGTCCAGTTGACAAAATTGAATTTTTCTTTTATTATGGATAAGACCTGACGACTGAGGGATTACACAGACAAGTCCATATAGTATTCTTCATGACAGGCCTCCTAATCCCAGTAGCTGACCACACGAGTCTCTGCCCACAGATCTGCAGTCTTATGCGAGGAGGCATCGCTGAGCGGGGAGGGGTGCGAGTCGGTCATCGCATCATTGAGATCAACAGTCAAAGCGTGGTGGCTACTACGCATGAGAAAATAGTGCACGTCCTTTCAAACGCTGTCGGGGAGGTGAGTCCTGAGCCCAGATAAAACTCCATTTTGTCTTTATTCTATCTCTGTCTTCTGTTTCTAATGAATTTATTATTTAAAGTATATGTTTTTGGTCTCTTAAAGTGCGCTTTAAATAGCATTTTTCATTCACTTTAGTCCTGGTGATGGCAAACGCAACTATTTTTTGCTTTATTTTTACTACTTTATACATTTTATATACAGACAAGAGACCTAAAATATATGAAGTAAGATATATGGAATTATGTAGTAATTTACTACATAATTCCATATGTCTTACCTCATATATTTGATGTCTTCTGTGTGTGTATATAACATGTAGAGAGTAGTAAAAATGAAGAAAAAAAAAAACATTGGTTGGTAGTGTACTGCTTTAGCCACACCTGCCCCAAGACAGATGGAAGCCCCTCTGACCTCCACTAATCACACACCACATCTCCAGGTTTAATTCTTGATACTGATTTAAATACCACCATGATAACTGAAACTCCGACAGATCCAGATCATTCCAAACCCATTGAGGAAAGGTTCCATTTTGTGATTTTTTTCCCCCCAGTATCAATACTAATACGAATTTTGATTGTTTTAGTATTGATACATATCTAAATATTGGGGGTGACAGTAGCTCAGTTGGTAGAGTGTTTGTCCACTGATCAGAAGGTTGGTTCGAATCCCAACAAAGTTCATCCTTTGATAGCTACTGGTCAAATAAAGTATTTCAAAACACATACACCACCTGGCCCCCACCGTCTGTGTACACTGGTGTATGAAAGTGTGTGTGAATGTGTAAGTGAATCCTTGATGTAAAGCGCTTTGAGTGTCATGACGGTGGAAGGTGCTATATAAAAATGTCACCTTATTGATTATTTTTACAAGCGTACTGTGTATTCTATTTGTAGACTATATATAAATGAACAGAACTAACCTGCTGGCCACCGCGTTTCAAATGGGAAGTGAGCAGGGGCGAGCTTCCGACTCCATTGACTCTGGCTCCCATTCACATTACACTGAAAAACTGTCACCTCTCTCTCTGTAACTGCTGCAGTGAGCCTCACCAGTTTGGTCGTTTGAAACTTGTAGAGCGAGTTCATATTGACCTTAATCCTGGTATTTTTATTTCACTATTGTGTGATATGAACATTTATAAGAGACAAATCAGGCGCCTTCTTTCCCTGAGGTCGCTCCTGCTAGCCTTAGCAACAGGTTTGTTTGACAACGTTGCCAAGTGCCTGCCCCCTGCTAAACGAGCAAGGTGGGCGGTGTTACGATCCGGCTTGTGTGGGAACCAGGAAGTAACAAAAAACAACCAAGATGGAAAAATAAGTAAAAAGTAAAAAGTCATTTAATTAACAGGAATGATAAGGGTAAACTAAACAAAAAGGGACTAAACATATATAAAGAAAGGGTACCTTGCAAGGGCTAAAACAAAATACAAAGGTAAAGTTAACTAAAACACAAATTTCACAATAACAAAATCTTACGAACCAACAAACAGAGTCAGTACTGACGACGAAGTGTCTCGTCACAAAAAGTCACTATCCCTGTAGTGACTTGAACAAAATTGGCATACAGGCCACTCCAAGCCAACAGCCCTGAACAGGTGTCCCCAATCTTCTTAAATACTTGGGAGGCGGCTGAAGGTGGGACACAGAACTGGCCAGGCTGGAAAACAGTCCTCCAATAGCATCCAAGGAGTCCAACAGACATGATTATGGGGAAGGACGAAGACTCAGGGACGAATACAAGAAACATAATGTATAATTACAAACAACAAAAGAACTTAAGGCCTAGGGCCGTAACATGCGGGAAGGGGGGTTACCTCCAACAGATTCGCTCCAGATTGGCTCTTTGGTTGCTATGATACTTGTGATTGGAATGCCAAATATGGAACTCTGCTCCAAATTCATCCCTATAACCACCAGCCTCGATGAGCTTCATTTGACTGGAGCTGAACACTATGGGTGACGTCACACTCATTTAGTCCACTTCGTAATACAGTCTATGATTCTTTTCAAATTCTGAGTTCTTAATCATTTTTCTCCCATAGATCCACATGAAGACCATGCCTGCAGCCATGTACCGGCTCCTCACAGCTCAGGAGCAGCCCATCTACATCTGAGCGCTGGTTCTGTCTGCAGAGTCTCCACCTCATTCACCCGGACCCCTCTAGGGACTGTGTGTGGACCCAATCTGCCCCCGAAACACCGCAGACCTCTCCTACCCCAGGCCTGTGCAATCTAATACAGAGGCCTAACAAAACACTCCCTCACCCAACTTCACTTGTAGCAACTCACCCTCCAATACAGAAGCGTGTAGCGTAATTCAAACAAGACTTTGCATTTGACCAAAGCGTGGTCCGTCTGAGCATATTTGGGTGGTGTGGATGTAAAGGGATAGGGTAGCGGAGGTTTGGCCATCTTTGATTTTGTGTTAGTCCCAAAAGTTATTTAGCTAAAGCCGCTGTTCCTGATTTTTAGTATCTCAAAAATGTGAAAAACAGCAGTAGTTCATTTTAAAAGGTTTGCAGCGGTCCAAAGTTATTCCTTAAGCATTCCGAGCATCCTAATTATTCACTTTGATGAGTTTATAAGCACTTTTCACAAGTTTCAGAGTAATTAAATTTTTTTTCACTTTGTTAATAATTGATATAATATACAATACTATCTCTACCATGTCACCATGTTTTTGTCACAGTCCAAACTCAGTACATATAATTTATAAGAATCGAGTATACAGCCCAATACAAAGTTTTTGTATTTTTGTTTAGTTTAGTTAGTTTAGTTTGATTTAAATATGACCTTTTAGTATTTAGGGCTGCAACTATGACTTACTTTGAAAGACGGTGACATTATTCAATCAAAATGTCAAAATAGAATAAAACTAGTGATCACTTCAGTTGATTTCCTGGTTGGACATATAAACTAATGCAATAAGACTTTTTACTGGTCATAGTTGGACCAGAAAGTCTTAGAACGTTTGCATTTTTATTTATTTTATTTATTTAACTTATCTTGTAACTTATCAGCTCCATAACACATTTGGATCATTTTTTTTTTTTTTTTTTTTGTGTTTAAAGGAAATAAATGCTGTTTCTCAACTTGCCACACTTGAACTTGATGGTTAAAAATGTGTGGCTGGTTCAGTAATCAAGCTACATATAGCAATCTAGCTGAATAGTTTACCTTTATTTCATATTTTCATTTGACAAAGAATACAGAATAAGACACTTATACAACAGAATGTGAAAGATGGTCAGCAAAACCTCCCAGGCGGCTTAAAAAACGTGGTAAACTCCATATAAAATGCATAAGGATCTAATAAAATGCATATGGGCACATGAGGACATTAATACAGAGTTACACATCGGGTTTATTCAGAAGCAGACATTTTAAAGTGCTTTTAAACTGAGAATGAGAAAGCTCTATACAGGACCATTTACTAGTTCACTACTGAAATAATCATTAGTTGCAGCCCAGTTTGTCTGTATTTGAGAAAGATGTTTTAAATATCAGATACATAGTCCACACTCACATAGCGCGCCCCCTTCTAGAGTACTATCTGTCTAAGGAAACAATGATAAGCCTTTACACTAAAATGAATTCAACTATTTATATATTGTAAATAGATTTTGAAGTCTTATTGACATTGGCACACAACATGGTGACATGGTGGACCTCTGCTCCTCTCTGAGCCTAGATCCAGGAGTCTGTCTGTTTTGTCCTTTGGGCCGGTGGTGTGATGCCGTCTAAAGCCCACAGAGGGCGCTGCTGCTGCTGCTGCTGCTGCTGTACTTCTGTGTGTACATGTGTTTTTGTGTTTGAACGTGCTGCGCCTATATTCACACGCACTAGGAACACTGTGTAGTATAGAGATGTAAAACTATATTCTTCTACTGTCCAGAGCTGCATCCACCTGCCTGTGAACTCTGAGTCCTGTAACCAGTATCTTTGGCTGCTATAGTAGAGAATACTTGACATTTAAACACTAAATATAATGCTGCCTGTCCTGACAATTACGCAATGTGAACAGGGTCTGAATGTAAAAGACGCTGGGATCATGGGAGGATCAGTGCCCTGTCCGAGCCTAAAGCAACGAGAGGAGAGCCTTCTGAATGTAAACTTATGTTGATGTGAAAACCAAACCCACGTTTGCAGTATTTACCACAATAAATGTTTTGCAGACACATCTTAAGTTATTCTGTGTTTTTGTTAAGGGGGTGGGGCTATCTGCGTTTGTGTTTTTCTGAAGCGGTGAGGGTGTCTATGTTTTGGTGAAGGGGGCGGGGCTACCTATGTTTGGGATTAGGTAATTATAATGTAAATCTGCATTTCATGGGGTTTGATCTTTCTCCTGTTTCCCCTACCTCTTCTATTCTGTAAAATACAATAATGTCATATATAGTATTGGGGTCCTACCAGAGGAGCTGAAGGAAGTGTCTGGGGTGAGGGAAGTCTGCTGTCCCTGCGCCATGGCCCCGAATAAGGCAGAAGAAGATGGATAGTATTATTGATATCAGTTCTGGGTTTAAGAGATTTCTACAATGTTTTAACATTGTTTCCTCATCAAAAACATGTCTGAAATGGCTTTATATGTAATACATGCATGTTTGAGTAATTTAGCGATCTCTCCCTGGCCCTGTTTAAATCCTCCTTACAGTTAGCAGTACGAGCCTGTGTAGTAAAATTAAGTGGAATAGCTCCTTTTTTGAAGGACCTATATTATGCAAAATAGACTCTTGTGAGCTTTTAGCCATGTTATAATGTTGTTACCTCATCAAAAACACACCTGGAGTTGTGTTTTGTTTCATTCACACGTGTTTGAGTAACACTTTATTATTAGTGTGTCTAGATCTCCAAAGCTCAAGATGCTCTGTTCCACCTTGTGATGTCATGAAGATGTAGTTTTCAGGTTAACGGCTACTTTTACCTTTAGTTCAGTCGAGATTGGCAAGTCCAGGACTGAAATCATCCAAATGATTCTCGTGAAGATGTGTTGAGTTTAAAAACACAGTGGAGCACTTCCTGTATTCCACATGACATCATAAGGTGGAACAGAGTGTTTTTAGTTTGAGAGAAGAAATAAATTTGCAGGGTTTGGGTGTGTTAAACATGTGTGTAGACGTAGACAATCATTAAAAGTGCCAGATCTTGAGCAAGGGTTGGTACACAGGAGGAAACAGAGGCGCAGGGTGAAACATGCAAACTCTGCACAGAAAGACCCAGAGGAAGTTGAACCCGCAACCTTCATGAAAATATAAATAAAATACAAAATCCAATCTCATTTTTCAAAAAGCAAAACATCACTTCACATTAGCAAAACAAAACAGAAAGAACTGGCTGTATTTCACTCGTTTCCAGTCAAAGATTGGACCGGAGCCTTCACTCGACCCTAGATACTGACAGAACACATCTGCTGACTCCATGGAGACAAGCTCTGCACGAAGAACAGCTTTAAAACATTATATAACCTCCACAGTAAGATCACCATCAATCAACAAGACAAATCATGAACATAGTCTATACTAGTTCACTCCCCAACACTCCCTTTTCCAGAGAAGTCCCTGCTCCCCCCCCTCCTCTACTCTTGTGGTAAAAGGAGCCCACAGTTCTGCTCCCAGCGTCTCCTCGTTCACCATGAAGGCAAGTACAAGTTTCATTTCATCTACTTTACAATATTATAACCCTAACAGCTGTATTTGAGGAACAGAGTTTTTGGGTAGGCCTAAGAAGTGTGTAGTTACTTTATGGGTTATGTTTACTCCGTTATATTCATCTGATGATCTTTTTGAACAAACTATTTTTTTTAAAGTAGTTTTGTCACTTTATTAACTTATATAATATTAATAATTGTTCTGATTTAGTCCTGGTTCAGTCCCAGAGTCAGGACTAAATCAGGACTAAACGAATTATGTGTGCGAAGGTTCATATGGCACTAACATGTGTCTTGACAATTAAAACAAATATTTCAAAGGGAATTGATAATATATCTTAATCAGACTTGTTCTATTTTACTCAGTGGTGTCCAAAGTTTTGTTTTGTTTTGTCTTACCTCATTTAATACACTTCTCTTACACGATCGGTGTTTTCCTCAAATGTTCTTGGCCCACTTCTCTTTCTCTCTAACACTGTTAGTCTCATACATGTCTTGTGTCATGCATGAATACACGGCTGTGATGGTGGGTCTCTTCCAGACTTTGTTCTCTAGTTCTGTGTATCTGATTTTGTCTCAATAAACCATGATACACATTGTGCCTTCTCTTAAAGAGGAGCCATTTCTTAGGGGTTCATTCAAAAGGATGGCTCTTTAATCAGCAGCATGCCTGACATACAAAAATGCAATATGATTAAAAACCTTTACAACCACTTAATACAATAGAACAAATCTAATTAATATATCTCATCAATTGCAGTTTTAAATTTTAAAGAGACTTTATGAACACCCTGTTCTTTGGTGCTTTAACCAACTTTACATTTAGTTCTATGTGTGATCAATACATAGAAATACAGTTTGTGGGTTTTTTTTTAATGCTTTGTCAGTTTGATTACTCTAAATCACAAATCACAACTTAAGAAGGTGCCTGACTTGTCTGTTATTAGTGTTCATATCTTGATTTATGGACACAAAATATCAGGATCTTACAAATTGGGTTAATACAGAAATTTTAAGACCATAATGACGAGGCTGACAGCAGCGGTTACAGAGAGAGGGGTGATAGTTTTTCAATAGAAAGTGAATTGGAGCCAGAAGAGTGCTTATGCTCATTTCCTATTTGGAACACGGCGGCTAGCAGGTTAGCTATGTCCATTTATATATACAATCTATGGCTCTTCCTCAGAGACTGGTCACATGATGTTGCTGTGGCATGTCCAGTCAGCTGATGTAAACCGGTTTTAGCACCGTCTTCTTACCGGTGGAGGCCGGACGACAGCGCCATCTGCAGTCCAACTTCTTCAGGGCAGTATCCCGGAAGACAGCACCAAAACCTCTTTAAGTCAGCTGACCAATCACGTCACAGCAACATCACGTGACCACTCTGGGGCCCCAGGGTTTTAGGGGCCCTCTTCCTAGCGTACTGTTGTATTTCTTCCTTCATCCTCAGGGGGGAGTCTGTCTGACCGTCTTACCCTGGCTTCTGCTCCTGCTCTCTTCTGAAGGGTAACTATAGTTTTCCGGTGAGAGTCAGAGTGGAGCCTTGTATCTCTCTCTGTTTCATTTCAGGTTGAGCCAGAGGGTGAACTGCCAGTGGGGGCCATACAGTGAGTGGTCCTCGTGTCTGGGATGTCCCACTACACAGGTCAGCAGCACGACCTTTATACAATTTAAGTATTTATGTACACTACCAGGCAAAAGTTTGGGCATACTCATTTTGTATGTCTTTTTTGTTATATAAAATTTAGACCAGGACTCGTTCGATCGCTGTGTACGCCCAGAATGGAGGGGACCCATGTTTTGGAGAGACGTTTGAAACCAAGCCCTGTTTAGAATTTGGCCTGCTCTTTTTCAAATTTCCCTGTCCAGACCCCCGAGTGCACTGTCAGTGGGGCCCTTTTGGAGAGTGGTCTGAGTGTGACGGCTGCACCAGAACACAGGTCAGCTCAATTTCATCAATTAAAAATTATGCTTTATCATATTTTCTGCTCTGCTTTTTCTGCTTGATTAACGTCTAACTTGAGTAACAGACCTTCAGACAGAGGAGTGCTTCTGTTAGCTTCAGTCCATCTTCAGTCTTTTCTAGTTGTTTTAATTTAAGTGAAGATTAGAATTTTACTTCCTGGTTGGACACAGCATCAGATATGACATACGTAAAGGTAATTCCATAACTGTTAACTGCACAATAGTTTAAAAAAAAAAAATCTATATTGATAGATAGAGGCAGGGGAATAGACTGGGGTGGACAAAGGGTCTGTTGTCCCGGGCCCCAGAATCTTAGGGGTCCAATATTTGACCCTCTTCCTATTCATTACACCTACTGTCCCACCAAACCAAGTTACAATTAGAAAAACATGAAAAGCTATAATACATTATATTTTTCTTTAGAGGGTTACATCATAGATTTATTTGAAACACTTTTATATCTTTACTTGTAATATTCTGTGTGTAAACTGTGTACGTGCCTTTATGTTGCAGACTCGTTCTCGATCCATCGCGGTGTACGCCCAGTTTGGAGGAAACCGCTGTGGTGGACCGCGCTCTGAGACCAGATCGTGTGAGCCTACTAGAGCCTGCCCCCTGGAGCATGGGTGTGGGGACCGATTCCGCTGCAGATCAGGTCTAAACTCAAACATATGCACTAGTAATGCCTTTATTTAAGTTAATAAAGCAGTTAATTGCTGCTACCCAAAATGAACAAACAAAAAAATAAAAATGTCAAATTTCAATTCAAACATTTCAAAAAGCCCAGAGTGCACTTCTGGGCTCTGTATAGAGACACCTCGTGGATGAATATTGAACTAAAATGAGCCAGAGTGGTAGTGACAAGATGGCTGACCCGTTGAGCTGGAAAACTATCAAAACAAAATCGTCTTCTCGGCAAACCAGCGGTTGGTAAAATTGTGGGGTTTTTTTGTTAATCTTTTTAGTAATAGCTTGCAGAATGTCTAGAAGTACGTTTTGTATTCTTTTGGATAAATTAGCGAGCCCAGTGGGTCAAATTTGGCCCTGAAAAGTGGATATTTCAGCGTTCAGTGAACTTATAGTAATAATTTAATGCAATGTTCATAATCTTCCAAAGAAGAAAAGAGTTCTTGGATTCTCCAGAGTTAAAAAGCATCTTTATAAAAACATTGGCCATTGTCCTGTCTTTAGGCATGTGCATCTCCCAGACTCTGACGTGTAACGGGGACCAGGACTGTGAGGAAGACAACGAAGACGAGCGTACATGTGAGAGGAAGGAGCACTTTGTCTGTCACCTGCAGAGGCCTCCACCCAACATCGAACTGCTGGGCGTCGGGTAACAAACTCACCTATAAACCATCATCAGTGTTTTAGTAGAGCTAAATTCTGGTGGGTAAAAACCTTAGTTTAGCCTGTTTTTACATTTGTTATGTATCAGTGACAGCAGATTTAGAATTTTCAGCCAAATAGTTATCACCAAAAAGGTCTTGTTTTTTCCAAGGCTTTGGCATGAACAGAGTGCTGTGTGCATTTGGACCATACACTGTATATATAAATAGATGTAGCTTCCTGTTTACAACACCCGCTGAAGTGAGCATGAGTGTGATTCCAGCTCCTATTCACTTTACATTGAAAAATTGTCACTCCTCTTTCTGTAACTGCTGCTGTCATACTCGTCATTTTGGTCTAAACATGTTCTATTAACCCGCTCTACATTATCCTGGTGTTTTTCAGTATTTTGTCCGTATCTGTGTAATCCGTCAGTCGTCCAAATCTGATCCATAGCAAAAACCAAAGTTAAATCTGTCAACTGGACAAAACGTTGTAGGAGTGAAGACGTTTCAGCCCAATTCAACCTTTTATGGTACTAAGGGCTCACACTATTGTTCCCTTTGTTTGTGTTTGCTTTGGGTCTGATTTAACTTTGGCTTTTGCTATTTTGTCCATAAATCAAGATATGAACATTAATAGCAAATGTCTGGCGACTTCTTTCCCTGAGGTCACTCCCGCTAGCATTAGCAACAGTTTTGATCGACAGCATAGCTAAGCACCAACTTCGTGCTAAACCAGCGGTGCAGGTGGGAAAGGCCATTACCTTCATCAGCCTCGCTCTGGATTGGCTCTTTGGTTGCTATGATACTCGCGGTCGGAAATCCAAATGTAGAACACTGCTCCAAATTGGCTCCGATAACTGCTAGCCTCGATGAGCTTCCTCGATTTGATTATGGGTGATGTCATGCTCATTTAGTTCTTAATACAGTCTGTGGTTTGTCTGGATTCTAAACAATCAGTATGTCAGACTTTAAAATGCTTTGACTTTGTTGATTTAGCATGGACTTAGCCACAGGAAGGAGCAGAGGAAGCGTCATCAACACCAAGAGCTTCGGAGGCCAGTGCCGCCAAATCCTCAACAGCGCCTACAGACTACCCCAGAGTCTGCTCAAGTTCACTACTGTGGTGGGTTTGAAAGTGCGATAACTACTTCAACCAGGAAAAACGTAATGCCCTGATGCAAAATATTTCATCCAGTAAATCTAATGAGGGCTCACCACTCCACAGAACTGACTCGTAACTTGGCCTGGAGGCGGAGTGGGGCCACAACCCCTTGTCTCCATGGAGATACTGCTAAATCGTCTCTGTGTTGTGTCTTAGATGATCTTATTTTGAAAATCCACTGCTAAAATAGTTATGCCATTGTAGTGAAGTTTTTGCTTTTTCGTATGTTTCGTTATGTATCAGAATTTTGTGACAGTTTAGTAGCTCTTGTAAAGTAAGGGCGCGTAGCTTGAAATGTTCCGCAGTATCACTTTAAACAGACAAATGTGAGAGGCCAAGCAAGTAGAAAAGAGTGACGTAACAGGATGAGATGTAGAAACTTTGGTGCATATGAGGTTTTTAAATATGAATGGCTTGAGAGCTGATTTAGTATCAAAGTTAGCAGGCTCAGTTTGGCTGACAGGTGACAGGTGAAACAAGATTTTTTTCATTATTTTATTTAAAGGTGGTCTAGCTTTACTGGTATGCCAGCTGTTTGTCTTCATGGAGATGTTATTGCAATCCCTAGAATGTGCCACAGTCTGACAGATAGTGTTGTTTCTTTTGGATCTGATACTGATACTTAGCCTCAGTGTGAATAAGTCGACTAAAGCTACCCACTACAAACAAATAACTGCAGTAAACGTCTCTCTATAAGAATAAATGAGATTTTGAGACTAAAGTGACTAAAGTGAGTGAGATGAATAATGGTTTTGATGAAAAGTTGTGTCATTTTAGTGCTGTTTTTGTGTTAGCGCTGTTGACATCTTAGTGGTGTTGCTGTGTTAGCGCGGTTGTCTTAGCACTGTTGCAATGTTAGTGCTGTTGCTGTGTTAGCCCTGTTGTTGTGTTGACTGTGGTCGTGTTAGCACTGTTGTTGTGTTAGTGCTGTTTTTGTGTTAGCGCTGTTGACGTGTTAGTGCTGTTAACATGTTAGAGCTGTTGCCGTGTTAGCGCTGTTGTTGTCTTAACGCTCTTGCCATGTTATTGCTGTTGCCGTGTTAGAGCTGTTGAAGTGTTAGCACTGTGGTCGTGTTAGTGCTGTTGTTGTGTTAGCACTGTTGCCGTGTTACCGCTGTTGCCGTGTTAGCGCTGTTACCATGTTAGTGCTGTTGTTGTGTTAGCGCTGTTGCTGTGTTACCGCTGTTGCCGTGTTAGTGCTGTTGCCGTGTTAGCGCTGTTGCCGTGTTAGCGCTGTTGTGTTAGCGCTGTTTTCATGTTATTGCTGTTGCCGTGTTAGTGCTGTTGTTGTGTTAGCGCTGTTGCCGTGTTAGCGCTGTTGTTGTATTAGCACTGTTTTCATGTTATTGCTGTTGCCGTGTTAGCGCTGTTGCCGTGTTAGCGCTGTTGTCGTGTTAGCGCTGTTTTCATGTTATTGCTGTTGCCGTGTTAGGGCTGTAGTCAGGCTGTTCCAAAGAACCAGAGGCTATATGAAAATATAAAAGGGCTAACACAAATGTCTTTTCTGTGATTATGGCATGTTTTAAGCATCTGCCAAGCCTCTTCAGTCTGCGCTTAACCTGCTGTAGGAGATAGCGTTAGCATTAGCCACAGACATCAACAGATCTATAGGTCCTGATTCTGGAAAGACAAAGTAGTATCCAGTCTGTGATTCGGTCCGAGTACTCGATGTACACGATGTCCTGCCTAGTGTGTGAATGGAAGAATCTTAATGCCATACTGTTGAACATCTCCATGGAGACAAACAGAAAAGTTACAGCATAATTACAAATAGAAGTGGCAATGGGCTTGTTTCAAACACACTCAATATTCTGTCTTACTGGTTGACTTCCCATTATAGCTTTTATATCTCAATTTTTTTTTTTCAATTGTGTTTCAGGCAAAAGTTCAGAATGATTTGAAGGATGAGATGTTTGACAGTGAATGGCACTACAGAAAGGATATTGTCAAAAGAGAGACGTACAGAGGGACGACAACAGGATTCCGAAATTATGACTACCACGAGACTGATGACAGAAAACGGGTTTGTAAAATAAAAAACTGTAGCACCTC
Source organism: Periophthalmus modestus (assembly GCA_019594935.1). NCBI lineage: Eukaryota > Metazoa > Chordata > Actinopteri > Gobiiformes > Gobiidae > Periophthalmus > Periophthalmus modestus. Next base: position 15,863,243 of record JAIEZT010000012.1, on the reverse strand, counting down.
CATAGACTGTATACTGTATATTAATGGACAAATAGGATGTGAGCATGGGCGACTCCTCTGGCTCCAATTCACTTTACATTATAAAACTGTTGCCCCTCTCTCTGTAACTGCTGCTGTCAGGCTCGACATTTTGGTCTTAAAATGTTCGTATTAACCCGCTCTGCATGATCCTGGTGTTTTTATTTTGCTATTATGTGTAAAATCAAGATATGAACATTAATACCAGACAAATCAGGCGCCTGCCAAACCAGCGGTGCCGGCGGGAAGCAGCCTTGTACTGGATTGGCTCTTTGGTTGCTATGATACTGGCGGTTCGAGTTCCAAATATGGAACTCACCTCCAAATTCACCCCTATATATGATAGCCTTGATGAACTTAATTTGACTGGAGCCGATGGGTGACGTCACACTCACTTTGTCCACTTCTTTATACAGTCTATGGAAAAGACAGGCAAGATTTATTAATACAAATCTTGCCTAGTTTTTTTCTAGTTTTACTTCCTGGCTGTACACGGGCAGCAGATGTGATATATACATAGAGGAATTAGAGGGGGATCCATATGAGGCTTCTTGCCCCTGGCCCCAAAATTTCTATCGACAGGCCTGCAAACTATACCAATCTTTTTTTTTTTTTTTTTTTTCAGAAATTCCGTCTTTTGATCCTGAAAAATAACATTGAATTAGCTAGTTTCCAGGCCACATCTCCAAAGTATATTCCCATAGCGGAGGAGTTCTGGAAGGCCCTCTCAAAGCTTCCTACAGTATATAACTACGCCGCCTACAGAGCACTCATCACCAGGTTTGGGACCCATTACTTCTCAGAGGGGTCACTAGGGGGCTCTCTCAGTGTGATCGTGCGACTGGATTCTGACGTCAAAATACACACAAGTAAGTTCCATCCTCAGCAGATTTGAACATACACTGAGCGCTAACTGAAATAAATTTTGTTTGTTAAAGTGGTACCATGCAATGTAATTATTTGGTGCTACCCATAGACTGTTTATATATAAATGGACATAGCTAACCTGCTAGCCGCCGCGATAATGGGCGCACTTCTGGCTTCAATTCACTTTCTATTGAAAAACTGTGCTTCCCTTTCTGTAACTGCCGCAGTGAGCCTCATCATTTTGGTCTTGAAATGTTTGTTATTAACCCACTCGACATGATCCTGGGGTTTTTATTTCACTATTGTGTCCATAAATTAGCATTACTAACAGACAAATCTAGCGCCTTCTTCTCTCGAGGTCGCTACTGCTAACATTAGCAACAGGTTTGATTGACAGTGTTGCTAAGAGCCCACTCCCTGCTAAACCAGCGGTCCGGGCGGGAAGGGGCATTACCTTCAATAGCCTCAATAGCCTTCAGCTCTAAAATGCTAAGTTTCTCTTAAAAAAGATAAAAAGCTGAAAACTATTACTTCATGACATCACAAAGTGGAACAGAGTATTTTGAGCTTTGGAGATGTAGACAGTTGTAGAATGTGTGAATTAAACAAAACACAACTGTGTGTATGATTTTGAGGAGGGAATGACATTATAACATGACTTAAAGCTCAAGAGTCAAGTTTGTGTAATATAGGACTTTTAAGATTGTGCAGTTACAACAGACAGAAAGATGTTTAAAGTAAATTAATAAATAAATAATGTAGTTGTATTAGAATTGATTTGATTGCCATAGCACATTTATGGAAGATCATTTGGAAATTCATGTGTTTTTATTTGTCTCATGTTGAACCTCACGTGTTTACATTTGTCTCATGTTTCTACAGTTGTAGAAAGAATCAATTATAAAGTGTGTGAAAAGGTAAAGCGCTTCATTCTGTTTTTCCCCGTAATACACGAGTCCTGTGATGGGGATGAAAAAACCCTCGATAGAATTCCTGAAAGTGAGCACAGCCCTGTGTATTATAATATAGTTAGCATTAGCGTTTGCATTATTGTTCACCATGCTGTTTTCATTTAACAGTATTCAACAAGACCAGTTTTGTGGGCAAAGTGAGGGCAGAAGGGGGCAGTGACGCTCTGATGGCACAGCTGCAGAGCATGGAGATTAGTACACCTGAAGCTAACTGGAGGGCCTACACTGACTGGGCCGACTCTGTGAGATCATTCCCCAAAGTTATCAAGTCAAAGGTGAGCTATTTGAAATACTTTCATCTTTCATTGTGTTTCTAGACACAAAATATCCCAATACTAACTTTTTTGAGGCCGGAAAGAAGATGCAAGCGCTGTGTTAGTGTTGTCACAATTAGGGAAGGGACGATATTAAAATTTAGACTCACGATTATCACGATTGACATATCGGCGGCATAAATCTGACATATTATCGTCACCCGATGACTATTACCATATGCCATATTATCACCACCCGACGATTATCGGCACACCACGATAATACTGCGATGACAATGCACTATTATCGCGATAATAGCACAGACACAGACAAGTGTCATAGCTGTGACAGAGGCCCCTCCTTGTGACCAAACACCAAAACTAGCATCTAAACGTTGTATTGAAACCAGAAATATGAGGCAGACTGGTGCCGTAAAGACTATTATAATCGTGTGCGATGATCACAATTATGAAAAATTGCCACGAACGATTAATCGAGGACCTTTTTTTTCCCGCGATTAACGATATTATCGTATATTGTCCCGTCCTTAGTCACAATGCAAAAATTGCAAACTCAAATTTAATACTAAGGAATAGACTCAACACTGGTTCTGATACCACGATCATAATAAAAACACTCTTTCTTTAGACAATAGAATGTGATTTTCATTTTTTTACTTATGATTACTTAGGATTATTCATGTTGATTTGTTATATTGTGATTTTAATGTCTTTCTTATTCTGTAAAGCCCTTTGAATTACTTTGTGTACGAATTCTGCTATACAAATAAACTTGCCTTGACTTGGGCCTATACTAGTCTATGTGGTTCTGATACAGTTCAAGCTACAAGCTATTCAGGAAATTCCTGTGAATGGGACTTTTTTAGTATCTATACCTGTGATAAGAAGAAGAAGAAGAACAACAAGAAATCACTGGTCACTTCTTATAAATACAATTGAGGACTTAATGCTCTTTCCTGAAAAAACAAAATGTCAGTACTTTTTGGCTTGTTCCAACAGCTTCGACCTCTTTGGGAGCTGGTGAAGGAGGTCCACTGTGCCGGGGTGAAAAAATTGTACCTCCGAAACGCCATAGAGCAGTACCTGTCTGAGTCCCACCCGTGCCACTGTCTGCCCTGTGAGAAAAACGGCGTCGCGGTGATGGACAACGACGTCTGCACATGCATCCCTAAACCCGGGTCTGAGGCCGAGGACCCTGAGCGCAGTGAGTCAAAACCATTCTCTCCTCATAGCGAGAAGGTCCCGGGTTCAAGTCCCAAGTGTTATTTTGTGTGGAGTGTGCATGTTCTCATTGTGCCCTTGGGCCTACAACAGGAACAACAGCCAATAGTCAGCTCGATACTCAGGATCAAACTAAACAAGATTAAGGTTTACCCGGTTTTACCCAGCAGCAGTGTAGGCTGGCTCCTGTTTAGTAAATACTTGTTTTATATTCTTTTGTGATGTCATCATGTAGCTTATTACGCAAATTTATCTGCTCAAAGACACGCCTAAAGATACATACATACAACCAGGCCTGGGTGAAGACCAAATATAATACGCTCCATTAGGTGGCGTTGTTTTAGGTACCCGAATGAGGCCGCAAACATTTTTAACTAAGGTTGCAGTGCACTCTTTTGCTTGCCTGCCCTGCCAGTCCCTTCTACATTCTACAACTTTTCACTTTTGTAAAAAATAATAAAATGTTTTCATCTGGGATATAAAGTAATTTGTTGCATGTTTTGGTTTATTGCAGTGCCAAAAAGTATTGGTATCAAACATCTGTATTGAATGTGGCGAGTGAGAAAAAAACAAAACAGTAACAATACCAATACCTGAGCCGATACTTCATCCATCCCTACACCATGTTACAGCTGCTGGTGTTTGTGTTCATGTGTTGGCTTATTGATTTGTTTGCGTGTTGTGTCTGCAGTGGAGGTGGATGGCAGCTGGTCGTGCTGGTCGGCCTGGTCCAGCTGCTCTGGGGGGAGTAAAACCCGAAGTCGCTCCTGTAACAATCCACAGCCAAGAAACGGAGGACAACACTGCATTGGAGAAACGACAGAGACGGGAGAATGTGACAACGAAGAGCTAGACTACCTCAGGTCTGGTACATACATGCATATATATATGTGTATATGCATGTATATTACAGTCCGTGGATACGACATGTTTATAAGCTCAGAGTCAGTTTGACACAGTGCTGTAAATGTAATATATTTGTTTGTTTTTCTCGTACAGGAGTTTTGAGCCCGAGTGCTTTGACTTCTCCCTCTCGCCCAAACTGAAGTGTGGACCTCCTCCAACTCTGATCAACGGCTACATCCTGGTAACAACATCAACATGAAAAAACCTTCTGAAGGACTGAAGGTTTTATTTAAAATAAAACACTAAAACCCAGTGGTGGATCATAATGAAGAAAAAGTAGTAAAGTACACATTATTGGTATCTGTATTTACTTAAATACATTTTACAGTCTGTACTTTTTTACTTTTACTTTACAACATTTGAGAGCAGGTATCTGTACTTTCTACTCCACTACATGTCTGAACTGAACTGAAAAGTAAAAGTATTTTTTATTATTGCCTGAGACCTGCCAACGGTTGCCTTCCACCACTAATGTTTAAACTACATTAGACACACCCTCTGAATGTGTTTTTTTACAATAAAAAACTAAAATTATGATAAAATTCTCCACCCTTTGCTTTGTCGAAACATATTGAGTAGAGTTATTTAATCTTTTGTCTTTCCTACATAATTCCATATATTTTGTTTCATATATTTGATGTGTGTGTGTTCAGGACCCCAAGGACACGTACCTGGTTGGGGACAGGGTGGAGTACAGGTGCATCACAGGCTTCCATCTCTCTGGTCCCTCCACATTTGAGTGCACTGCAGCGAGGGCCTGGTCTGGCTCACCTGACGTCTGCCAACGTAACGTCTTAAACATGTTACACTTTAATGATACGCCATTAAAGTGACACTGTTTTCTGATCTGTGTTATAATGTTGTTTCCCCATCACAAACAGACCTGGAGTTGCGTTTTGTTTCATTCACACATGTTTAACGCACAAACCCTGTGTATTTAGGAGTTTTTCTCTCAAACTAAAAACACTCTGTTCCACCTTGTGATGTCATGTGGTAATACAGGAAGTGCTCCACTGTGTTTTTAAACTCCATACACCTTCACTAGAGTCATTTGGATGATTTCTGCTCTGGAATTGACAATGTCTACTGAACATAAGGTAAAAGGTAGCTGATAATTTGAAAACTACCACTTCATGACATCACAAGGTGGAACGGAGCATTTTGAGCTTTGGAGATGAGTAACCCTTTATTACTAGTATGTCTGTGTTAATGAAACAAAACATGACTCAAAGTATGTTTTTGATGAGGGAACAGCATTAAAACATGACTAAAAGCTCACAAGAATCTATTTTATGTAACATAGGACCTTTAAGTATCAAACTGCATAACATGTTTGTAATAACATTGTAATTACATTGTATTTAGAGTTTAGGTTAGCAGATACAAAAGCATGTTATTCAGTACTTTAAATCAGGACTACGTGTAACAGTGATAGCGTAGGATAGTGATAAGTAAGATATTGACAAAAATTAAAGGCTCACTATATAACTTTTCCATCTGCTTGTGTCTATGGAGATGCTATTGCTTTACCTGGAAAGTTTTATAGTATGGCCTCGACATTGCTTGAGCAGATCCAGCTCCCTGCAGATGATTGAGTTGTGTCCTTGGGCAATGACACCTAAGCCACCTCGCCCCCAGTGTCTGTGTAGACTAGTGTGTGAATGTGTGTGTGTGTGTGTGTGTGTGAGTGTGAGTGTGTGTGTGTGTGTGTGTGTGTGTGAGTGTGTGTGTGAATGTGTGTGTGAGTGTGTGTGTGAATGTGTGTGTGTGAGTGTGTGTGGTGTGTGTGTGTGGTGTGTGTGTGACTGTGTGTGTGTGTGTGTGTGTGTGTGTGTGTGTGTGAGTGTGTGAATGTGTGTGTGAGTGTGTGTGTAGTGTGTGTGTGAGTGTGTGTGAATGTGTGTGAGAGTGTGTGTGTGTGTGTGTGTGTGTGTGATGTGTGAGTGAGTGTGTGAGTGTGTGTGTGTGTGTGAGTGTGTGAGTGTGTGAATGTGTGTGTGAGTGTGTGTGTGAATGTGTGTGTGAGTGTGTGTGTGTGTGATGTGTGTGTGAATGTGTGTGTGTGTGTTGTGTGTGTGTGTGTGTGTGTGTGAATGTGTGTGTGTGTGTGTGAGAGTGTGTGAATGTGGTGTGTGTGTGTGAGTGTGTGTGTGTGTGTGTGTGTGTGTGTGTGTGTGTGTGTGTGTGTGTGTGTGAGTGTGTGTGAATGTGTGTGTGTGTGTGGTCCTGAATGGGTAAGTAGTTTCTTGATGTAAAGCGCTTTGTGCCCTGAAGGTGGAAAAGCGCTAAATAAAAATTCGACTATTTGACATGGAAATAAAAAACACTTGTGACTGAATAAAGGAAGATCGAAATGCTTAATTTAATGCCATACTATGGGATATTCCAGACTAAGCAACAACATCTCCAAGGAGACTAGCAGGTTATTATAAATCAGCTTTTGCACACTTACTCCCTTTTACAAGTTGCTACAGCGTCCATTTAAATATTTTTTTTTAAATAATATATATATATTTTAATTTGCCCACTTCCCACTTCCAGTGAGAAAACAAAAATAAAATGGTATATTTAAAAAGAAAATAAACAAAACATAGCCATGCATCCTTCCATTCACGCCCACTCACCCACACACATTCTGTGTGCACAGGACACGACTGATATTCATTTACAATAAAGAAATTAAACAAAAAGAACAGGAATAATAATACCAACAACAGACCTGTACCGAGTGTCTTTGACCAAAAGCATTTTTTTACACAGTCCATTTAACGTTCTTTGGTAAAACGTGTCATTTTTTTCCCCTTTTAGTATCAAACTGCATGATGCCAGCGCTGAGGGCCGGGGTCCTGGTGTCTCCAGACAAGTCCAGCTATGAGATGGGGGATTCTGTCATGTTGTCCTGTCCCGAGGGTCAACAGCTGCAAGGCGAGAACACCGCCATCTGTGACCCCAGCCTCAACTTCTCCCCAGACCCCACCCGTGTCACCTGCAAACAAGGTACTCTTTATACTGTGTACAGGGAGGATTACAGCTATTTGGACAATGACATGATTTTAATTTTAATTTTAAAACATAGCTACTGTCAGATGCCGTTGTTTGTCATGTATAGATATTTTGCGGTGACATCACGCTGGTGGTGTTCTACATGTATCTCTCTCAGAATGTTCAGCAGCTACCATGGCAACGCGATGCACACATTAGCAAACACAACCAAAAACATTTTAAGATTGTCTGAACACTCAAGAACAAATATAAAATGTATTTAAACAGCACATTTTCAGGAGCCTGTGATGGTCCTGTTTAGGAGTTTGATTTTTAACAAAAAGGTGAGAGTGACTAACTGAAAAACTGTTGGCTAATGTTAGCTAACTTGTGACTGCAATGCTATTTGAGATTTACTTGTTTAACAGCACAAACAAGTTTACCTGTTTACCTGTAGTTCAGCTAATTCAGTTCTTTAACTCAGATTAAAGTCTAAGAAAGCCTCAGACAGAGCAGTGTCTTCAGTTAGCATCACAGCCTCAGGGAATGTTGATGAGATCAGCTGCAAAGTGTCCATATTATGTGTGAGGTAAATAAACTTGTGTCTAAACTTGTGTATTTCCTCCAGTGATTCGTGAGGTCGACCGTCAACCTGTGAATCCTTCAGTTCAGTGTAAAATGTGGGAGAAGAACATCAGAGGCCAATGTGTGTGTAAACTGCCCAATGAGTGTGGGTAAGGTGTGTGTGTGTGTGTGTGTGTGTGTGTGTGTGTGTGTGTGTGTGTGTGTGCGTTCGTGCATGTGCGTGCGTGTGCATGTGTGCGTGTGTGTGCGTAAACTGCCCAATGAGTGTGGGTAAGAAGTGTGTGTGTGTGTGTGTGTGCGTGCGTGTGTGTGCGTGTGTGTGTGTGCGTGTGCGTTTGTGCATGTGTGTAAACTGCCCAATGAGTGTGGGTAAGAAGTGTGTGTGTCTGTGTGTCTGAGTGTGTCTAACTCCTTATCTTCTGAAGACTGTTTCTGGTTTTAGCTGCATAAAACTGAAATGCTGATTCCCCATGTTTAGTCCCGACTCTACGCCTAAACAAGGACTAAACCAGAACTAAACCAGGACTATATCAGGACAACAGCAGGAGGCCGGTCCCTGAAGTCCTTAGAGTGCGAGAGGGTTCATATGACACTAATATGTCAGAGATGTACTTTGATGCTAGGCCATGGAGAGACTTGTTCACAGACAGAGCTGCTTTAAAGTCTATTCTCTGAGCCACAGGAGCCAGTGCAGAGACCTGAGCACAGGACGCATGTGCTCCTACTTCTTGGTTCTAGTCAGGATCACAACATCAATGCATTGTTTTAAGATATAAGATATGAGACAGTAATGCTAACCTGTCCAAAAAATAACTTCAAATATGACCCCCAGTTCTCATGTTACTTCTGATCTTGTTCCCCGTGTCCAGCCCCTCTCTGGAGCTGTGTGCGTCTCTCTCCAATGATCGGACACATGGTTCTGACTGTGTGTAAGCTTCACGCTCTGAGGTGTATGAAGAAGGAGCCGGCTTTAGCGGAGGACAGTCTGTGCACATGGCCCCAACGCTCTGCAGACTCGGGCTGCTCCCAGTGCCACCCATGGGAGACCTGTGACCGTGAGTGCCCACCCATGTTTTTATTTTTATATTTTTGTTTGCTCAACTTATGAACATGTCTCACACAGTAATAAAAAAATACTTTTACTTTTCAGTCCAGTTTAAAAATGTAGTGGAGTAGAAAGTACCTGCTCTCAAATGTAGTAAAGTAAAAGTAAAAAGTATCTACTGTAAAGTGTACTTAAGTAAAGCACAGATACCTAAAATGTGTACTTAAGTGCAGTACTTTACAACTTTTACTTTGTTACATTCCACCACTGATAAAGAGTCAAATTTGTCTGAGAGAAGTGGCTTAGATGAGCAGCGAAACATCTTCATTCCTACAAAAATGTGTTTAGTTGACAGATTTAAACTTCATCTTTTGCTATTTTTCCATTTATTTATTATTTTATTTATTTATTTTTGTATTTTTGAAATGTCATGAATGTAAGCCTGTCCTATGTGTCGTTCTGCTTTATATGTTTGTTTAAAAAAAAAAAAAAATGTTGTTGGCTTTTCCAGAGCAAACCAGCTCGTGCCGCTGTAGGGACTCTGCGGACTGCCCCTCCCCAGGCCTGAGTGTGTGTGTGCGGGTGGGCTCGGACCCGGCCCCCCTGACCCTGAGCGAGTGTGAGGCTGGACTGCGCAGGTGCAAAGGGGAGAGGGTCACTGTGGTGGACATCGAGCCATGCCCCAACTGACCACTTACAATGTGTTTAGCATTCACTGATTTTTCTACTTTTTTAATTTGTGTTCTTCGTTCAAATGTTTGCATATGAAACCATAGTCACAAATATATTTTTATCATAACTTCAGCCTCAGCATTATAGTGAAGAAAATGGGAGGCATAATGTTGAATACGGTGCTCCTGTAGGCTGTGTATATAAATGGACATAGCTAACCCGTTAGCCGCCGCGGTCCAAATAGGAAGTGATTGTAAAATGTTCCTTTAACCCGCTCTACATGATCCTGGCATTTTTATATCACCACTGTTTCTGTAAATAAAGATAAAATAAAGATATGAACATTAATAACAGACAAATCAGGCGCCTTCTTTCCCCGAGGTCACTCCCGCTAGCGTTATCAACAGGTTTGATTGACAGTGTTGCTAACTGCGGGAAGGGCCCTTATCTTCAACAGCCTCGCTCCAGATTGGCTCTTTGGTTGCTATGATACTCGCGGTCAGAATTCCAAATAAGGAACTCGGCTCCAAATAGCCGCTAGCCTCGATGAGCTTCATTTGACTGGAGCCGAACGCTATCGGTGACGTCACACTCACTTAGTCCACTTCTTTATACAGTCTATAGGTTATACATGGACATTTGGGAGATTAATAACGATTTATGATTTTTTCTTCTATCGTAACACACACATAAAGAGGTTGGAATTTGCCTGCCACTCAGATTGGTATCAGTGATAAAACGTGATGTCCAGTCAGATCTGTTTATTTCAGTGACTTATGTGAAACGAAGGAGCTCATTGGTCGATTTACAAATAAACTCACATTTCTCTCACTTCAGATGAACAGCGTTTAGGCTTTGCTCCCTGATTCTGCAGAAATCAGTCATGTTTTTCAGCCCCCTGTGAGATTCTTTTCCCTTTATTATTTCTGATGCAGACGGACTATGCCTCTCTCTGATTGGCTAATCCACCTGTCAATCACACCCATTTGAAAACGGGGAGATTCACCAGTGACCAGACTCACATCTTATAATAGCGATAAGTGCCCATACACTCAAGAAACAAACAAATCTTATGTTTTCTATGTAAATCGCACTTTTTATGCATTTCTTGTGGCATTAATGGAAAAAGTGTGACATCCTTTAAATAAATAGTACAAAGACGAGGCATAAACGGCTGTGTAGGACAACCAAAAGTGTAACATGAGGTCACTCTACTCATTACACAGAAAAATGCATTGCTGTAATGTAGTGAGGCAATAGTGGGTATGCACGAGTTTAGAAATTTTGCTATTTATTTAATTCTCATTTATTTGTAGGATTAAAATACAGTCCCTGGCAAAAAAAAAAAAAAAAGTTGCCACCAATAAAAAAGGTCAGACACTCTAATATTTGGTTGTTTCGCTCCTGCAATGTCACAAGATTTATTTCCATCTAGTGTTGCATTAATTTTTCACCAAGATCTTGATTGATGATGGTCGAGTCTGACTCTGCACAAAGCTTCTCCAGCACATCCCAAAGATTCTCAATGGGGTTAAGCAGTGATGGGCGAATGGAGCCTCGAGAAGCATTGACACCTCAGTCGCAATATTGTCTCAAATGGCTCGACGTGTCTGAGGCCTCGGAGAAACACTGACCTCTAGTGGACAAATTTAATCATTGCAAACCAGCACATAACCCATGATTTGGGAACCCAAAACTCTATTTTCTATTTTATTAGAAGTCATAAATAGTATATATTCTATTTTGAACATAAAAAAAATATATAACAAATTATATATCACATGTTTTTATTAAGAAATGTAAGTTTTGTGTGATCCCAAACCATGGATCGCTTTTTTCCATTTGTAGATGCCATCGAAAATGATCACACCACCATTAACCAACTAATCACCACTACGTCATACAATACTCCGCACTACCCAACATTTTTCAGAAATACTGGTGCATCTCTGTACTTGTGATCAAACTTGCATTAAAAGTACATGTGGAATCTGTAAAATAGCTAAGCCAACTCTGAACAATCTTACGGTTTGTTTTGTTTTCATGGTGTTTGTCTCTGTCTTGTGGTCAGTTTTGTGCATCACATTGTTCCCTTAGTTTCACTCCTCATCAGTGGGGGAAAGATCTGAAGCTAATGATAATGCATTACCTTAGTTTACATACATGTAATGAAATATTTAAAATGTGAAATACAATACTAAAATGTCCTGCGTTTGTTCAAAACATAAAGACATTGATGCCCTTTTTTATGTTTTTTTTTTTTTTTTACTAAATTTGAGTGACAGCTGCTCTTTGTTACGGAAGTTTTTAAGATAACTTCTACTTGATTCAGGTGTTTAGTTTTTTAAGCTAAGTTTTTTTTTTTTTTTAAATTTCTTTAAGGTTTTTGTCTTGCGTGCCTCCTAATGCCATTTAAAACTATTATATTAAAACATTAGAACAACTTGTTGCCTTGAGTCAGTGGAATAGTTAAAGCCAAATGAGATTATAACATGTACAAGTTTTCAAAAGTTTGCACATGTGACAAAGAAATGGCTACTATCAAAGCAAGTTTGCACCCATCAGTGAATGTGTATGAAAGGAAGAGTATTTGTATATCTGAAACTGAGTGAGTGTGTGTGAATAAACTTATATGTGTAAGTGTGTGTGTATGTGAACTGAATGTTTTAGAAATGGTGTATCTAAGGGGCGAGATCTGTTGAATTTGATGTATGTGCCATGTTTACAGGCCTTTCTTCTTACTTAACATCAGTCTAAGACTCGTGGTAATCGCGACCGGGACAGCGATAATCGCGATTATATCGCCGATTATCGCGGATCTGGGCACGAGCAATCTCGATTACCGCGGACGCATCAGTGGTTATCGCGATTTACCCGCGATGATCGCGATTGCCCGCGTCCCGATCCGCGATAATCGCCGATATAATCATAGGTTGTTGTTTTTTTGCATTCCGACGCCCCGGGCCTACTTTACAACTCTACAGGAATGTACGTGTACTTCTGTGTCACCCACGCAAACAATCTACACATCAAATTAAAGCTACAGCTCTCGTCTTTTCGTATATGCAAACAATTTTCACCTGGAATCACCACAGACCTGGCAGGAAAGACGTTTTTACAGAAAAGCCAAAAATGCGGATTTGGACTTCACTCACCTTTGAGGCTCTGGTTCTGTCAAACATCAACATATTCCACAAAGTTGGTATCATTCGTTCTGTACAGGTCCAGAGAATATAATCCACTGAAGAAATTCGATTCACTGAAGTGACTGACGCGCAGAGCGAAGCAGGAGGAGGAGGCACCGACACTTCGACACTTTGGTCACGTGAGCAGCTGCTGCGAGACAAGCTTCGAGGCAGTGCTTCGGAGCAATTTGTTTCAGAAAGAACAAGACGTGCTCCACAGCTCCGTCTCATTTGCCCATCATCACTTTTTTGCCTTTCTTTGGTCGATTTCAGACATAATAAACTTAAGACAGCACCAACTTTCTTCCTCAGTGATAAACACGTGTTATCTTCTGATTGACACCAGTGTTGTCCAATAAGGTGGAGGTTGTGAGTCACTGGAGTCGCAAACAGTGAATCAGTGCTACATGTGACTGAAAGTTTACGCCCCACTCTCCCCCGTGTAGAATCAACCAATCACATCACACACGTTTAGTGACGTTTTCTCCTCACAGCCAATGAGCAGCGGAGCACGTGTGTGACATGCTGAGATTTTCCGTAAACAGACGGACTTTACCGAGTAAACGAAGCGTGTTAATGCGGCGCATTCTAGGCGCTGTTGTTTTGCTTCTAAACATGATGAAACGGACAAAACAAAGGAAGTACGAGATCGAGGACACTGTGGATGTTTGTACAAGTTAAACTAGAGGCATCTCTGACCCGGAGCGGTTCGTGTCAGAGTGAAGATGACTGTGGACTCAGGAGGAGAGGAGCTTATGTTTTGATGGACTGGATGCTGTTCTCGATCGGTGAGCGTGGTTTATTCTGCTATTGACATGATTGTAGGTAAATATATATCGTGTGTGTCTGTAAAATGCTGTTTAGATACTACACACAACACAATCTACATTCAATAGTTTATGTCACTTACAATGAATATTTTCAGCTCAAGTTTGTCACACGATGCAGGATGTTTGTCTCGTAAATGCGTGTGCAAGATGCTCGTGTTTTGCCCTGGGACCCGCAACTTTTTTTCAGCACCAGACTCTGCACCAGAACAGGCACAGACAAGTGTCATTGCTGTGACAGAGCGCCCCCTTGTGAGCAAACACCAAAACTAGCATCTAAATGTTGTATTGAAACCAGAAACATGAGGCAGTCTGGTGCCGTAAGACGATTATAATCGTGCGTGATGATCACGATTATGGAAAAATGCCACTGTAGCAGGTATTGGCCGGTACAACCACCGCTAGCAGTTTAAAAATACCTTTTTTATCACGATTAACACGATTGTCGTGTATTGTCCCATTCCTACCAGGGACAACAGGTTGAAACTAGTATTTATGCTATAACCTGGCGCCATACATCTTTCCTGTTTTTTAAGGTCAGTATAATGTTGTGCACTGTCCCTCTCTAAATAAAAACATACCATACCATACATTTATACCATATTTATCCTACGAAAATGTACTATAAAGAGTATTTTATTATCAAATACCATTCAGAGCCACCTTTGTTTTAAATCTGAAATCATTCAGACAGGGACAGGTGACACATCTGCCATCTACTGGTGAAAAAAAAAATCTAATAAACTTGCAGATGGTAGCTTTAATATAGGACTATTGGGGTTTTGCCTTGTCCTACACCTACCTTTTTTTTTTCTTGCTAAATACATTTAAAAAGTATAAATAAAAAAAATATATACATAACAAAAGATCTAATCAAAGTGTTAAGGCAGTAACATACACTCTGAACAACTCTGAATGCTACTTCTGTGGATACCAGTTCTCAGCAAAAGCAGTTTTACCTTGTGTTTTTAGAATCTTTTTACAATGAAAATCATTTAAGGAGAGAAAAACAAAGGTCTCAGGCTCAGTTTAACTTTACCGAGTTACGTGTTCTACTGTTACACAAAGGACTCCACGCTCAAATGTAGTTTTTCATAACAAAAGTTTATTAACAATGTAAAATGACCTATCAGCATTGACTACGGAGCCTTCAGCGCGCCCTACACAAACGTCACTACCTTTAGAAGCTAGAGCCATGCTGCCCGCCCCACATGAGCCAGGCCCCCTGCTCAGTCCCCTCCCTCCCCCTCGCTCCCCCTCGCTCCCCCTCACCCCTCCTCACTCCCCCCTTGCTCCCTCCTCTTCTCACTCCAGAATAATACGAGCATTGCGTAAGGTTATGTTTATATACACAAATCTAATGTCTGGGTTTATACATAGAGATCGTGTGCAAAGTCTTTCATGTTTTGTGTCGTATATTCCATTGTTGAAGCTGAAGAGTTAACGTTGGGTATAGGTTCTTGGTTCATGGAAGACTAAATTAAGTACATTTAAGAGAAAAACAGCAACAAACAGAAAGACCGCATCACACGACAGACTTACTCCGCTCTGGTCCAGACGCCGAGCTCCACAGACAGAACAAGAATATTCCCTTTTTTAAACATAAATCTTTGTATCATTCGTTCAAGACTTTAAGGAGGTCAGCGGACACCCACCTCTTACACTGGACACGCCAGGTTTGGGACTTTTTACCCAAAAAGAGTTGCAAAGTATCTTAAAATATAGGTTCATGACTTTTCATTACATTGCAATTACAATTCTTTGTATTACAAAATAAAATTATAAAATGGGCAGCATTTAAAAAAAAGAGAGAGATAGATAGAGATAGAGAGAGACAGAGAGAGGGGGGATGGAGAAAGAGGTAAAGAGAGAGACAGAGGACGGGGAGGGGTAGAGAGAGAGATAAAGAGAGGGACAGAGACAGAGAGATAGAGAGAGATTGGAAAATGGCAGTAATAGATTGGTGGGAGACACACGTGGTGAAGGATTGTGGGTAATGGTGTCTTTGTGGCCCTTAGCTGGTTACTAGGCAACAGAGGCCGAAGAAACGCCTCTTCCTCTGTCGGACCAGTGGGTAGGGAGTCAGGTTCAGCAGGCTGCTGTCATCTGCAGGGGGCAGCGCTGAGGTCAGAGGTCACCTCTACTGTTTTATATAACACTACATATGATGTTAGAAAAGTACTACAAATTAGTTTATATATAAAAAGTACTACAGCAATGTACTTTATATGTGTAAAAAGTACTACAGCAAATGACTTTATAATGTTAAAAAGTACTAGACCAAAGTACTTTATATGTAGACCTACTCTAAATACAGTGTAAAAAAATACTACAACCAAGTACTTTATATGTAGACCTACTCTAAATACAGTGTAAAAAATACTACACCAATGTACTTTATATGTGTAAAAAGCACGAAACCACAGTACTTTATATGTACTCTAAATATTGTGTACTTTAGGTGTAGTCAGTGTACTTGGCATGTACTGTGTGGAGTACCTTGGTTCTTCAGTGGTAAAGGCATAGTCTCCCTGAGTTTACTGAGAAGGTTCTTCATCTCCCTCATATCCCTGAAACATGGAGTGTCATGTAGAAACATGTACTTTTACTTTTACAGTATCACATGAACATGCACTTTTACATTATACTTTTGAAACTACGTTTAAGTTTAAAATCACTTCATCATTATAGACAGCAAGTATTTCTAAGGTTAAGAACAGCCTTTATTGTCCCCTTAGGGAAGTTTGTCCTCTGCATTTGACCCGTCCAGCAGAGTCACTAGGTCAGGACTACCTCAGCTGGAGGAGTTTTATCTAATAATACCCAGTGTATCCCATGTTGACCCACTTGTATCTTTCTATTTGCTTAAGTATGAAAAACAAAAGTGCCATGTGCAGTACTAACTTTTCGATGTTGTCGATGTCAGTGGCGAGCAGCCAGCAGAGCTGAGGACAGTCTGTGGGGGAGGACGAGGTGTCCTCCAGGATGGGGATGTCCGAGCTCTCATCCAGACGAGTGTCCAGTGATATGGGTCCACACGGTTCTTTACCTGCACAGAGACATGGCTCTTTCTGTGATTTTACAAATATCCTGAGAATTCACCTTGTTGGCCAGGACACTACTATGCCATACTGCCTTTAATGTAGACATGTGGTGTAGTGCAGCATGTGTCCTGTAGGGGCATCACAGAGCACACATGTTGTACAGCATGTGTCCTGTAGGGGCATCACAGAGCACACATGTTGTACAGCATGTGTCCTGTAGGGGCATCACAGAGCACACATGTTGTACAGCATGTGTCCTGTAGGGGCATCACAGAGCACACATGTTGCTGTACAGCATGTGTCCTGTGGGAGTCGTGTGATCTTTGCGGTGCAGTTGCAGGGAGCCCATCAAACACACAGACTTTCATATGGACATGTGCTGTAGTGCAAGGTGTGTCCTGTGGGGGCGTCAGAGAGCTCTTGTGTTGTAGTAGTTGTGTGTCCTGTAGAGGTGTCACAGAGCACATGTGTTGTAGTACAGCGTGTGTCCTGTAGGGGCATCTGACCTTTGTGTTGCAAGGTGTGTCCTGTGGGGGCGCCACAGAGCACATGTGTTGTAGTACAGCATGTGCACTGTAGGTGGTGTCTGACCTTTGCGGTGCAGTTGCAGGGAGCCCAGCAGACACACAGACTTGAGCATCTCGGTGATGTACATTTCCAGACAGCACTGCAGCTGAATGAAGAGCCGACAGATCTCCGGGTGGATCTCTCCGTCCTCCGGCCTAAAACGCACATTTAAAAGAACGTGTTATGTAGATTACACTTGAAATCAGCTTTATTATTCGTCTGTGTCCTCTATAGTTATAATCTCTGAAACCTGTGGATCATTATATTAACTTAATTAAAGAATCAAGTCTGCTGACTTTCATGTTAGAAAACTATGGTGCCCAATGGGAGCTGACGTCGCCTTAAACGTCATGCCCTCAGCCCCTCCTCTGGATAGCTGCACATCACACTAGCAAACAGACGATTTTTTGTCATTGTGCCAAAATGTTAGCACGACGCTGCCAAATCCTACAAGTATCATTGATTAAAAAAATAAAACTGGAAAAGGAATTGCGTATGCAGCAATATTTCTCACACTGTGGAGCCTGTGGTGCAGCTTGTGTAGCTCAATTATTCTCTGAATTTAGAGTCATTTGAATCTATAGTTTTGTCCTCCTTTGGGTTTGACCTGGTTTAGAACTACTATAGCAACGAGGTAGTTTTATTTTAGATCTGTTTTAGTCTGTATTTAGACGATTGATTGTATATAAATGGACATAGCTAACCAGCTAGCTGCCGTGTTCCAAATAGGAAGTGATCAAGGGTGTCCTTCTGGGTCCAATTCACTTGAAAAACTGTGATCCCTCTCTCTGTAAATGCTGCTGTCTCCTGGTGTAGCCTCCTGACTTTGTTCTTAAAATGTTGTATTAACCCACTCAACATGATTTTGGTATTTTTATTTTGCAATTGTGTCTGTAAATCAAGATATGAACATTAATAACAGACAAATCAGGCGACTTCTATCCCTGAGGTCGCTCCTGCTAGCATTTGTTTTACATACACTCCGGTCCCTTTTAAAATATCAGCACAATTTATCATAGAAACATTTTAAACCAAGCACAACAACATAAACAAAACGACACACAACCCTTTGAACAGATTAAGAAGAAGCTCTTTGTCAATAAAAAACTTAATCTGACTTTTGAAATTCCAAACTCTTGTTTATTAGATTATTTACATTTTTTTTTAAACATTTTATTTTATTTTTTTTATATAAATCAAAAACTCATAATGCATCCCACGACGTGGCATGCTTTGTGTTTCCTGCCGACCTGACTGAACACAGCCTATGCATAGAACAAAATGAAGAGTTGAGGTTATTTCTAGCACATTTGGCGTGCGATTTCTGTGTGTTCCTGTTTACAGCTGTGATCGTGTCAGAGTGTCACGCACATGTCCTGGCTCCACCCCTTCACATTAAATGGTAATATATGGACTACATGTAAGGCCCCTCCACACTACACCACTATGCCGCACTTTACCACTCTATACAGCAATATACCACACTACACCACAATATAGCACACTACACCACGCCACACTGCACCACACTATACCACACCATACCACAGTATGCCACACTAGACAACACTACACCCCACTAATTCCCACTATACCACACCTTACACACTACACCCACAATATACCAAACTGCACCACACTATATCACACTATAGCCACTATACCACACTACACCACACTATAGCCCACTATAGCACACTACACACACACACTATACCACACACTGCACCTACACTATAGCACACTATAGCCCATATACCAAAGCACACACTCAGTGACGCACACTCAGTGCGGCGGTGAGGTTCATGGCTGGTGAGGCAGTGATGTCGTCACAATCAGATGTACAAACATGTAAACCAGGTGTCGGTACATTTGGCCCGTGTCAGTTTCTCTCCCAGTGACTTGGGGCCAGAATAAAAAAAGATTTTCAAAATAAAAGTTCCGAAGTCCGTATGAAATAGCTCTAATAGTATGAAATAAAAAGCAAGCTGGTTTTGCATTGTTTTTTTATCCTTATTCTGGTTCCTCAATTTTCAGTGGATTGAAGTAATTAAATTTCTTACCATTTTATACGTCTCTGTTTGAAAAGAGCGAGTCTTTCGTCCCGTTGTCTGGAGCAAACCATTTAGCTCCTTTAGCGTTGGTCTCGGTCCTTTAATTATAACCTCCTTCAGACATAGAGAAAAAAGTGAATTGCTAAAGTTGACTTGCTCACTCTAAATTGTAGTTTGCGGCCCCTATTCTGCGGGAGTTGCAAGAATCCCTGGGCTCACGAGTGCCCCCTAACATGAGGCAGGGTAACTGCGTGCCTCACCCGGTGCCTTTTCACAGCCGCTTAAAGCAGCAGCTTAGTACACAGCACAGTCAGTCCGCGGTGAGGCACGAACGGCCGGTGCCTCACCGCGCGTCTCTTTTCAGGATTTCAACGGTAAACGTAAAATTCAGCGATTTTGAGTAAAAAAAAAAAAAAGAATAAAATTGCAAAGTTAAATAGAAAATAACTTTATAGTACAAATTAGGTGAGGCACTGCCTCACCTGCCTCACCTGACCGCACATCACTGAGCTCACTAAAGCACACTACACCACACTACACCACACTACACCACACTACTCCACACTACACCACACTACACCACACTACTCCACACTACACCGCACTACTCCACACTACACCACACTACTCCACACTATACCACACCATACCACACTATACAGCAATATACCACACTATACCACACCATGCTACACTATAGCACACTATACCATACTACACCACACTATACCACACTACACCACATTATAGCACACTATAGCACACTATACCACACTACACCACACTATACCACACTATACCACACTATACCACACTACTCCACACTATACCACATTATACCACACTACTCCACACTATACCACACTACACCACACTTCACCACACCATACCACACTATACAGCAATACCACACTATACCACACCATATACACACTATACACACCATACCATACTACACCACACTACACCACACTACACCACACTATACCACACTATAGCACACTATACCACACTACACCACACTACACCACACTACACCACACCATACCACACTACACCACACTACACCACACTACACCACACTATACCACACTATAGCCACACCATACCACACTATACACTATAGCACACTATAGCACACTATAGCACACTATAGCACACTACAGCAGGAAAATGAATTATTGAACCAGAAAATAGGTTACAGCTCCAAGTGCCTCACACATCGGGGGAAGGGAGGAGGAGGAGGGAGGTATGGAGGAGGGGCAGAGAGGAGGAAGAGGGAGGAAAGACGACCTCGTGTTTGCATTTGGATGGAATTATTCTGCTGCTCGTTGTATATTATGATATTCTAGTTAAAACAACATTGAATCCTCTTTGGTAAAGGTTTTAAAGTTAGAATGAGCAATGCTTTTTGTCAGACAGAGAGTTTGTTTGCCTGATTTATATGTTTTGGTTACTTCCTGTAGCCTTCCTCACAAGCGTCACGTGATGGTGTAGTGATGGTGTAGTGATAATGTAATGTAGCGATGGTGTAATGTAGTGATAGTGTAGTGAAATGTAGTGAAATGTAGTGATAGTGTAGTACAGTGTAGGTGTAGTGTAGTGATGTTATAGTGTAGAGGTGGTGTAGTGATGGTGTAGTGCAGTGATGGTGTTGTGTAGTGATGGTGTAGTGCAGTGATGGTGTAGCGTAGTGATGGTGTACTGTAGTGATAGTGATGGTGTAGTGCGGTGATGGTGTAGTTATGGTGTATTGTAGTGATGGTGTAGTGCAGTGATGGTGTAGTGCAGTGATGTGTAGTGTAGTGATGGTGTAGTGTAGTGATGGTGTAGTGAGTGTAGTGATGGTGTAGTGTAGTGATGGTGTAGTGCAGTGATGGTGTAGTGATAGTGCAGTGTAGTGTAGTGTAGTGTAGTGAGTGATGATGTGTAGTGATGGTGCAGTGATGGTGTAGTGCAGTGATGTGTAGTGCAGTGATGGTGTAGGTGTAGGTGTAGTGATGGTGTAGTGCAGTGGTGTGTAGTGCAGTGCAGTGGTGTGGTGAGTGATGGTGTGTATGGTGTAGCGTATGGTGTGATGGTGTACTGTAGTGATGGTGTAGTGTGATGCAGTGATGGTGTAGTGCGGTGATGGTGTAGTGTAGTGATGGTGTGTATGTAGTGCAGTGATGGTGTAGTGCAGTGATGGTGTAGTGTGTATAGTGTGGTGATGATGTGTAGTGTAGTGATGGTGTAGTGATAGTGTGTAGTGTATAGTGATGGTGGTGCAGTGATGGTGCAGTGTTATGGTGTAATGTAGTGATGGTGTAGTGCAGTGATGGTGTAGTGCAGTGATGGTGCAGTGCAGTGATGGTGTAGTGTAGTGATAGTGTAGTGTAGTGATGGTGCAGTGATGGTGCAGTGATGGTGTAATGTAGTGATGGTGTAGTGTAGTGATGGTGTAGTGCAGTGATGGTGCAGTGATGGTGTAGTGTAGTGATGGTGGACTGTGACGTACGCACTTCTATCTCGTAGGACTCGGTAGTGTCAGTAGTAATTTTGGTACAAATGAAAAAAAATGTGCTGCTCACTAGTGTGATGTGCAGCTACCCATAGGGGGCGCTGACAGCATGCGGTGCTTTATTGTGATGACATTTTCGGTGAAGTCGGCTCCCATTGGTCACCGCAGTTTTCTAACACGGAAGTCAATGAACTTGTTTCTTTTATAAGTCATTCTAGATGAATATTGTGATTTAAAATGTCAAACCTATAACATAATGATCCACGGGTGTCAGAGATTATAACTAGAGGAGAGACACAAGCACAATAGGGCGGATTTAACCTGTATATTAGGCTTGTTTCTAAATCTGTCCTCTTTTGTGTTCTTGTTTTTTTAAGATGGGATCATATTGACTTGTGACATTCCTTAAATCTTCTCTCTTGGATCAGCTGTGTACAGTGCGCTAGCTTAAGTGCATGTGGCTAAAATGGAGGTACTTATGCTAATGAGATGTGCAGTTCAGACTCCGGGCACTGCTCTGGGGACGATCGTTCGGGCTTTTAACTGCAGCCGGATCAATGTTTCAGCACCACGGACAGTGCCATAACTTTTCCTATTGCTAATCCTGGCTCTTCTGTCATCTTTAAAGCTTATTTTTACTTATATATGTGTTTTGTTCATTTGAGTTAAGTCATTCTAATTTCAAATAACTGGTTTTCTTTTTTTTAGCTGGACGCAAATATCTAAACCTTTCTTGCTCCCTTCAGTTTGGGAAAATTGGCAGCTTATGGTATTGTAGATGTATTGAAGCTGTTCCTTCCTTATGTCTCAAGCTTTATTGGCTGCACTGAAAGAGCAAAGGATCATGGTCTATAGTGTTGTCTTTACCTTTTCTAAAAAACTTTTACCATATTGCAGTAAAACAATGCATTTGACCCAACAGTTTACAGTTAGGTATATCACAAAAGTATGAGTTTTGTTAGCTAACCATTTTTATAGTTTAATTAAGTGTTTGTAGTGACATCATATTCCCAGAGGGGGGCGCAAGAGCCCATTATCCCTATTGATTACATTGTACTTTGCCGTGAAATATCCAAAAGGTAAACGCACAAATGTTGAACCCAAACATTTCTTTACTGACCAAACTCAAAAAGTTGCCGTATTTCAACAAAAATCTGCCTTTGAACAGTATTTATTTTAGCTTTAGCTCCCTATTCGTTGTACACATTATTGGCCTATAGAATTTTGTGACGTCGTCTGAAACCCAGCAAATCCTGACAATTGCCAAATGGGGCGCTGTCCATGGTGCTGGAAACAAAAAAAGCTCCAACATTTGGCTAATTCTCTGGTTTCAGATGACTTCCTGATGTTCTACAGGTCTATATGGCTTCACTGAGATAAAAACAGGCAAAACAGTGGTGTGAGTTTGTGTATTATTCAGTCTGGATCAACAAATACACAGAACAAATGGTCCTTGTCGCTAAGAAAAATTATCTGTTTTTGGTTATTTCATATTTATTTGTGAGGAAAAAAATCAGGAATGTAGGAATTGTTAGGTTTCAGATGACATCATAAACTTCTGTAGGTCTATAGAAGTGAATGGAGATGTGGGGCAGGTAAAAGTTCTGATTTCATGACAAAGTACAATGTAATTAGTATATCTGTGTAATCCCTCAGTCGTCCAGGTCTCGACCTAGCCTACAAACAGAAAGTGTAAATAATAGCAGTTTTCAGTTTCAGTGTAGTTAGCGGTCTCCTTCAGATAGATATAAGGCAGTGTCCAGCAGTAATTTGACCAGAACTGACAGCTGAGAGTACAACATCCTCACATTTTAGAGCAGAGGTGTCCAATCTACAGCCCAGGGGCCAAATGCAGCCCTCAGACCAATTTTTGTTGGCCCTCATGCCTCCTTCTAAACTGACCCAGTTGATCAGGAAGTATTTTTTGCAACAAACTGAAGAGATTCTACCACTATAACCTGAATAACATCCCATTGCATTGTGACACAGACCTAAAAATAATCTTCCAAGTCTTATTAACGGTGCAATGTCTCTGTCAAACCTGTGTTAAATGCACCATGTGACTCCCTGGTTTGTGGCACTCTGCTTTAAATATGTTTCAGTATGCGGCCCTCTGTGAAAAAAGTTTGGACGCTCCTGGTCTAGAGTCAAGATCTCACAGTGTCATAGAACAACGGCTGAATTATGTTTAGAGCGTCAAACCCTGCAGAGTTTTGAGCCCATCCCTTAATAACCCCATAAATACTCCCTGTTTCCTTACCCTGAGATGAGCGAGAGGCTGTGGTGGGCAGCCCGAGCCATCTCGCAGCCTTTGGTCCTGGTCTTCAGCATCTCAGCGCGCAGAGAGGGACAGTCCACAGTGATCTCCCCGATGGAGATGACCAGCTCCCGGTACAGGGCCACCAGAGTGTTAAACTCCTGCACGATCTGACGGGAGAGGACACAGCAGCGGTCAGGGACAAAATACATACACACAGACAACTAAAGTAAAGACGTGAACAGAAACATTGCATAATTATAATTGTGGTAGTGGTAGTAGTAAGAGGAGGAGGATTTACACTCTCATTCATGTTTTTTTATCTTTATTTTTACTACTGCATCCTCATCCCTTTGCTTTAAAGTTGAAGACAAATAGTGTCGTTCTAGGTAGTTAAATGTATTTCGTCTGTGCTCTTTATGTTTCCTATGGAGTCTATCACGGCCAGGTCGAGTCTGGGGCTTGGAGCAGAACTTTAGAAAGTTTTTTTTTTTTTTTTTTTTTTTTTCCTCCCTGAGACCTAGATCTGAATAAGACAAATGAAGCTCGGGCCAATTCCGCTCAGATGACACCTCGGCCTCTCCGCTGTTCTACTTTCAGCTCCATTCAGTCCCATTTTAGACAACCACATCTTTTTAGAGCAAGATCAGTGAAGGTGACAGAAATACGGTTTGTAAGAGTTCTGTTGACTTCAGTTTGACTTCTAAGGATGAAAACAGAAGGGGAACTAATCAATTTTTGGGTTATTTCTTAGTTAGTGGAATTACATTTGAACATTTTGGTTATGTTCATGTTTTTATACAGCGATTTTCGACCTTTAAGTCACTCAAAGCACTTTATATCAAGGAATCACTCACCCACTCACACACACACATTCACACACCAGTGCACACAGACACTGGGGGCGAGGTGCGTTAAGTGTCTTGCCCAAGGACACAACAATCAGCATTCATCTGTGGGAGCTGGAATCGTACTGCCAACCTGTGGGTCAGTGGATCTGACCGCTCGACCAATGACGATCGAGAGCGGGTTTTGAATCGCTAACCTTCAGATGAGTGCGCAAACGCTCTACCAACTGAGCCACCGTCACCTATTATGAGTATAAAAGCTGCGGTATTACATGTAGTAGTGGTTGTTTTACCGAACATTTTGTAGTAGTTAAGACGAATACTTTAAAGTGTATTTAGTTACACGGTACTGATTCAGAGTACTGCGTTCAGAATACCTACTCTGCATTATATTATAGTGTAAAAACTATAGACTGTATAAAGAAGTGGACTGAGTGTGTGACCACCCATAGCGTTCGGCTCCAGTCAAATGAAGCTCATCGAGGCAGTTATGGGGGTGAATTTGGAGCCAAGTTCGGACAGCGAGTATCATAGCAACCAAAGAGCCAATCGAGAGCGAGGCTGCTGAAGGTAACGCCTCTACAGTTTATGGTAAAAACATGGGATTAAACAGCTCGTTCTCTTCACTGTTCTGTTCTGAACTATCACTGAAGTTTTACCCACAAAGATAAAAATTTGGACACACCCTCTCATTAATTTTTTTTTTTTTTACTTTATTTTTTACTACATTTCATATAGACACAGACGACATTAAACACATGAAGCAAGATATATGGAATTATGTAGTACAGAAAAAAATTAAATAACTCAATGTAAAAAAAAAAAAAAAAAATGTAGTATTAGTATTTAGTAGAGTTTTTTTTTTTTTCTCCCTTTTTGTTAACTACGTAATTCCATAAATCTTACTTCAAATATCTGATGTCTTCTTTGTGTGTATAAAAAGTATTAAAATAAAGAAAAAAAACATTGAATGCAATGGTGTGTTAGTGTTTTTTTAATTTAATTTAATTTTATTTTATTTATTTATTATTATTTAATGTATGTATTTATATTTACAGTGACTAACAGCTTAAATAACTACACAGTCGTCCGGTCTGGTGACAAAAGCAAAAATAGTGAGCCTGCCTCCATCTCTGTCCTGATGAGGACCGTCGGGTCATTCTGGGTAAACAGAAAAAACCCCGAGTGCTGAGACTTTTACAGGCAGCAGAGAGACTCATGTTACACCGTGACTCAAAGAATCAAAGAATCACCGGCCATGGAATCACTATAAAGCAAATACACGCTCATGCAGTACTTCTACCGTCCAAATACACGCTCATGCAGTACTTCTACCGTCCAAATACACGCTCATGCAGTACTTCTATCGTCCAAATACACGCTCATGCAGTACTTCTATCATCTAAATACACGATTATGCAGTACTTCTATCGTCCAAATACACGCTCATGCAGTACTTCTACCGGCCAAATACACGCTCATGCAGTACTTCTATCATCCAAATACAGGCTCGTGTAATACTATTCACATTCAAATAAATTCCCCATAGTGTACACAGACACAGGGGGCAAGGTGGGTTAAGTGTCTTGCCCAAGGACACAATGACAAACACTCTACCAACTGAGCCACTGTCGCCTTAGTATTTACACGCAGTATTTTTTCAGGAGTGTTTTTTCAAAAGTTATGAAAAAAAACACATGAACGATTCTGTTACATCAGACTTAACGTATTTGCTCTTGACTCCCTCTAGCGATACAAAGTGGTATCGCAGTTATTTGCAGAATTCTTTTAAATTCTGTGTTTTTTTTAGAGGTCACGTCTGCAGCATTTCAAGTTTCAAAACGTCCAAATTAATTTTTACATCTCCAATAATGAAAAATGTATCTAATGTAACCATAGTAACTGTGTACACAAACAGGAAGAACTAGATTTAAAGAGACATAGTGAAAGAAAACTGAATTAAAGGGGTCATATTGTGCTTTAGAAATAGTGAGTGTGGATGACAAATAGCTGCACAGTTTTTTGTCAGCCTAAGGTTAACAGCCAGATTATTCTGAATGAACAAAATGCTTTGAAATGATTCGTCTTGTGAATTTGTCTAGGCCGATATCGACTTAAAAACGCACACAGAGCACATTCTTGTCCATATCAGGGGCTGTGCCAGACATTTTTGACAGGAGGAGGTAAGAGGGTCGATAAGGTCTTCAATGAGGGGCGCTAACTTCACACGTTTGTTCTGCTGTAGTGATTTATAAAAGCTAATATCTGCATTTATTGGAGCGTCTGTGTCGTCCAGGTCTGATCCATAGCAAAAGACAAAGTTTAAATCTGTCAACTGGACAAATTGTTGAAGGAGTGAAACGTCTTTAGTCCTACGACGATTTGTCCAGTTGACAGATTTAAACTTTATTTTTTGCTCTTTATTGGAGTGTCATTTTGAGCGACATTTTTATTCTACAGTAGATTGGATGTGCAATGAAAGTGGGGCAAGTGGGAGCTATAGGGGCCCCTCAAGCCTCCCCCCCTAGTCCCCCCTCCCCGCTCCCCTACGGCGCCGCCCCTGGTTCATATATATATTTAAAAGTTCATCTCCATTTCCGCATAATACGTGTCTTTTTACGCGTACGCTGCGCCTGTATGGATCTGCTAAACGGATTGGCGCTGCAGTTTTAAAGAGCTTTACGTCTAAATAGGTCCCGTATCGATTCCACATCAGCTCCAGTCGCTTGTGTTCCGGTTACACAGATGGGACGGGGCCCTGAGACGCTGCAGAGTGCGGAGGTTACTCGGGTGGACGCGCGTGTGTCAGTGTTTACTCCCGCGCGCGTCCCCCGGGTGCGCTCTGCCGCTGCTGCCCGAGTGACGCGCACCTACCCGAGCTCCACGTCTGACCATCCGCAGCCCGGTGTGAATCTGACACAGCAGAGGACATCTGTGTCACGATCACACGCACCCACACATGCACGCTCATGCACGCTCACGCACGCACACGCACGCACACGCACGCACATCCCGGACCCTGTCATTCTGATCAATTGTTTAAAAAAAAAAAAAAATCACCTTTGTGCGACAACTGCATCTCGTCCAAAACCCTGCGCAGCACAAACCACAAGGGGGGGCTATTTTTAGCTTTGGCCACGCCAGGTTTACAGTGGATGCAGCAGGGGCTATTACCGCTGCGGGATGGGAACAAAAGCGAGCTAATGCGAACCGTTTAGTGACGTGTCGTGCTCAGACGTACCATCCTGCAGTCGGCCACGGCGCGCTG
This sequence comes from Periophthalmus modestus, assembly GCA_019594935.1. Taxonomy (NCBI): domain Eukaryota; kingdom Metazoa; phylum Chordata; class Actinopteri; order Gobiiformes; family Gobiidae; genus Periophthalmus; species Periophthalmus modestus. Next base: position 15,835,151 of record JAIEZT010000012.1, on the reverse strand, counting down.
GGCTTTGCGGCTGCTCTCCGTGCTCTCCCTCCGCTGCGGGTCTCGGTAAGGAGGCTTGCCGATCTGGAAGACGCTCGATCTGGGGCGGTTTTTGCGCCCGTTCGATGCAGAACTCATGCATACACATCCACTAAGAAAACAGCCCCAGTACAGAACGGCGCTTCTCCTCTAAGCTGGAGAGGATGTTTGGAGATGGTCCGTGATGTCCCCCACCCCTCCACTTCTTCCACCCCACAGCGGTTCTCTTTCCCGATCACCTCAGTCTGAAAATCTGCCCCAAACTCCGGTGTGGCTCGCGATCTTCTCTCGGTTTTACGCTCCTCCTTGACGTGCGAGTCCTCTCCGCATTGCCTTTGACTGCAGCGGGGTGCAAAGCAAGTCACCTTCACTCCAGCAGCGCGCCGACAAGCTCTCAGCTCAAAGCATTCACGCCCAAAATAAAAAATAAAAACAACAAAGTGCCAAACAGGTCCAGCTCAGGGCTCTCCTCTCACGAAGCGACGTCGACGGCACTCGCTCACAGGTGTCCTCCAAATGCAGCCATTTCTTATAATTACGCGTTCCCATTAAGAAAAGAGAGCGCTTTTGCTTGAGACGCACAGCCCCTCCTATAAGAACGTCCTCCCCCCGCTCTCCCAAAACTTCAGATGAGACGTGCGCGCGGTGCCTGGGGTCTGTTAACCTTGGAAAAAGCAGAGAGAGGAAAAAGAGCAGAAGGAGGGATGGAGAGATGGAGAGAGGAGGCAGAGCGGTTGCTACAGGCCTGACGTGGATGAGGAGGCTAACACTGCGCACCCAAAGGACGGGAATACTAATGGACCTCCGCCCAGAGCACTATTCTATAGATATATGCGCGCGCACGTGACACGAGCTCTTCTGCGCACGTTTGACAGCAGCACATTATGGAGGTGCAGGATCATTCAATGGAAAATGGATTGATACGAAAAATCTCTTGAGTTGGAAGTATTTTAGACTTGTATTTCAGACTTTTTCCATTACTTCAAATTACCTCAAAATTGGGTCACATATTTTAATATAAGACAAACTCGTGGACTTAAGTGAAAATTTGTCATAAAGTGTGTAGACTGCAGCAGGTTTTAGACAGTGTAATGTGCAGCTCTTTGTGACCTGAACAGATTTTTTCCTCTACTACTTTAAATACAACCTATAAAACCCAACAAAAAAAAAACAACAACATATTTTGTAACATGAGTACATAAAAGGGATCATATGGGATCTGCTCTCAGTGTTTCATGTAAATAAATACATTTTATTTATAATGCACTCTTCATTCACAGACTCCCAGAGCGCTACAACAAAAAAGAACTTTCAAACACTAATTGCGAAAAGCTAAAAACATCAACGATAAGCTTTTCTAAATAAAAAGGTCTTTAGATTAGCTTTAAAAAAAGTCCAGGCTCTGTGTGGCTCTCAGCGGGACAGGGAGGCAGGTCCAGAGCCGTGGTGCAGCTGAACAGAAGCTCGGTCCCCCATCGTACGGAGCCTAGTGGAGGGGACCTGGAGGAGCCACCTGAAGATCTGAGGGTGCGGTTTGAAGACTGCAAAGTGATCAGATCTTGCAAAATCAGCTAAAAAGGATCACAACATTATTTTGAAAAAGAAAGTGCTTTTGGTTCCATATGTTTAAATCATCTGCGGCACAAAAATCACACATTGTATAAGTGAAATATGAGTGATGTGGTGAGAGTGAAACCAGCACAGTTACAGTGCTCCTTCTGAATGAGTCCAAAGGTCAAACATTCCCAGAATCCATTGCACACACTCAAATATCATGTGCATCCCAGTAGAAACATGACACAGAGTCAGACTGATGAGCTGTGAGTGGATCATCATGAGGCTAAATGAGAGACTTTACTTAAACCTCCTGCGTTCTGTTGTTGGTGCCAGGGCCGGCCCCAGCTTATAATCAGACGAAACAGCTGCTTAGGGCCCCGAGGCCACCAGAGGGCCCCCAAGAGCCCACACTTTTACATTGAAAATAATATATCAAGTTTTATTGGACACAGGGCTTGTGTGTTTACAGCAGCCTAAATATCCCTCTAAAACATTTACATTTGTTTTATGTCTATAGTAGCAAAATATCTACTGCTGCTACATTTGTTTTTGAGCCGGGCAGAGGTGAGGGCAGCTATGTGTTTACACGGGTGAAAAGGACCCTTTATAATGTACATTTAAGCCCACTGTCGCCAACTGGAACTGATTAAAATCCACCATCTTGTCTAGAGCCAGATTTTCAGTGGACTTTACCGTGAAATATTCAAACTCACAAATGTTGAACATGACCATTTTTATTAGTGACTAGACCCGAGAACTCCCCGTATTACAACAGAAACCTGATTTGTAACTATATTCATTTTAACTGCCTCGTCTGTGTTAAATATGATTGGCCCATACAGCGTGGTGATGTGATCTGTCCAGACTCCAGACTCTACGTTGGACCCACATTTCTTCTGCCTCCACAGAGAGTTTCAATCATCTGTCTGTTAGCTTTACATTGCTAAAAACGACGACAATTCAGCCGATATCCTGGTTGGACATATGAACGGATTTAATGAGACTATTCACTTGCTTGTAGTTGGCCCAGAAAGTCTCAGAACGTTTGAACTTTTCTCTATACAAAGCTGTTCTGTTGCGTCGTTACTTGAGGTGAATAACAGCTACATAAGGCGACAGTAGTTCAGTTGGTAGAGTGTTTGTCCACTGATCCAAAGGTTTCCAGTTCGAATCCCGCTCTCGATGTGAACATCATTGGTGGAGAGGTCAGATCCACAGACCCACAGGTTGGCGGTGCTGTGTTGTGTCCTTGGGCAAGACGCTTAACCCACCTTGTCTTTGTCTTATTTTACTTTTGTTTTCACTCTCTGCTCTGGTATCAAAATCGATGTTGGAACTGAAAAAGCTGGATTGGTGCATCCCTAATTTTTATTTTTAAAAATTTTCAAAATTGTACATTAACTCTGTCAGTTTAAGAGCCACAATCCTCACATGGCAGGTTCGACTCTGCCTATAGTCCAGAAAGTTTGAGTCATCAGCTGCGATTCACCGATTCACTTGTTTCATCCTTACTTGAAATGTCAACTTTTTCTCTCTTTCAGTCTTGTCGTAAGGCTGTCCCATCACCAGAATCTGCATCAATTTGAGGACTGTTTTGTTTTACGTTGTTAATCGCCATGGCAACAGTCCGAATAACCCATGTCTAGGGGAAGCGCTGAGGGCTCACAGAGACGGGAAGAAGATGTAGCAGAGGAGGCAGAGGACGAGGAACCCGATGATCCAGTTCACGGAGTAGATGTAGATGATGACCATGTCCATGTCCAGCCTCCAGCCCGCAGCAGACCGCCCACCCAGCTCCCCCAGCTCCCCAGGTCCCCCAGGTCCCCCAGCTCCAGAGGGTCCAGGGGGTCCACCCGGAGTGCCCCACCTTGAGGGAGGAACCTGCGCCGCGCTATTGGACTCCACTGTCTCGGGAAACCTGCGGAAGTGGAGGGAGGAGGAGAGAGGAAGAGACAGGAGGAGAGAGGAGGGAAGAAGTGGAGAAGAACTTTTAATATAAGCTCTCATGACTGTCTCTGTCTAAAAACTAGAACTGAAATGAGAAAAAAGCTTTACTTCCCAAAAATGGAATAGATTTGCAAATGCAGATGTTGTAATGCGATTTAAGGTTTATATTACTCAACTTGTGAAGCTAAACTAAACTAAAACAAAGGCCAAAGTGTCTCCTCTCAAAACATGAGGTGAAGTTGTTGATGAACACGTCTGAAACACCATCACAAAGACAGAACGGACAATAGATACAGATCCAGGATAAATACAGTGAGCCTGTGAACTCACAAACTAAACTGAAGAGTAACACAGGCCAAAACAATTTGACAAAACATGGACCGACCTATTGTGAATAAATGGATTCAATTGTTCAATGTGAAAGTATCCTGAAAGTATTCAGGACGTATTCAGAAAGTATCCAGAAAATATCAGAAAATCTTCCAGAAAGTCTTCAAGAAGTATATAGGAAGTATTCAGAAAGTATCCAGGAAGTATCCAGAAAGTATCCAGAAAGTATTTATGACATATCCAGGAAGTATCCAGAAGTATCCAGAAAGTATTTATGACGTATTCAGGAAGTATCCAGAAAGTATCCAGGAAGTATCCAGAAAGTATTTATGACGTATCCAGGAAGTATCCAGAAAGTATCCAGGAAGTATCCAGAAAGTATTTATGACGTATCCAGGAAGTATCCAGAAAGTATCCAGGAAGTATACAGAAAGTATCTATGACGTATCCAGGAAGTATCCAGAAAGTATCCAGAAAGTATCCAGGAAGTAGTCAGGAAGCATTCAGGAAGTACCCAGAAAGTATCCAGGAAGTAGTCAGGAAGTATTCAGGAAGTAGTCAGGAAGTATCCAAAAAGTATCCAGTAAGTAGTCAGAAAGTATCCAGAAAGTAGTCAGGAAGCATTCAGGAAGTATCCAGAAAGTAGTCAGGAAGCATTCAGGAAGTATCCAGAAAGTATCCAGGAAGTAGTCAGGAAGCATTCAGGAAGTACCCAGAAAGTATCCAGGAAGTAGTCAGGAAGTATCCAGGAAGTAGTCAGGAAGTATTCAGGAAGTATCCAAAAAGTATCCAGGAAGTAGTCAGAAAGTATCCAGAAAGTAGTCAGGAAGCATTCAGGAAGTATCCAGAAAGTAGTCAGGAAGCATTCAGGAAGTATCCAAAAAGTATCCAGGAAGTAGTCAGAAAGTATCCATGAAGGAGTCAGAAAGTATCCATGAAGTAGTCAAGGATTATTAAAAAACAGTCACTATTCAGGAAGTATTCAAGAAGTAAAAAATATTGTCCCGTCTGTTATGTATTGAATATTAAGTCAATAGAGAATTTATCACGACAGGTCTAGGTCCCACACCCATTAGCATACTGGCTAACTCTGCTGTTTTCCTTGTTTAGATTTAGGTCTAAGGATGGAGTTATAAATAGGAGATAGACGATGTCTAAGGCCCCCATTCCTGTTCAAAGATGGATTGTCTTTCCTAACAAAAATGTCTTCTTTAACTCTCCTCTCAAACCATTTCTTTTCTTTGGCTAAGATCTGTACCTCTCTATCTTCAAAGGAGTGGTTAGTGTCTTTGAGATGAGATGAACAGCAGATTGGGGTTCTGAGCTGCTCTTGTGACGGTGTTGGTACATTCTCTTATGGAGTGGCTGTTTAGTTTCTCCAGTATAACGCTCACTGCCGACTTCACTACACTGAATGGAGTAGACCTCGTTGCTTTGTTTGTGGCTCGAGGTCTTCACTCTAAAACCTTTGTCCATTTGAAAAAACTGATTTTTTTCTGTACAGTGAAGCTGGAGATTTTGGCTGGTTCTTCTTAACCAGATGAGGAGCTGTGTGCCAGGTGGTTGCCATCTTAGAATGATAGATTTAAGTGGATTCTTAAGGATATTCTGTCATTCCTTTACAAATGTACTTTAGTAATAGCTTTACATAATGATAAAATATGGCCTTGTATGACATCTGGAAAACTGAATAGAATACTTTTTTGTAGTCTAGTCCCTGTTTTGTCCCTGCATTTGATCTGTTGGGCTGTACACAAGGACCCAACTCCAGATCTTAAGCCAGTACACGTAGTAAAGTACGTAGTAAAGTACTGTACTTAAGTAAAGTACAGACACCAAAAATTCTACTTAAGTACACTTTATAGTGGATAGTTTTTACTTTTACTTCAGTACATTTGAGAGCAGGTATCTGTACTTTCTACTCTACTAAATTTTTGAACAAGACTGAAAAGCAAACGTATTTTTTATTATAGTTTGAGACTTGCTGAAAAGGCAGAGGTTTTATTTTTAAAACAAAAATATACAAATAAAAACAGCTAGAAAAAAAAAAGTTTCTGTTGAACAAAATTCAGCACAAATTTTTATCAAAATCACTACATTTGAAGCTTTATAAGACCTCAAAATTTGCACAAAATACTTTTACGTTTTACTCATCTGGGTACTTTAATACCTAAGCTGTTTTTTTAATGTGATACTTTTACTTTTACTTGAGTATTTTATTTGCCCTGGTATCTGTACTTTTACTTAAGTAACACAATCAAGCACTTCTTCCACCACTGGTCAGAAGTATAAGTTAAACATGTGAATGAAACAAAACACAACTCCCGTTCTGTTTGTGATGAGGAAACAACATTAGAACAGAGAATAGTGTAATATGGGTCTTTTAAATGTACTACAATAGAAATCTTAACACAGATAATCTGACCTGTGTTTGCTGACCACACTTGAGAAGAACTGACCTCCAAACATCCGGAAGAGCCGCCTGCTGGGTAGAGGCCATTTGGAACAAGACGCTCTCTGGAAGTTCTGTTTCCGGGACAGATATTCCTTTGGGAAGAAGGTCCTGACCGTCTGGTTCAGCTCTGTGAAAGACAAACACTTCAGCAAAAATTCTACTGAAGAAGCGACTTGGTTGAAGGATAGGGGCTAAAGGATACTATTTACCCAGGGCCCAGTGCAGGAAGGGGCCCCTCACAAAGTCTGTAATATGCATTTTTCATTAGACAATATGTAGTGTTGGCCCCCAAGATGATTTTTACCTAGAGCTCAGAACCAGAATATGGTGCTACACCCCTGGATTGAGCAGCGAAACATTGAGTTTTACTGTGGGTCAGACCTGGATAACTGAGGGATCACACATAAAGATTTCACCACACACTTTAGCTCACACTCACCTACACACCTATTTAGTATAGTTATCATTACGTGACTTGAAGTATTCATTTGTAGGAGCTGGAATCGCACCTCCAACCTGTGGGTCTGGTAGTGACCCTCTCCCCAACTATAGTGGAGCAGTACTAAACACGTCAGAATGGATTCACTCAAAAGCAGTTTTAATGCCCCAGTGGAAAGTACAGAGGAGACTGTTGTGATGAAGTCAAAATACTGCATAAGCTGAAGTACTACAATTACTCCAATAACGAAACTGTAAAGTATAAATAAAAATATCACACTCGTACTACGAGGTTACATAAGGCACTACTGTAGAGCTTTGAAAACATAGTAACTGTTTGAATTCCTGGAGGTTGTGACTTGTGTTTCATCCTTCCTCCCTCTCTTCTTCTTCTTCTCTCTTTTCTCTATTCTCTCTTTTCTCTCTGATGAAAGTCCTGTTTGATTCTACCTGGCCTGCGCGTGACCCATCTGCTCTGGGTTGCTCTCCGGGTCAGACCCTCTCCCCCGTGGGCCCTCCGCACCTGGGTCCTCCATCACATGTCTCTATTCTCAAACACAATACTGTACTGTGCGTAAGTGCGGAGTGTACACTCATCGACGTCATGGAAACGGCACCTCAAAGCCTCACACGTCCCCAGACAGCATTATCGTCCAGGGAGATCATTTATAGATGGACAGTCGTTCTGAGGATTAAAGCAGGAGGATGCGGTTCGATCCAATATGGCCGACCTACGAAGACAAAGGATCTGGAATATTTTTTTGGGTAAACTACGAGGTGACTGATCGGAACGAATGTAACGAGATCCAAAACTGTACTCACTATAAACCATAAACTGTAAAAAGAAGTGGACTAAAGGAAAGTGACGTCACCCCTAGCGTTCGGCTCCAGTCGAATGAGGCTCATCGAGGCTAGAGCGGTTATAGGGGCCAATTTGGAGCCGATTTCCACATTTGGAATTCTGACCTCGAGTATCATAGCGACCAGGGCCGGCCCTAGCTTTCAGGGGGCCCTAAGCTGAATTTGTCTCTTGGGCCCCTGACAGTAGATGCCTCCTGGCTCAGCTCTTGGTGATTCACATTTGACACATTATGACTCTGCTCTCATCACCTTGACCAACTGTATTTGTGTTTATACGACCAACATCAGACTGAAAACATGCAGAATGTCACAACTACCACAGTCACAAGAACAGAACACAAACATGTAACATATTCTAGAGCGGGCACTTAACAACACTGTCAATCAACCCTGTTACTAACGCTAGCGGGAGCGACCTCGGGGAAAGAAGGCGCCTGATTTGTCTGTTATTAATGTTCATGTTTTTACAGACACAATAATGCGAGTGGGTTAATATTTCCTATTTCCAAAGCGGCGGCTAGCAGTTTAACTTTGTCGATGTATATATGCAGTCTATGCTATAAACTGCAAAAACAATTAGCTAGCAAACACATTCTATAACATAAAGAGAGGAAGTGTCTGGGGCGATGGAAGTCTGGGAGTCCCTGCTTAGACTGCTGTTCCCGTGACCCAGCCCTGGATAAGTGGAAGAAAAGGGATGGGTGGAACATAAAGAGCTAAAAAACTGTTATGTCTTCATATAGTCTGCACTGAAATGGAGCAAAGGATCATGGTCCTTGTAGTTCTGTCAATAAAACAATCCATTTAAGCCATGGATCTGTGGTTCTATATTACGGCGGCCCATAATTTTATTGTGAGCGCTCTGACGGGGGACCATCTGTAAGTTTGTTTGATTTGATTTTTTTTTTTTTTTTTTTTTACTAGTAAAGGGCAGATGTGAAACTTGCTCCTCACTAGTCCACTCCTTTACACAATCTATGGGCCTTACTAGCGTCCTCCATGTTCCCTCGCTCCATGTGACCTTGGCTTCTGCAGTCAACAGTCTCATTTGAATCCCTAATCTCAAACCAGAGCAGGTTTCATTATGAGGACACTTACACCTGGGGTACATTTTAAAGTGGATTTGTTTGTCCACTAATTCCGAGGCCGAGGGTCAAATACCAGCTCGCACTATTGATGCTGTGTTCCTCTTGGGCAAGACACTTTAACAGCTTGCATCTAGTAACTCAACAATGAGCTTTTCACGTTCACGTTAACCAGGGATGCACCAGTCACGCTTTTTCAGTTCTGAGAGATCTGGTCATAAAAATACCAGTGGAAATCAGTCAAAATGGCTAATGGACTAGACAAACGTGTTACTAGCCAGGCGAGCAAATAAAAATCAGTCTTGAGGGCACAAAAATAATTCAATAATGTATAAAAGACACTGGATAAACACGATGAGTTCTGACCTTTCTGGAAGAGCACCTGAGTGATGGTGGTCCTACACAGGGGGCAGGGGGTGTTGGACGAGCAGTTCTTGGCGAGCGTCCTTAGACAGGGCTCACAGAAGATGTGCTTACACGGGTGGCACATGTACGGGCACAAGTACACGTCCAGACACACGGCACAGAGGAGGCCTTTGCTCACCAGCTCCTCTTCATCGCAACTGCTGCTGCTACTGCTGCTAGAGGGCGCCGCGGTGGAGCTCTGGACAAATGGACAGAATTATAATATAGTCAATAAATACACTCAAACATTATTGGTATCGTTATAGCGTTTCGGTTGTCATTTTTGAATACGTGGTGTCTGATGCCCTCTGCTGGCTACAGAGGGGAGTGAAGCATTTTGATAAGATACATTTGCAGCACAGTTATTCTCAAAATGACACAGATATCTGCTTCAAATAAGGCAGAAATCATAACATTAACGTTTTCAAATTTTAAAATCCTCAAAGTGCCTGAGAGTTAACTTAGTAGCATTTATACTAACTTCACCCTAGGTTGCTTTCATAGACTGTATATATAAATGCACACAGCTAACCCGCTAGGCTAACCACCGCGTTCTAAAAAGGAAGTGAGTATGGGTGCACTTCCAGCTCCACATGATTCTGGTATTTTTATTTTGCTATTGTGTCCGTAAATCAAAAAAAGAACATTAATTAATTAATAACAGACAAATCAGGTGCGGAGGTCCCCTATAATTAGCCAAAAGGTTTGATTGACTCTAAGCCTGCGCATGAGCTTCATTCCGGACTGGAGCTGAACGCTGTGGGTGACGTCACACTCACTTAGTCCACTTCTTCATACAGTCTATGGTTGCTATACTACAAGCTAACCTAAATAATCTGAACTTTAACCCATGTTGTTAGTGTAATAATGGATTTACATCACATGAATGACATGTTTTGACATAAGGGAGACCCACAAACACCGTGTGTGTACAGATTTTAGTCGCCGCTGCAATGTGATAAATACCAGCCCCCCACATGATTTCAATGAAAAATTACTTCAGAACGGTCATCTGGAATTACATAAAATATCCATGAATGCTGTCACCCCTGTAGCTCGTCCTCATTTCACGTCAGCCCTCTGACATGAAGCAGATGTTCAGAGCTACACGACAGCACTGGAGCAGAACAAGAGGGAGCGACCCACAGCCCTCATGAGAATCCACACACAAATAATGACCTTAAACTGTAAAACAACTGTATGTGACGTAACAGCAGCAGATGTGGCCTTGGTAAATACTTTTACTGCTGAATCATAAAAGAGGACCTAAACTAGATTCTTAAAAAATATTATTATAACATTGTTCCCTCATCAAAAACATGCCTGAAGAGGGTTTAGACGTCATTCATGATAATTTAATGATCTGGCTCGAGCCCTATTCGAAACCCTCCTCACGGTTAGACACTGAGTAATCCTGTACAAAGCTCCGCCCACAAGCCTACGTCACCCATGCTCCCACATGACAATTCTCCATAAATATACAAAAACATTACATAAAACAGTACACAGCAACTTCACAAACCTGACGTGACAGTGCTCTGAAGGGGGAGTGATTTAGCACTGGGAGCAAAAGGGAGGGGCGACTCAGAGTGAAATTCATCAAACATGTTAATATGTTGTTCCGGCGAATATAGCATTTTCAAAACAAAAAAAGTCTAAAGTTAAATGTCTCATGTTTTTGTTTTTTTTTTAAATCTCTCTCTTCAAATTGATGCAGACAAAATGAACATGGCATGAACAATAAATAAACGGATAAGTAAATACATAAATAAAAAATGAATAAATTAATTAATACACAAGTAAATAAATAAATAAATAAGTAAAGAAATGAATAACAAAATCAATAAATGAATAAGTAAATAATTAAATAAATTAATACACAAATAAATAAGTAAATAAAAAAAAAATGAATTAATACATAAGTAAATGAATAAATAAATAAGTAAGTTAATAAATAAATAAACAAATAAATAAATGAATGAAAAAGTAAAATAAAAAAAATAAATAAGAAAGCATTCAAAATTTAAAAGTTTGTCGAAACAATAGAGTGATAATAATTTTAGATAAACAGCAACAGTGAAGTAGAGATAAAATAAAGTGTGATCTCAGGAACAGAAACGTGTATTAACCCTGGACTTTATCTGTGCTTATTAAACTTACATTATACTTTCACAGACAGGGAAGTCACAAAGTACTTCACAACAAGTTAAAACCAAAAAAAAAAAAAAATAATAATAATACAAACATGGCCGTCATAGCAGCCATTAAAAAACTACTGCACATTAAAACACTTGAACAAATAAGAGTGTTTTGAGTCGGCTTCTGAAGGCATCAACAGACTCCAGTGAACGCGAGGAGAGCGGGAGGTATTACTACTTCAAGTCCCTCAAAGCACTTTACATCAAGGAACCACTCCCCCATTCACAAACACATTCACACACCAGTGTACACAGACACTAGGGAAGAAGTGGGTTAAGTGTCTTGCCCAAGGACACAACACCAGTATTCATCTGTGGGAGGTGGAATTGCACCGCAACCTGTGGATCAGTGGATCTGACCAACCACTGATGTTAAAGTTGAGAGTGGGATTTGAACCCCTAACCTTTGGATCAGTGGACAAATATTAAAGTATTCTAAGTAATCTGAACACAGTACTCTGATTTGACCATGTATCGCAACACTTTACAAAATCTATTTGAATGCAAGTATTCAGTATTCTGTAACTAAATTCCCTAGAAAGTATTCCCTTCTGACTCTTAGGCCTGTGTTTGAGTCAAATTAAACTTTGCTCATGTTTTTCCCATAGCAGCAGCAGCAGCAGTATTCTCTTAGAGGTGAAAGACTGATTTAACAGTATTGCCGTATGTGAGAATATGTACAGGGACTGAGGCTCACACCTGGATGCCCTTCCTCACACGGACAGAAATAACACAACATCCCATCTTTTATTATCAGCATGGCTCAAAATACAGCCCCTGATAATTCACTATAGAAACTTTTGCTTTGAAAAATACAGAATAAAGAGTAATCTGAAACTAAACTTTATTCAACCTTTGGGGGCAGTAGTTAGTAGGGGTGGGACGATATACGATAATATTGTTAATCGATCAATAAAAAACGGTCCTCGATTAATCGTTCGTGGCAATTTTTAATAACCATGATCATCGCGCACGAGTATAATCGTCTTTATGGCACCAGACTGCCTCATGTTTCTGGTTTCAATACAACGTTTAGATGCTAGTTTTGGTGTTTGCTCACAAGGGGGCGCTCTGTCACAGCAATGACACTTGTCTGTGCCTGTTCTGGTGGTAGAGTCTGCCGAAAAAAAGTTGCGGGTCCGAGGGCAAAACACGAGCAACTTGCACGCGCATTTACGAGACAAACATCCTGCATTGTTTGACAAACTTGAGCTGAAAATATTCATCGTAAGTGACATAAACTATTGAATGTAGATTGTGTTGTGTGTAGTAGCTAAACAGCATTTTACAGACACACACACCATATATATTACCTACAATCATGTCAATAGCAGAATAAACCACGCTCACGCTCACCGATTGTGAACAGCATCCAATCCATCAAACATAAGCTCCTCTCCTCCTGAGTCCACAGTCATCTCCTGGTCAGAGATGCCTCTAGTTTAACTTGTACAAACATCCACAGTGTCCTCGATCACGTACTTCCTTTGTTTTTTCCGTTTTGTTTGTTTCATCATGTTTAGAAGCAAAACAACAGCTCCTAGAATGCGCCGCATTAACACGCTTCATTTACTCGGTAAAGTCCGTCTGTTTACAGAAAGTCTCGGCATGTCACACACGTGCTCCGCTGCTCATTGGCTGTGAGGAGAAAACGTCACTAAACGTGTGTGATGTGATTGGTTGATTCTACACGGGGGAGAGTGGGGCGTAAACTTTCAGTCACATGTAGCACCGATTCACTGTTTGCGGCTCCAGTGACTCACAACCTCCACCTTATTGGACAACACTGGTGTCAATCAGAAGATAACACGTGTGTTTAGCTCTGAGAAACAAAGGCCGTGTCCCAATTCGTCACATGCTCTGTTCCATGTACTGTTCAAAGTGCAGGTCGAAGTACTCGCCCGACTTAAGGGCACTTTGGTCAATTTTTGGTGAATTGAGACACGGCCAAAGTCGGCGCTGTCTTAAGTTTATTTTGCCTGAAATCGACCAAAGAAATGCAAAAAAGTGACGGCGCAGATTTCGCGTGTGGAATACTTTCCTGCAGCAGATTGGACATGGAGGATCTAACTTATTTTGTGGACATAATTTCTTGACTGGATTATATTCTCTGGACCTGTACGTAACGAATGAGACCAACTTTGTGGAATATGTTGATGTTTGACAGAATCAGAGCCTCAAAGGTGAGTGAAGTCCAAATCTGCATTTTTGGCTTTTCTGTAAAAACCTCTTTCCTGTCAGCACTGTGGTGATTCCAGGTGAAAATTGTTTGCATAGACGAAAAGACGAGCGCTGTAGCTTTCATTTGATGTGTAGATTGTTTGCGTGGGTGACACAGAAGTACATGTACATTCCTGTAGAATTGTAAAGTAGGCCCGGGCCGTCTGAACGTTTACAAATGAATAATTTATGGCGATAATATTGTCAATCGCGATTATTTTGGTCACGATAATCATGAGTCTAAAATTTAATATCGTCCCATCCCTAGTAGTGAGTACAACCTGGCCAGTCAAAATAACAACAGAATAATCAGACATCCCACTCATTACATCGGATTTTTGGTGTGATATCCAAATCTCTCAGTACGATATTTTCACAATGTGCATCTAAAAGAAGTGGACGCCACCCATCGCGTTTGGCTCCAGTCAAATGAAGCTCATCGAGGCTAGAGCAGTTATAGCGACCAATTTTGAGATGAGTTTCATATTTGGAATTCTGACCACGAGTATCATACCAACCAAAGAGCCAATCTGGAGCGAGACCATCGAAGGTAACACCTGCCTGCACCGCTGGTTTAGTAGGGGGCACTTAGCAACGCTGTCAATCAAACCTGTTGCTAACACTAGTGGGAGTAACCTTGTTGATAAAAGGCACCTGATTTGTCAGTTATTAAAGTTCATATCTTGAGTTAAGGACACAATAGTGAAATAAAAATACCAGGATGTAGAGTGGGTTAATACAAACGTTTTAAGACCAAAATGATGAGGCTGGCAGCATCACGGTTTTCAGATGTAAAGTGAGTTGGAGCCAGAGTTGATGGAGCCCACTTCCTGTTTGGAACGTTGCGGTGGCTAGTGCGTTAGCCATGTCCATTTACAGATGCCGTCTATGATCTCATGGTATGATATTTATTGCTCAAGACACGGCGCATCAATTCCAGACTCGTGCCGCTTGAAAACACACCGCAAAAAAATGCAGGGTGGCCAAGATACGCATCCACCATAGACTTTGCAAGTAAACTCGACACCCCTGACTGGGCTGGCTTGATTGCTAGGTGCCTGCTCCCTGCTAAACCAGTGGTGTGGGTGTTAAGGGGTGTTACTTTCAGCAGCCTCACTCCAGACTGGCTCTTTGGTTGCTATGACACTTGCGGTCAGAATTCTAAATATGGCACTTGTCATGATCCTTGTCGGTCCTGCCCTTTTTTTTTTTTTTGCACTTTCTCCCCTCCCTTCTGTGTCTGAGCCTGGAGCTGGGCAGAGATTTGGGCTTCTCTTGTGCACACCTAGACCTAATCGGAAATCGGCAGCACCTGGGGAGGATAAGAGGAGCCAGGACCTGACACTCAGCTCCAGATCGTCCGCGTATCTTTGTGGTACATTCTGCTTGGCTCAGTTCTTGTTTTTTCACTTTTGACTTTTTGCTAAATTGGATACTTTTGCTCCTCACCAGACCCTGCTCTCCTCCACTGACCCCGCTCTCTGGATCCGCTCAGCTCTTCAGTCTCCGACCCTGCTCTCCTCTACCGGTACTGTTCATCTCGTCTCAGACTCTGCTACCCCCGCTCTACTCCTGGACCACAGCAAACACATCTGTAACTAAACACTGTTAAACCTTTCCCCCAGCTGTGTCTCTTTGGTCCCTCCTGTCAGTCGTTGTGACAGAACTTGGCTCCAAATTCACCTCGTTAACTGCTAGCCTCGATGAGCTTCACTTGAGTGGCACCGAACGCTACGGGTGACGTCACAATCCTTTAGTCCACTGCTTTATACAGGCACAATGATGTAAACACAGAGGGAACAACTCAACGACTTAAGACCAGATTCACAGTTGAACCATTTCTCTCTGTGTCTTATCTCCAAACCCGAGCCGTCTGAATCTATAAAAGTCCATGTGAGCCGACTGCGGGCCTCTTTCCTGTCGATTCTTCCCTGAGGATCCTGCCTGGAGCCTGGGCGTCGAGAGCAGGCCGGAGGGGGTACTTCCACGGTAATTACACCTCTCTAACCCAGGGGGAGCTCTAGGGACCTTCTCTTTCAACAGCACTGCCGTCCCAAGTGTGTCATTAGCACAAAGGAATCAACACTACAGTAACCCTCTACGGCACTGTTTACATCCATAAAAAACTGTAGCTAGCATCAATATTTCATCCCAGTGCATTTGAGCTACTGTACGCTAATTGCTAATACTGAGGGCTAATGCTATTGTTTTAATGGATAATGCTGATGGCTAATGTTGATTGCCCCTTACCACCTCTTAACATCCAAGGGCGATCATTGTGAAGAAAATCCAATACATCATGGGACTGGGCTAACTA
Source organism: Periophthalmus modestus (assembly GCA_019594935.1). Taxonomy (NCBI): domain Eukaryota; kingdom Metazoa; phylum Chordata; class Actinopteri; order Gobiiformes; family Gobiidae; genus Periophthalmus; species Periophthalmus modestus. Next base: position 15,819,320 of record JAIEZT010000012.1, on the reverse strand, counting down.
TATGGAGATCAAAACAAAGCAATATGCATTGTGGGCGTTAAATAATACAAAGGATAGTGCTAGTGAGAGGAGAGGGGTCAAACCAGGGGTCAAAGGATCAGACGTTCAGGGAAAATAAACAGATTGGTTCACGAAAGATCTTATACTGTTCAATACTGACATGTTAGCTGTTCTTAGCTCTACTGCCATGGCAAAACTCCGCTCTGGTCTCTGTGAAAAGCACTTGTAAACTCATCATGGTGAATAATTAGGATGCAAAATATAGGAGAAACATTTGGATCATTTTATTGTTTAAACAGAGCCACCATTTTACGGGAACTCACCATGAAGAAACCAATTTAAGCATAAGAAAGGGGACTAAGAGTTGGTTCAGATTTGCACAATTACCACGTCAAAATTGTGACTAAACTGGGATTAAACCTGAGCTAGACCAGGAATAAACCAGAACTAGAACAAGATCACATTAACCTCACTACATTAAGACTCAGATCAGGACAAATCAGGACACATAAATATTAAAAGCATTTTTATAATGTTTCCTGGGTTTGTCCAGGTCAGATCTGTTATTCATGGGTTGCCACTTCGAGAAATATGCTATATTTTGGGGACCCATTCAGAAGATATAATATATAGTTTTAAATTGTTACTTGTTATGGCAGTAGTCAAATGGATAGGCGCTCCTGGCTTGGACTTGCAGAAGGACTAACCACATGCTGCACTGGCAGAAGAGTGGGCCAAATTTATACAAAAATATCTATCTATCTATATACCAAGGCTGTGTCCCACCAAAGTGGGGTAGCCTAGACAGGGCCACACTCCCGTTCCCTCCCTCCTTCCCCTCCCCAACCCTCTCCTCCTCGCGACTGTCCATCTCTCCCATCTTCTTCGTTTAAGGTTTAAGGACTGATCTAGACCACACTACACTGCACCAGGGTCAGCTGCACAGCCCAGTGTGAACCACTCCTCTACCACAGGGCCATCATTCATACACAAACTCTCTCCATTCATCCCTGTCCTGAGCAGCCTCTCACCCCTTGCACCCAGTCACCCCTCTTGCATTTAACACTTCTCACTGTCCTGACACCCTCTGTCCCTCCCATTCGCGGTCTTCCTCTCATTCTCACTCCACTCACATCAGATTCACACACCTTTTTCACCAACCGCTCCCTTTCCATTCTCTCAACATGTCCAAACCATCCCAAAGCCTTTTGCTCTGCTCTATCAGCCAACTCTCGCAACACACCAGTTCTCTCTCTCAGATTTCTTCATTTCTCAAACGATCCATGCGCATCACACCACACATACTCCTCAGACATCTCATCTCAACTACATAAAAAAAAAAAAAAAATAATAATAATAAAAAAGAAAAAAACCTACATACATGACTAAAAATCCAAATACTACTAGTAATAATCATAGACTGTATATATAAATGGACATAACTACCTCACTTGCCAACACGTTCCAAATAGGAAGTGAGCAAAGGTGCACATCCAGCTCCGCTGATTCTGGCTCCAGTTCACTTTCTATTGAAAATTTTCCAAAACTCTCTCTGTAACTGCTGCTGTCAGACTTGTTATTTTGGTCTTACAATGTTCATATTAACCCGCTCTACATGATCCTGGTGCATCAATGCCAGATTTGTGCCGCATAAAAACACAGCAAAAACGCAGGGCGGCCAAGACACGCATCCACCATAGACTTTGCAAATAAACTCGACACCCTCAACGCCCCGGTTTGAACGCACCATAAAACGTTCATATTACCCGCTCTACATGATCCTGGTGATTTTATTTCACTATATTGTCCATAAATCAAAATATGAACATTAAATACAAATCCGGCGCTTCCTTTCCTGGTGGTTGCTGCCGCTAGCGTTTGATTGACAGCGTTGCCAAGCGTCCACTCCCTGCCCAACAGCCTCGCTCCTGATTGGTTCTTTGGTTGCTATGATGCTCGCAGCTGGTATTCAAAATATGGACCTCGGCTCCTAATTGGCCCCCATAACTTCTAGCCTCAATGAGCTTCATTTGAGTGGAGCCGAACACTATGGGTGACGTCACATTCACTTATTCACTTCGTTATTCACTCTATTGTAATCCTACTGTTACTGATGGTGACCTACAGTGTAATATTACCATTGTGAGTAGCTGGTCACACTCACTCTGCTCTGTATTGTATATCAAAACACAAGTAGCTTATGTATATGCCATCATCTGATTCATTTCCATTGAACACATCACTGCCCAGCGCCCCCACAGCAGCCAATCAGCATCCAGCCTCCTCTTTGTCTCGGGCCGGTGAAGGGCCCTCAGCATAAGCCCAGCACAGAGCGTATTCAGACAGAGCTCCTCTAGTGGACACACACACACCAGCTCTTGAAATGAGTAGAAACACACCACCATAAAACCATGAAGTAGAAAGATCACAGGATGTATGTAAAGTGTAAGGCAAAAGCACTGGGTTGGATTGCTAATTGCTAATTGCTGTATTCCAAAAACTTGTTCTGCGCTTTGTTGTTTTATTTCCGAGCTGTTGATGAAATGGGTTGTTAAAAAGAAGTATTATGCAAAATGATATTATATTATAACGTCATCAAAATTAGGCCTAAAGAGGTTTTACATCCATGCATGTTTGAGTAATCTAGCAATCTCTTCCAGGCCCTATTCGAACCCTCTGTATGGTTAGGACTGTGCAATCCTGTACAAGGCTCCGCCCACAATCCTACATCACCCATGCTCCCACATGACAATTCTCTATAAATATACAAAAATATGATACAAAAGAAGACACTACAAGTTCACAAACCTGATGTGCAGTAGATTACTTAGTGGGTTGCACGCTGATTGTGTTGTGAGGGGGGAGTGATTTAGCACAGAGAGCCATAGACCATAGACTGTATAAAGAAGTGGACTAAGTGAGTGTGACGTCACCCATAGCATTCAGCTACAGTCAAATGAAGCTCATAGAGGCTAGCAGCTATAGGGGCCAATTTGGAGCCAAGTTGCACATTAGGAATTCTGACCGCGAGTATCATAGCAATCAAACCTGTTGCCAACGCTAGTGGGACTGACCTCGGGAAAATACAAACATTTTAAAACCAAAATGACAAGTCTGACAGCAGCAGTTACAGAGGGAGGGACCACAGTTTTTTCAATAGAAAGTGAATTGGAGCCAGAGTCGAAGGAGCCAAGGGCATGCCCACGATCACTTCCTATTTGGAATGCAACGGCTAGCGCATTAGCTATGTTCATTTATACATACAGTCAATGGACCACATACTGCTGCCTCACCTGCTGACTCTCCTGCTGCTGATGCCACCTCTTCCTCGGCCTCCTCCTCACACACCTCGCTCGGTTTATCTCTCGCCGACTGGTTCTCCGCTCCCCTGCTCCACTGACAGCCAAGAGCAGCTCCGGGCTCACCCTTTGACCTTTCACCTCCATCACCCCACTTCCTCCTTCTCCTGCGTCCTCTCTTCCTCGCTCTCCCGATCTTCTGCTACAGTTTGGGATGTCCTCACATTGGCTGCCCCTGATCTTACTTCGTCCCAGAATGCATCTTGCTCTTCTGTAGCAGTTTGGCTAGCCAGCGATGTAGCATTTGTAGCTTCATTCGCTCGAGTCCTCCTTCCACTATTGTTTCTCAAAGTTCCTGGTTGCGTGTTGCTGGATGCTTCTCCCAGGTCAGCCATATTGTTGTGGTCCAAATTAGAATCACTTTCGCTATTACGATCTCTACCTCGTTCTTGCTCTGTCTGATTTGCGTCTTGGTGTCGTTCGCTAATCTCGTCACGATACCAACTCCTATGCATTTTTCTTCCAGGTAGAGCAGGCCTCACCAAAGAATTCACGCTACTAGAATGACTAAACTGACCCCTTAATGATAAACTCCTATCTGACCGCTGGCTCGCCTCGTCCTCCTCCCCATCACCCGAAGCTCCATAGGTACTCATTGCTACTCACTTCCTCCCGCCTTCCATCGTATCCACCAACATCGGGTTTGTACTTACATTTTAAATTCGGGCCAGTTCCAGGTTGTAAAGTGGGCGATAGGTCTAGTAGCTGTATGACCCAGTGCATGCTGCGTAGCCAGTGTTAGCCCTCCCCTGGGACATTCCACGCTCGCTGACCGAGGCAAAAGCCCCGTTACAATAGGTGCGCTGTAGCTGTTGTCCCATGTGACCCTGCAGAAAATACAATGAAATGAGGTGAAAAGGCCAGAGAAAACCTCATCGAGCCCAACTCAGCTTTTACCAGCCCAGATAAGTCCAGAGAGAGACGCAGGGATCTGATATTATCGAGTGGAACTTTTTAGCATTGTGCAGGAATGTGGCGTTTTGAATATAAGGCTAGAAACATAAACTGTATAAAGAAGTCGACTAAGTGAGTGTGACATCACCCGTAGCGTTTCAGCTCCAGTCAAATGAAGCTCATCGAGGCTAGTGGTTATAGGGCGAATTTGAAGCCGACTTCACACATTTGAAATTCTGACTAAAGAGCCAATCTGGAGCGAAGCTGTGAAAGGTAACGCCCCTTCCCGCCCGTGCCGCAGGTTTAGTAGGGAGCAGGCTCTTAACAATGCTGTCAATCAAACCTGTTGTGAACGCTAACGGGGAGTGACCTCAGGGAAACAAGACAGCTGATTCGTCTTTTATTAATGTTCATATCTTGAGTTATGGACACACAAAAGCGAAATAAAAATACCAAGATCATGTAGAGCGGTTAATACAGAACATTTTAAGACCAAAATGATGAGTTTGACAGTAGCAGTTACAGCGAAAGGGAAAGCCACAGTTTTTTAATGTAAAGTGAATTGAGTTTGAAGTGCAGCCGATGATTACTTCCCGTTTGGAACGTGGTGGCAAGCAGATTAGCTATGTCCATTTATATATACAGTCTATGGCTAGAACTGATTCCCATAGGCCTCTGTAGCAGCTCTGAGAGGAAGCATCAGGACAGAGCAGTGTGGACTGAAGCTGGCTGGGTTAAATGAGGTGAAACACACAGAATACTTTTAGTTTTGATTTCAAATGTTGCTTTTCATTCCTGCTTCGTTCGTTGAATATTTGGTGTATTTGGGGCCATTTTGAGGTGCCCATTATCTCTTATCTAACCACATAATGGCCCTCTTGATGTTATTGTTTCATAATTGGGTTGGTCTATTGTTCACACGTCTCTGTTGTTCTAGTCGTTTTGTGCAAAGAATGGTTTTGTAATGCTTTTATATTCAGCAGGAGAGGTTGAATCGTTTTTTTATCTGAATAATTCGGTATGTGCTGTAGGTAAGTAAGGTATTTGTATATAAATCAGACTCAATGTAAGCTATACCAACAAGTACTATGTAAAAAATGTGTATGACTTTGCAATCTATGTAATAAAGAATTTCTGAATAAACAAATCTTTATTATTATTATTATCATTATTATTATCATTATTATATATTATTAATTTTTATAATTTTGTTATATTATTATTATTTTTTTTTTATCTCAGTGTGTCTTTCCAGGTTAAATGAAGATTTAAAAAAGAAAAAACCCAAAAAAACTTATATTTAATTATTATTGCAACTCAAATGTACCAAGAGCCTAAACATCACCAGGTCCCTGTTGAAAATTTGCCATTAAGTCTCCAGAGTTTGACCTCTACACCTAAATTAATTATTATATACTTGTATGCACTAGAAGTATTTTTGTATGTTTATTTTTTTACATAATAAGACCCATCTTCTCTATAAAAAAAAAAAAAAAAAAATGTTCACAAGCACATTGACTTCTCACAGCTGTGCCTGTCAATGCTCAGCTCGTGCGTCCCTGGATCATACCGCGGTTTGGACAGCAGATGGCAGCAGCTCCCCTCAGAGCGCTGCGGCTCCGGAGCTGTCCCTGGTGCTGTCCCTGCCTCCGCTCCGCGCGCTTCACTTTTCCCCTCTCCCTTTAACTAAGTGTGTTAGAGCTGTTTCACAGGCAGCGCGCGGATCATGTTTTAATAAAGTAAACAGCGAATCACTACTTTTATTCTCGCGTAATCCTCCCAACAATTAGATATCCCGCTCCCCAAAGTCCCCCACACTAAAACTGAAACTACACAGTGTACAGAAGTGCCAAACGCGCGCTCTGCCTTCCTCGTCTGTCTGTGCAGTGAAGAAGTGAGCGCCGAGGCACAAAACTCCCGTGCGCTCTGACGTATCCACCGCCGCTCCTATAAATGAATTCACGTCGTCACCCAGCGCAGATGATTCGCAGTACCAGCGAGTGAGCCCGGCTGTCAACACTCACACGCTCCCCAAACACGCACGCCCCCCTCACGCGCGCACGCACCCAAATACACAAGCTCCACGAGTCTGCGTCATGCGTCCTGAGAGCCACGGCACGAACTCGGTACCTCTGATGGAACCCGGTGAGACGCGCAACAGCAGCAGCAGCGGCAGAGCGAGAGGCTGACTGACTGACCGACCGGAGGAGAGGGAGAAGTTGCCATGGATTTCATCTCGAGCGGCAACGGGAGCAACGCCAGCGGTGCCAGCGCGGAATGGGACGGCAACAGCACCAGCACAGGCTCCAGGTCGGGGCCAGACGTGGCGCTGAGTTACCAGATCATCACCTCTTTACTTCTGGCTGCGCTCATCCTCTGCTCCATATTTGGCAACGCGTGCGTAATAGCGGCCATAGCGCTGGAAAGGTCGCTCCAAAATGTCGCCAACTACTTAATCGGTTCCCTCGCCGTCACAGACCTCATGGTATCGGTCCTGGTCCTGCCCATGGCCGCTTTGTACCAAGTTCTAAACAAGTGGACTCTAGGCCAGGAAATCTGTGACTTGTTTATCTCTTTGGATGTACTCTGCTGCACCTCGTCTATTCTCCATCTGTGCGCAATAGCTCTGGACAGATACTGGGCCATAACAGACCCCATAGACTACGTTAATAAGCGCACGCCAAGACGGGCAGCGCTTCTTATAAGTGTCACCTGGCTCGTGGGGTTCTCCATCTCCATCCCTCCCATGTTAGGATGGAGGAGCGCGGAGGACAGAGCCGACCCGGACGCGTGCAGCATCAGCCAAGACCCCGGTTACACCATTTACTCCACGTTTGGCGCTTTCTACATCCCACTTATTCTCATGCTGGTCCTGTACGGGCGGATATTCAAAGCGGCCCGTTTCAGGATCCGAAAGACAGTGAAGAAAGCGGAGAAAGTGCCAGAAAAGTGCTCGTCTCTCTCGCCCGCTGTATTCCACAAAAAAGTAAACGGCAACTGGAGGCGAGAGGACGACTCCAAGAACAGCTCCCCGTGCGTAAACGGCGCAGTGAAGCACCAAGACGAGGGGGAATCACTGGAGATCATAGAAGTTATCAGCAACTCCAAAACGCACTTGCCCCTGCCCAATACGCCCCAGTCTTCGTCCTATGAGAATATCAACGAAAAGAACTCGGGTGCGAAGAGGAAGCTGGCGCTGGCTAGAGAGCGTAAAACTGTCAAAACGCTCGGGATAATCATGGGGACGTTCATATTTTGCTGGCTTCCGTTTTTCATCGTGGCCCTCGTGTTGCCTTTTTGCGCGGAGAGCTGCTACATGCCAGACTGGTTGGGAGCTGTGATAAATTGGCTGGGTTACTCCAACTCCCTCCTAAACCCTATCATATATGCCTACTTCAACAAAGACTTCCAAAGTGCTTTCAAGAAGATACTTAGATGCAAATTCCATAGACCATAGTTGGACTGCAAAAAAAAAAAAAAAACAGTGTAAGAAAAACGAAATCAGGGACTTGTCTACGAATGGACAAGAGAGAACGTCATATAGGACTATACAAATGTACACGTTCATGTCTATTCGTGTTGTAGCTACAATATTTAGCCTCACAAGTTTTGGCACTCATCCTTGTAATGCCGTGCCACGAGACTGTGTCAAGTCATGCAGCTGATTACATGCATTTTTTTGTCATCATCTGGAGGCACGTGGGGTCAGTGACGTCATACATGAGCTCTGTAGCACACTGGAACAATAAAAGCTATGAAAAGTGTCAGAATATAGCCTGCGGGTTGTCACTCTTTGGTTTAGAAGGAGTCGATGAGAAGTCAATGCCCCCGTAGTTCATAAACAACACTGGATAAGCCTCATGATTATTATTATTACACTGTGAATTTCCATGGATCGGACTCAAAATGGTAGAAGGGCTAAGACAAATATGGATGTGATATCAGGGCAGCATAATGTTTTATTTTTGTATATTTAATTTGTTGATTTATTTGTTAATATTCCATGAGCAGACAGTGTGAGGAAAGACCAGCTCTGACCAGATTAAATATTTATCTGAAGTTTCCAGGCCTGTCCAAAGCGTGGCGCAAGGGCCTAACGTGGTACGCAAGGTGGCAGTGCCCGGTCCCGAGGGGGTCAACAGGAAACGCATATATTTGTTTAAACACTCAAATTTGACCTGCTGGTTTAGAGCGTGGAGCTGTTTCAAATACCACTCCAAATATTACTGAAACAGAAGGTTTTCTTACCCAAAACACAATACTGATCTTAGATTGAAACACCTCATTTAAGATTAATGCTACAATGGCATGTTATGATTGAAACACAACAGCAGGTTCATTAGAAATAAAGGAAAAGTTAATGTTATTACAAATTATTTTTTATTGGACAAAGGGCTTCAAAGATTGTACAAAGAAATTATAAACTATATGAGAACAGCACAAGGGATTTTAGGCTTTTATGAGTTTTAAGATGTCATAATTGAAACTGGAATCACCTGGGTCCCTGGGGCTAGAGGCTGCAGATCTGTTCTCGGCCGACCAAATGTTGTTATGTAATCTACAGCCACAAAGAGTAAATATATATATATATATATATATATATATATATATATATATATATATAATATATATATATATATATAATATATATATATATAAAAGTTGTCATAGCTCTTTGTTTTCATTATGGGTACGTGCTTCCAATGACGTGGAGATGAATGTGATAAAGATGGAGACGGCTATTTTAACAATAAACATGGAAATATATTGTCCATTTTGTGAGTTATATGAAAAACTACTACATCTACTTCTACTGCTGCTACTTCTACTGCTGCTGCTGCTGCTGCTGCTGCTGCTGCTGCTACTACTACTACTACTACTACTACTACTGCTACTGCTACTGCTGCTACTGATACTGCTGCTGCTACTACTACTGCTACTGCTGCTGATACTACTACTGCTGCTGCTACTACTAGTCCTGCTACTACTACTACTACGACATGAAGTATCCAGACTGGCTCTACAGCATAGACTGTGACATAGCTAACCTGCTAGTTGCTGCGTTCCAAGTAGGAAGAAGGCGACCCTTTCGACTCCATCGACTCTGGCTCCAAATTACTTCACATTGAAAAACTGTGGCCCCTCTCTCTGTAACTGCTGCTGTCAGACTCGTCATTTTTGTCTTAAAATGTTCGTATTAACCAGCTCTACATGATCCTGGCAACATTGATAACAGACAAATCAGGCTCCTTCTTTCTCCAAGGTCGCTCCCGTTAGCTTTAGCAACAGGTTTGACTGACAGCGTTGGAAAGTGGCCACTCCCTGCTTAAACCAGCAGTGTGAGTGAGAAGGGATGTTACCTTCAGCCTCACTCTGGATTGGCTCTTTGGTTGCTTTGATACTTGTGGTCGGAATTCCACAAACAAAACTTGGCTCCAGATTGGTCCCTATACCTGCTCCAGCCTCGATGAGCTTCATTTGACCGGAGTCGAACGCTGTGGGTGACGTCACACTCACTCAGTCCACTTCTTTATACAGTCTGTGGTACAGACTGGCTCTGAGGATAAAGATCACATTTAGAAACATACATCATGCATCTTCACTACACTGTGGGTTTATTAGTGCAAGTACAGCTCAAAAAACACTGGACTGGATGTTTCTGACAGTCCATTTAACCTGGGTCAAGGTTCATATTTACACTGCAACAAGGACCACAAAGGCACAATAGCACACTATACAGCTCACTTTGTCTCAAAGTTAGTTTTACTAAAATCAGAAAACATTAAATAAACAACCTATTAAAATTTAAATTAATTAAAATAAACACAATTATTTTTAGACACGGCAAGTTTATTTGTACAGCCTAATTGGTACACAAAGTAATTTAAAATTCTTTACAGAATTAGAAAGACATTTTAACAATAAAACAAATCGAAACATAACAAACATACATTAAAAGAGAAGAGTCCATCCATCCATCCATTTTCTTCTGTTTATCCGAAGCCGGGTCGCGGGGGCAGCAGTCTAAGCAGGGACTCCTAGATTCCCCTCAGGAGGCCAGCTGAGAGACATAGTCCCTCCAGCATGTCCTGGGTCTTCCCCGAGGCCTCCTTCCGGTGGGACATGCCCGGAAAACCTCCCTAGGGAGGCGTCCAGGAGGCATCCTGAGCAGATGCCCGAGCCACCTCAGCTGGCTTCCGTCGACGTGTAAGAGCAGCAGCTCAACTCCGAGCTCCTCCCATGTGACTGAGCTCCTCACCCTGTCTCTAAGGGAGCGCCCAGCCACCCTACGGATGAAACCCATTTCGGCCTCTTGTACGATCTTGTCCTTTCGGTCATGACCCTGAGCTCATGACCATAGGTGAGGGTAGGAACGTAGATTGACCAGTAAAACTAGAGCTTTGCCTTTCGACTCAGCTCCTTCTTCACCACAACGGTCCGATACAGCGACCGCATCACTGCAGACGCTGCACCGATCCGCCTGTCAATCTCACGCTCCATCCATCCCTCACTCGTGAACAAGACCCCGAGATACTTAAACTCCTCCACCTGAGGCAAAGACTCCCCACCCAAACCACCTTTTTCCGGTTGAGAACCATAACCTCAGACTTAGAAGAGCTGATTCTCATCCCAGCTGCTTCACACTCGGCTTCAAACCGCCCCAGTGCCTGCTGCAGGTCCTGGCCCGAAGAAGCCATCAGGACAACATCATCTGCAAACAGCAGAGATGAGATCCTGTGGTTCCCGAACCAGACCCCCTCCGGCCCGTGACTGCGCCTAGAAATTCTGTCCATAAATATAATGAACAGAACCGGTAACAAAGGGCAGCCCTGGCGGGGTCCAACAGGCACCGGGAACAAGTCTGACTTACTGCCGGCAATGTGAACACAGCTCCTGCTCCGGTCGTACAGGGACCGGACAGCCCTTAGCACCCCCCAAAGGACACCACGAGGGACACGGTCAAATGCCGGTTATTTGTGAGTGAACCATGTTATTTTTGAAGAGTTGACTTCTCATCCTCATCATCACATTTGGACTGTTTTCAGAGGGTTAGGGAGCAACAGTGGCTCAGTTGGTAGAGCGTTTGTCCACGGATCCAAAGGTCGGCGGTTGAGCAGTCAGATCCACTAATACATGGGTTGCTGGTGCGATTCCAGCTCCCACAGATCAATGCTGTCATTGTGTCCCTGGGCAAGACACATAATCACCCCCAGTGTCTGTGTGCACTGGTCTGTGAATGATGTAAAGAGCTCTGAGCGTCTTGAAGGTGGAAAAGCGCTATATAAAAATGTGACCGTTTAAGTTACGTCTTTGGGCCTCGACTTGTTTGTGTACGATTATTGCCTTTGGCCAAACTAAGTCAAGAATGCAGAGGGAGGAGCTGAAAATACTTCTATCAGCAGATAGTAGTGGTCAAAGCTGTACTAATGTCTTACTCAGAGCAGCAGTCGGGATAAAATATAACAGAATAATTTTGCAAAATGTAATGAAAATAAGACTTGAATAAAACGAATTCAGGACAAATGACTCCTTCCTAAGTGAATGTTTTTGTGAGGACCTTTCCCCATTTATTAGATATGATATTTAGATTTGAATAATTGCATCATCGCCATAACAACGGAGGACTGTTGCCATAGCAAATACCCCTTAAACCCATGGAAAACCAAAGCATATAGAGTTAAATATAAACTTTTTATCTGGGAGCTTTTGGTCAGGGTTCAGTTATAAGCATTCGAGGACTTTGTTACTGAAAGGTGCACTGCAAAACTTTTCTACATCTGCTCGTCTCCATGGAGATGCCATTGCTTTGCTTGGAGTGAATAGAGGTATGACATTAAACTTATCTATCTCCACGGAGATCAGCAGGTGACACCACACAGCAGATCTGTGGAAAGGTGTTACCGCTCAAAGAATTAATGTTTTTCCAAGGGATGTTTCTAGCTATAAAAGCACCATAAATATTAGATGTATTTAATGCCATACTGTGGAACATTCCAGGCTAAGGAATAACATCTTCATGGAAAGAAAAGGTGGTGAATTGCCGCAACAGAAAAGTTACATAGTGTACCTTTAAGTAAAAGTACAGATGCCAGGGCAAAAAAAAAAAAATACACAAGTAAAAGTATCACATGAAAAAAGACTTAATCATAAGTATTAAATATATACTTAAATCAGGGGTGCCCAAACTCGACACAGAGGGCCTGTGGTCAGTACAAAGGCTAATTCAGACGGGTACTTTAAATAAGGCTTAAAATATTAATATTAGGTCTGTATGACAATGTGATGTGATGTTATTTAGGTTATACTGGTAGAATTACTTAAATTAGCTGTAAAAAAAAGTACTGATTATGATCAATTGGGCCAGTTCAACTCAAGGCCTGAGGGCCAATAAAAATATGTCTGAGGGCCACATTTGGCCCCCGGGCCATAGTTTGGACACCCCTGACTTAAAGAATAAAAAGTAAAACTATTTCACGCAGATTTTGAGGCCTAATAAAGCTTCAAATATAATTATTTTGCTGTATTTTGTTTAACAGAAACAACAGTTTTTTGTTTGCTCAAATTATGAACACGTAAAAATAAACCCTCAGCCTCTTCAATATGTCTCAGACAACAATAAAAAATACTTTCACTTTTCAGTCCAGTTCAAAAATGTAGTGGAGCAGAAAGTACACATACCTGCTCTCAGATGTAGTGAAGTAAAAGTAAAAAGTATCCACTAGAAAATATACTGTATACTACTTTACAACTTTTATTTTGTTATTATTAGGCCTATATTTTAAGGACATCCCTGAATCCTTGCAGTCTATTGTTGAAATAGTAATAAAATATCTTGAAACCACTGTGAACCATTACAACTCCTCATGGCAAAATGAATAGCTCTAAAAACGCCATCGCTATAAAAGCCAATACACTGTGTAATATTGTACTCTAACGCTCTCCCTGAACATAAACGAAGGAGAGATGAGAAGAAAAACACGGAGGAATCAGAAATTATTAATGAACGAGTGTAGCTGGGAGTGAGGAGCACATCAGTCACGCCACGCACACACAAATCCACTTAGAGCCGAGACCACGATCACACTTTAAAAAGGGGAAAAGCTCGAAAACTACTTCCAAGACACGGCTGCATGCTTACAGATGATACGACCTGATGGAGGTGGTAGGGGGGTGGAGAGTTGGCTGGTCGTCATGGTAACGCGTCATCCCGGGTCACAGGGGCAGACAGGGGGCAGACGGGGCAGAGGGAGGGCACGGTGGCAACACTGAAATCACAGGCGGCATCTATAGAATACTAAAGAGAGGATGGGTGAGGACGTGGTTATGTAAGAATCAGATTACACAGATGAATATGTTTCTGCAGGTGAGATGTTATGTTCTCACCCCCACTGATCTGCCTGCCTCGCCTTTCCACAGATCTGAGCTGTAGGCTGGAGTGGAGGCATGACTTAGGTTAGGAGTGTCCAAACTTTTATCATCGAGAAACGTATTTGAAGCGGAGGGCCACAGACCAGAGTCGATACATGGAGTCAAAAGGTGCATTTAACACAGGTCTGACAAAAAAAATAAAAAATCTCACAAATTTATTAAAGGTACGAAGACCTTAAGTAAGATTTGGAAGATTATTTTTAGGTCTGTGTCACAATGCAATATAATGTTATTCAGGTTATAGAGGTAGAATCTCTTCGGTTTGTAGTAAAAAGAACTTCCTGGTCAATTGGGCCCATTTAGGAGGAGGCATGAGGGCCAACAAAAATCAGTTTTTGGGCCACATTTGGCCCCTGGGCCGTAGTTTGGACAGCCCTGACTTAGGTCTGCTTGTCTCCATGGAGATACACAAGTTTAAAGAACAGACATATGTTGATGCCTGTGGGTCATTAGTTCATATTTTTCCATTTCACAAGCGACTGTGGCTCAGTTGGTAAAGCGTTTGTCCACTGATGAAGGTGAAGGTTGGTGCTTTGAATCTGGCTTTTGACATAAACATCATTGGTAAAGTGGTTAGATCCGCTGACCTACAGGTTGGCGGTGTAATTGTCGTTGTGTCCTTGGGCAAAACACGTAACCCACCTCACCCTCTTTGTCAGCGTAAACTGGTCGTTGTGTGAGTGGTTCCTTGGGTAAATGCTTTGAACGGTAAAAGCGCTGTCCTGACCTCTCTGTTCCACGACGTCACAGTAAAAGTGCAGTACTACCTGACCACACTCACAGCCTCGCCTGTAGACAGCTACAAATTTGAAAAAGTTTGTACCAAAACGGCTGCTTTTGACGTGTGTTCAAAGATAGTACGGTTTCATAATAGGGTCACCGTGTACTTCTTCAGACAGAACTGTAAGTGGATTTCATTTCTCATTAAAATTGGCCACACTGCTCAAAGAGACATAAAGTATTTTATCATAACGATACACGACACTGTTTGACTTATGACTTCATAGTATTTGTTTAACATCATCTATTGCTACTACTACCACCACCACTACCACTGCTACTACTACTGCTACTACTACTACTATTATCACTACTACCACCACTACTACCACCACCATCACTACTACTATTACAACTACTACTACTACTACTACTACTACTACTACCACCACCACCACCACCCATACACTACTACTATTACTACTACACCACCACCACCATACTACTACTACTACTACACTACTACTACTACTACTACTACTACTACTACTACTACTACTACTACTACTACCACCCACCACCACCATCACTACTACTATTACTATTACAACAACAACTACTACTACGACTCTACTACTACTACTACTACTACTACTACACTACTACTACTACTACTACTACCACTGCTGCTACTATTACTGCTTTGTTTTATACAACACTTTTCCAGTCACTCAGTGGATGAAGTGTCTTGCTTAAGGACACAACAATAGTTTTGCAACTAGCGCCCCCTGTGGCCCCTGGTATCCCACAGTGTCCCATCCCAGTCCTGGGCATACTTAGTCACATTATTTGAGCCTTGTATTTCTCTGCCAAAAAGCACTGACTCATAAAAAAACAAAGTGAAATGCATGAAGAGAGAGAGACGGAGGAGTGAGGGATAAAAGTGCACTATCACCGAGCGTCCACTGCACATCAGCTGGACGCGTGCAGCAGGAACGCTTTTGGGAAAATGAATCTGCAACAGGTGACTCCAATGCACCGCAATGTAGCTTTATGAAGAGGACGGAAGAGGAGAGGGAGAAGGAGCAAGAGAGAGAGAGAGAGGGAGGGAGAGAGGAAGAGAGAGAGCAAAGGGGGGGGGGGGGGGCGAGGAGAGAGAGAGGGCAAGAGAGAGACGGGGGAAGAGGGGGAAAGAGAGAGAGAGAGGGAGAGAGAGAGAGGGGTGAGAGAGAGAGAGAGAGAGAGAGAGAGAGGGGAGAGAGAGGGAAGAGGCGAGCGAGAGCGAGGGCAAGAGAGAGAGAAAGGGAAGAGAGAGAGGTGACCCCAGTGTACCACAATGTAGCTTTATAAAGAGAACGGAAGATGGGAAGAGGAGAGAGAAAGAGAGGGATGGAAAGAGAGAGAGGGGAAGAGATAGAGAGAGAGAGACAAAGAGAGAGAGGGAGAGAGGGAAGAGAGAGAGGTGACCCCAGTGTACCACAATGTAGCTTTATAAAAAGGACAGAAAAGAGAGAGAGGGGGGGGGGGGGGGGGCAAGAGAGAGAGAGAGGTGTATTACAAAGTAGCTTTATAAAGAGAATAAAATAGGAGAAGAGGGAGAGAGAGAGAGAGAGAGAGAAAGACAGGAGAGAGAGAGGACAAGAGAGAGAGGTGACCCCAATGCACTGCAATGTAGCTTTATAAAGACGAGAAGGGATGAAGAGGGGAGGGAGGGGGCAGAGGAGAGAAAGAAGGAGAGAAGGAGGGGGGGTGGAGGAAAGAAGAGAGAAGGAGAAAGACAGAAAGACATAAGGGAGAGAGATGAGGAGAGAGGGGAAGGGGTGGGGGTAACAGGTGAAAGAGGGAGAAATTAAGCGAGAGATGAGAGGGAGGTAGAGGGGGTGGAGGGGAGAAAGTAGAGAGGGAGACGGAGAGAGGTGAAGCAAGGAGAAAGAGAGGAGAGACAAGAAAGAGGCCGTGTTGAAGCGCATGCAGAGATAGAGAGGTAGAGAAAGAGTGAGAGGAAGAAAAATGAACAATGATGAGAAATGTAGGGCAAATGAAAGAGAGGAGATGGAGAACATGGGAGAAGGGGGAGAAAAGAGGGAGAGAGGGCACCATTGATCCAAATACAACCAGAGAAATGGATGAACAAAAGGAAAAACAGAAAAAGATTGATTGATGGAAAGAGAGAGATACACAGAAGGGAGAGATGGGGGAAAGGAAGAGCGTGAGGGAGAGATAGAGAAAGAAAGAGAGATGGGAAAGTGAGGAGAGGAACAGAGAGAGAAAGAGAGAGAGAAAGAAAAAGAGGTCTTGACTTTACAAAGACATTTATTGAATATTTATTTGAGTAAGTTCAGCCACAGGTCCAACAGTAAGGACCAGATAGAGTGAGTGAGGTAGGAAAGAGAGAGATAAAGAGACAGGGAGAGAGGTGAGATGAAGGAGATGAAGGAGAGAAAGGGAGAAGAGAGGGAGATAGATATAGAGACAGAGAGCGCCATTGTGACACACATACAAACATGAGCCCGTTTGATTCCATTTGTGAGTGGATTAGATCAGAACTGTGACCTTCACTGACCTCATGAGTAATCTGACTGTGGACCATCCACCTAAACTGTCACTCACTACAAACATGGAGGTCTGCAATGAAAGAGGGAGGGAGGAGAGGAGAAGAGGGAAATCACAGCAGTGGACTGGAGATTAGTGATTTATTACAAGTGAAGCTCTGCCCCCTGGCCCCCGATGAATGAGACCAGAGGTTATTAATCTATGAGCTCCTCCCACTTAGCTCCTCCCACTTAGCTCCTCCCACTGAGCTACCCTCACCTAAAGGCAGAAGTATTGTTCCATGTTACTAGACCCTTTTTTTTGTAGTTCTTTCACTTCAGTCCAGCCAACTACAAAAAGCAGGTGACAATAGCCTGTATAAAGAAGTTAACTAAGTGAGTGTGACGTCACCCACAGCGTTCGGCTCCAGTCAAATGAAGCTCATCGAGGCTAAAGCAGTAGTAGCAATAGTTCCATATTTGGAATTCCGACCGCGAGTATCATAGCAACCAAAGAGCCAATCCAAAGCGACGCTGTTGAAGGCAACTCCCCTTCCCGCCTGCAATGCTGGTTTAGCCAGAAGTGGGTGTTTAGCAAAGCTGTCAGTCAAACCTGTTTGCTAACGCTAGCGGAATGCCCTCAGGGAAAGAAAGCGTCTGATTTGTCTGTTATTACTGTTCAGATCTTGAATTACGGACAAAAGAGAGAAATAAAAATACCAGGACCATGTAGAGCGGGGTAATACGAACATTTTAAGACCAAAATGACGAGTCTGACAGTAGCAGTTACAGAGAGAGGGGCAACAGTTTTTCAATGTAAAGTGAATTTGAGCCAGAAGCGCACCCTTGCTCACTTCCTGTTTTGACCATTAGCTATGTCCATTTATATATACAGTCTGTGTACTCACTTGGAAACAACAGCAGCTTGTATATATCTAAATATGTTGAAAACTTGAATCCATGAGATATTTCAACTACAAAGGCTTTTTACTCAAAATACTCTACAGTGGTGAAATAAGTACTCAATTCTGTTAATTAAGTAAAATAAGATACCACAGCAAAGAAATACTCAAGTAAAAATAAAAGCATAACTTAAATACCTAAATACTATGGAAAAATCTAGTAAGTAGGGGTCAAGTACCTGAGCAAAAAGTAAAAGGATTTCATGCAGTTTTTGAGCTCTTATAAAACTTCAAATGTAGTGATTTTGATAAATATTTGTGCTGGATTATGTTCAACAGAAATAACTGAATTGGTTGTTTTATTTTAGCTGTTTTTTATTTATTTTTTGTTATATTTTTATTTGTTCAGATTATGAAGTTAATAAACTTGCAGCCTTTTCGGGAGGTCTCAGACAATAAAAAAAACAAAAAAAACAACTTGTACTTTTGAGTCTAGTTCAAAATGTAGTGGAGTAGAAAGTACAGATACCTGCTCTCAAATGTAGTGAAGTAAAAGAAAAAAGTATCCAGTTTTAAATGTATTTAAGTCAAATTCTACTTTTACTTTGTTACGTTCCACCACTGGCTTTGAACTTAACACTATCTTTGACAGTTTGTTATTTCTTACCTGATATAATAAGTATAATATTTATGATTTTATTTGTTTTTTTCTGTATTTCACTCCTTCACTTAGACCTTTTGGGCCAATCACATAGTAAATTTCGATCCTGTAGATCACACATGTCAAACTCAGGCCCAGGGGCCAAATCTGGCCTGCGGTGTAATTATATTTGGCCCGCGAGATCATATCAAAAGTGCATTAGAGCTGGCCCGGCGGCATATAGTGGATGCACCTCTAATATTACAAATCCCAGATGCTTTACTAGTGCGCTGAGATCGAGGCGCTCCTCCTTTTCTGTTGACACATCTTAGCAACCAAGCTACTAATCACATTGGTCAAATTAATTGCTACAGAGAGAGACATAATTTATTTTATTTATTGAAATAAGAAATGAATACTACTGATGTGTCTTTTATTTCAAATTTATTTCTCTGTTTGTAATATCAAGCTTGAGTTGCTCCAGATTCTGTGTTTAAGCAAAACTAAAGTTTGTTTCCATATGAAAAGGTTAAACATTACATGTCAGGTACAGTCAATTTTTCAGTAAATCCAGCCCATGAATTTGTCTTAGTTTTTAATTTTGGCCCACTGTGAATTTGAGTTTGACAGCCCTGCCGTAGACTGAGATCTTTAGTTTAGATGAAGTAATCAGCAAATCTAAGAGCCGTTCTACCTATGACATCATCTGTGTGGTCATGTGATCGCGCTTCTTCAGAGACGTGCTGTAAATATCTGAGCAGATTTAGCTGGAGTCAAAAGGAGCGCGCCGCCTTTCTGATGTTTTTAATAGAACATATGAGCAAAGTGGAGCTGTGTGAACTAAAAACTCCACAGAAACAACAGTAATGGAACAATTTTAACAATTTATTAAGACAACTAACAACAGAGTGTGATAAATATGAGGACAGAGCCGACACAGCGGCTGCAGGTTTAAACAGCAGGAAACTAATGAGTTTTAATGAAGCATCGTTTGTATTTTTAATATGAAAGAACTGAGTCTCAACCAATATAATAGTACAAGTAAACAAGGATTTAAAACTGTACTCAAACTCACTACGGGCTTTGTATGTAATTAATCTGAGTAATAATGCCCTACTTAGATTAATTAGATATACTAAGTAACTTTTCTGCTTGTCTCCATGGCGACGTATTGCAATACCACACAGTAATATCCCAGTGTGAGCTGTAATGTGCTGTATAATAGGAACACAGCAGGGCAGGAGCTCTGTCTCTCTCTGTCTGTCGTTCCCTGACTGTCTTTCTCTTTCTCTCTATCTCTCTGTCTGTCTCTGCCTGTGTCTGTCTTTCTGTCTCTTTCCCTCTCTCTCCCTCTGTCTGTCTGTCTGTCTCTCTCTGTCTGTCGCTGTCTGTCTGTTTGTCTCTCTCTGTCTGTCTGTCTGTGTCTCTCTTTCTGCCTCTCTGTGTGTCTCTCTTTGCCTGTCTGTCTCTCTCTCTCTCTCTGTCTCTCTTTGTCTGCCTGTCTCTGTCTCTGTCTCTTTCTGTCTCTCTCTGTGTCTCTCTTTGCCTGTCTGTCTCTGTCTCTCTCTCTCTTTCTGTCTGTCTCGCTTTCTGCCTTTCTCTGTGTCTCTTTCTGTCTCTCTTTGTCTGTGTGTATCTTTTTGTCTGTTTGTCTGAATCTCTCTCTCTCTGTCTGTCTGTCTCTTTCTACCTCTCTCCACGTCTCTGTCTGCTTCTCTTTGTCTGTCTGTCTCTATCTCTCTCTCTCTGTGTTTGTCTCTATCTCTCTCTCTCTCTGTCACTCTCTCTCTCTCTCTCTGTGTCTGTCTGTCTCTCTTTCTACCTCTCTCCGCGTCTGTCTGCTTTTCTTTGTCTGTCTGTCTTTATCTCTCTCTCTCTCTCTCTCTCTCTCTCTGTCTGTCTCTCTCTCTCTGTCTCTTTCTGTCTCCCTCTGTCTGTCTCTCTCTCTCGGTCTGTCTCTCTTTCTGCCTCTCTCTGCGTCTCTTTGTCTGTCTCTCTTTGTCTGTCTGTCTCTCTCTCTCTGTCTCTCTTTGTCTGTCTGTCTCTGTCTCTCTCTCTCTCTCTGTGTCTCTTTCTGTCTCTCTCTGTCTGTCTCTCTTTCTGCCTCTCTCTGCGTCTCTTTGTCTGTGTCTGTCTCTCTCCCTGTCAAATTAAAAAAGTGAAATTACTCAATAATATTTTTAAATATTTTAAAATCATTTCCTCATAGTCTGCTCTCGTTGCTTTGTGGGCAGCTGTAAACCCTTGGCCCTGTGTCAATGATCTTCCTGGCATCCTGGAAATAAACATGATGAAGTCTCCTGAAATGGTTTTCACAGCCAGGATTCAAAGCAAAAGGTGAAGATTATTTTTCAAAATCTAAAACTAATTTGGAGACATTTTGAGTTTATTTTTGTTCATTACTTTCCATATATGTCATTTACAGTTTTTTAATGTTTCAGTGAGAATCTACAGTGTAAATAATCTTGGATTTATCCAAAAAAATATAAAACAAACTTCTAGACATTCTGCAAGCTATTAGTAAAAAGATTAACAAAAAACCCCCACAATTTTACCAACCACTGCTTTGCCGAGAAGACGATTTTGTTTGGGTAGTTTTCCCAGCTTTTTTTCTTGTCACTACCACTCTGGCTCATTTTACTTCATTATTCATCCACTAGGTGTCTCTATGCAGGGTCCAGAAGTGGCACTCTGGGCTTTTTGAAATTTTTGAATTGAAATTTTACCTATTTTTTTTTTTTTTTTTTTTCATTTTTTGGGGTAGCAGCAGCAATTAACTGCGGCCAGATTTGACCCCTGTGGGTTCTCTATAAACACTGTGATACCTGCATCAGATTATTGACTTGTTAATCTATGTTTATTGTATCTGTCCCTATTCAAATACACAAACCAAAAAAAACTTCAGCAAAGTTACGTATTGTGTCTTTAGCCTATATCCCACAGTAGTCACGATCACACTGCGGTCGCCTTCCTCTCCTAAAGCTGCTCTTGAGGCTGGCAGCGTTAAAAGGCTAACTAGTTGGGGCGGTGTGTAAATGGTTTGGGAGCGAGTGTCTGCAGCCCCCTCAGTCAAAGCCCTCGCCCCACGCCGCTCTCAGCCTGGCATTTTCAAAGGTGCCTAAGAGCTGCTGGCACACATCATTATCAGAGGTGGGCATAGCGGCCGGAGACGGGCAAAATCCTGTGCTCGCTTTTAAAATAGTGTTTCTCTTGTATTTTTAGGAAGGCACTGCCAAGTTTGTAGCATTTATTTTAAGACTGTGTGGGATCCGTGTCATAGAGAGTGGTTCTGGGACAGGCTTTGATCAGAATAAATGAACATGACGCAGTGCCCGCCTTGGATCATTTTGTCTCATATTATTTGAGCAGTTTGAACGAGTATTCAGGGCTCCCATCACAGACTGTGTAAAGAAGTTGACTAAGCGAGTGTGACGTTATCCACAGCGTTCGGCTTTGCTCAAATAAAGCTCATCGAGGTTAGCAGTTATAGGGGCCAATTTGGAGCCCAATTCCATATTTGAAATTCTGACAGGAAGTATCATAGCATCCAGCGAATCCGGAGCAAGGTTGTTGAAGGTAACGCCCCTTTCCATCTGCACCGCTGGTTTGGTGGGCCAATCAAACCTGTTGCTAATCCTAGATGGAGTAACCTTGGAGAAAAAAGGCAGCTGATTTGTCTGTTATTAACGTTCATATCTTGATTTTCGGACAAAAAAGTGGATCAAAAACAGGATCATGTAGAGCGGGTTAACACTAACATTTTAAGCCCAAAATGACAGCAGCAATTATAGAGAGAGGGGCCACAGTTTTTCAATGGAAAGTGAATTGGAGCCAGAGTCGATGGAGCCGGAAACGTGACCACGATCACGCGGCAGCTAGCAGGTTAGCTATGTCCGTTTATCTATACACAGTCTCTGGTTTCCACACTTTGCTTGAAATAATTTTCAAGTCAAAATGTCACACACGATGTTTTATTCTGTTGATCAGCAAAAATGTTCTCGTAAAACTCAAATTATGCAGGACACATATGAACCCAAACATGTCGACTCTTCCACATGTGAATGGAACATGTGAGTCTTGTGTTTTACTTATATCACAAGAAAATAAGGGACACGTATAAAGATAAATCAATAAAAAACGTGAGGGGGTTTAGGGGTCCTCTCCCAAGAAATTTCGTACTAAATTGGTGTAATTTCCTGCATTTTGCCTTGCAGTAAAAGTCAACATTCATTTTATATCCAATAATACAGCAAAGCAAAGTATGGAGGAACTTTCAAGGACAATATAAACGTTTTCCAGGACATTTCGCCTTTCCATGTCTGAAAAACAGGCCAATTATTTCCCAGAATTTCAAGGACGTGCGGGAACCCTGCTCATGTGTCTCTAACAAGGATTTAAAATGCCCTCTATCTTGAGTAATTAAAGGTGCATCATGTAACCTTTCTAGTGGAGGGTCTGCCAACAGCTTGTCTCCATGGAGATGTTATCGTATGCGTGCAATCTTCTACATTATGCATGTATTTGAGCAAAGTGTGTCTGACCTTAGTACAGATATACAGTGGTCCCTCATTTATCGCGGGGATGATGTTATAAAAATAACCCGTAATAGACGAAATCCGCAAAGTAGTCAGCTTTATTTTTTACAATTATTATATATGTTTTAAGGCTGTAAAACGCCTCACCACACACTTTATACACTTTTCTCAGACAGGTATTAACATTTTCTCACATTTCTCTCTTGTTTAAACACTCTTAAAGTTCAAACCTTCGCAGATTATATCCCTCTTCCTTGATGATCGCTTTAAATGTGTTGTTCTCGTGCCTTTGCTCCAGCGGTATCCACAGAGGCGCCTCTCCGTGTAGAGAAACACTTTTAAGTCCAAAGCATTTCTGAACACATTCTGTACTGCAGTGGTCCCCAACCACCGGGCCGGGGACCGGTACCGGTCCATGATGCATTTTCTACCGGGCCGCACAAAAACAGTAAATAATTTATCAGTGACCGCATTTTCTCCGAAGTGACTTTTGCCCGCTCCTCATGACACGCTAATAAGCTCGTCCGTAGATATATAATGAAAATCCTGATAGGAAATCACAACATAAATCCATTTGATACACAGTTTATTATATCTGTGCTAGATGTGTGTCCGCCGCACAACAGTCAGAGCGTCAGGGCAGAGGTCGAGGAGAGGGGGAGAGCTTGTGAGTCTTAGCGGCACAAACAGCAGAAGCTAAAGGAAAAGCAGCTCTATGTGAAATATTAAGGTTTCTTGACATTGACTCCATATTCTGAAATGTTTGAAATGTTCATGAAAATAACACTTTATAAATGTATTTGTGGCGTATCTGAATCTTATTTTGAAGGGAAATTTAAATGTTGTGAGATGTGTGTCTAGCTCCTCTGTGCTTTAGTTCAGTGTGGAGCGTGAGTGTGAGAGAGAGCTGACGTGTGCGCGCATGTGGCGTGTGGTTGAGCGAAGAAGCGACGTGTGTGTGAGTCTGGAGTGGCACCTGGAAAAAGACGGTGGAACTGATGTGTAATTACGGTGCAGTAGAGACAATAACGCAGCCAACTCTTGAGCAACAGGCTTGGGTCTTTGAGGTAAAGAACAGGGAGTTAAACCCCGGAGGAAGAGCGACCCTTCGGCCCTGGAGAAGACGGCTCTCCCCGACTGCGGTCAGGGCACTGAAGCAGGAAAGGTTTAACAGAAACGTTACGATAACGACAAGTCACGAGTCAGAGCGCTCTGAGGCCAAACCCCCCCTTCCCCCGGGCCGCAGTAAAATTGTCAAGCGTTGATCGGTCCGCGGTGAGAAAAAGGCTGGGGACCACTGCTGTACTGTACAGGAGACACAGCACAGAGGAGACTGGTTGACGATGGTCTACAGTACCCTACCTGCAAAATTGCACGAAAAAAATCTGCGAAACAGCGAGACCGCGAAAGGTGAACCACGATACAGCGAGAGACCACTGTGCCGCATCAGCAGCTCTTGAGGTCAAAATAAGTCTGCTGTGTACTGTCTGCATTTTATTAGAAAACATTTTATTGCTCGAAAATCAAGTGTGTGTTAGCATGCTAGTTGGCAAAACTCCGCCCTTGTCTCTCAGATTTGTGAAAAGCTCTAATAAACTCATCGTGGTGAATAATTGGGATGGTCAGAATGCATAAGGTGAGTGAGGAATTACTTTGGACCACTGCAAACCTTTTAAAATTAACTAGTTCTGTTTTAAGACAACAAAAATCAGGTACAGCGCCTTTAGTTCAGTGGCTAACATTTCGCTCTCAAACAGCTACTTGAGTCCAGCCGTTTGACTCTGACTCTGACATATCTCCAGTCCTTCTGTGGCATTGACGGTTCCTTTGTTTCGTCCCTGTTGAAGTCTCATAAGTTGGTCTGTCGGGGTCAGACTGAGCGATACTGACTCACCCCTTGCCCCGAGGAGGTGACGGTCTCATGCTTCACCCATTCAAGAGGAACTGCCCTGTGAACTCTGCATATAGAGCTGCGGAGTGTTTTTTTTATTTTGCAACGACAGAACGAGATAAAAAGCACAATATCTCTGTTCACTAAAGGCCCTGTACTTCATTTTCCTCCCATGTATTTGAGCAAAAATAAGTCTGGCTCCAGTAGAGTACATGTATCATACAAGCAGCTCTTGACGTGCATCTAATTAAGAAACATTGTCCAGTTACCAGGAAGTGCGCGTTAGCATGCTAGTTGTGAAAATAGCTTATCAACTCATCGTGGTGAATAATTAGGATGTTTGGGATGCATAAGGTAAGTGAGAAACCACTGCTAACTGTTTAAAATGAACTAGTTCTGATTTTCACACTGATGTAAAAATCAAAGTGTGTTTTTAAATGGAGGGTCAGATACCTTCTTGTCTCCATGGAGATGCTGTTATTTTGTCTGGAATGTTCCACAGAATGGCATAACATTTTCCAGTCACCATGGAGACAAGGAGATTTAAGTCATTTCACGGCAACAAAAACATGAGACAAGGAGATTTAAGTCATTTCACGGCAATACAAACAAATGTTGAATAAATGCAAGATATATCAGTGCATATCATTGATACTTTGCTGCCAATTCCTTTGGGGTGCGATGCTAACTGTAGGCACTGCTCTGTCTGAGACTTTGTTAGAGTTTAATCTGACCATAAAGAACTGACTTGGCTGGAACTACAACAGATGAGCTGATTTGTGCTTGTGTTAAACAAGTCCCTCTAAAATAACATTACAGTCACAAGCTAGCTAACATTAGCCAACAGTTTTTCAGTTAGCCACTCTCACCTTTTTGTCGAAAATCAAACTCCTAAACAGGACCATGAATGCTCAGCTTGATCACAGGCTCCTGAAAATGTGCAGTTTAAATCCATTTAAAACTTTTTTGGGCAGTGTTTGCTAATGTGTGCATTGGGTCGCCATGGTAACTGCTGAACATTCCACCATACTCCCCGACATTCCCCGAGTGTGACGTCACTGCAAAGTTTCAAGACTATGGAAGAGAACATTTCCCGAAAAGCAAAAAGATATTCATGAGACAAGGTGGCAGACCCTCCACCAAAAAACACACACTTTAAATGTTCCATAGTACGGCATTGAACTCTCTGTCACCACGGAGACAACCAGATATTACAACAACACCACTAGACAGATCAGATCTCTGGAGTGCCGATCCTACTCACCAAGTCAATAACATCTCCAAAAAGCAGATGGTGGACCCCTCACTGGAAATGTTACATAGTGGACCTTTAATGCCGTGCGAGCCTGACGAGTGTGGGTAGATAGATGCAGACTGAGCTGGCGAAATTGTGTGAAGGAAACATCTTTTGGCATATTGCATCATTTCCACGGGCTGCAAACAAAAACACTGCCAAGAGTCAGATCTATTGCCTTAAAATGAACTCAGCCCCCACCGAGTCCGTCTCATCTGCCGCCAAGTCTGGAGACGCCATTCTCCACATCTCATCACGTCTCTGTGTGTTCGGCCACACCACTTATAAATAGACTGGAATGGTAATTGATTTACAGTGGTGGTAAGAGTACTCGAGTAAAAGTAAACGTACTGCTCCCAAATTTGTACTTAAAGGCCCTGTATTACACAAAACGGACTTTTCTAAACTTTAAGACATGTTATAATGTTGTTACCTCATCAAAAACATACCTGGAGTTGTGTTTTTGTTTCACTCACACATGTTTTTCGAGTTAACACTTTGTATTAGTCTGTCTACATCTCCAAAATCATCAAAAGTGCTGTGTTCCACCTTGTGATGTCATGAAGTGGTAGTTTTTGAGTTAACAGCTCACGTTTATGCAGGATTTTAGGTCAGTAGCAATTGTCAATTCCAGAGCAGAAATCATCCAAATTCAATTTAGTGAAGGTGTATGGAGATTAAAAACACAGTGGAGCACTTCCTGTATTACCACATGGCATCACAATGTGGAACAGAGTGTTTTCAGTTTGAGAGAAAACCCCTAAATATACAGGGTTTGTGTGTTAAACATGTGTGAATGAAACAAAACACGACTCCAGGTTCTGTTTGTGATGAAGAAACAACATTATAACATAGATAAGAAAATAGTGTAACATGGGCCCTTTAAAGGTGTACCATGTAACTTTTTTGGTGGAGGGGTTCCACAGAATGGGATTAATGTATCTCTCTCCATGGAGACCAGCCAGCCATGTTCCAGTCAGATTTGTGGAGAGGCAAACCTGCTCACAAGAAGATTGCATGTTTTTTTAAATATATACATTTAGCACTATTTATTTATTTTTAAAGCTGTGGTATTTTCTTTCAAGTTAGACGCAAGTTCGATTAACATCATACTGTAAAAATGTCATAACAACGCCATGCAGGCAAGCACGTGATGGACACTCCGATTCGAAAAGTTATGCAGTGCAGCTTTAAGTAAAAGTAAAAAGTACACGTGAAAAATATACTACTCAGAATATAGGTTACTAGTTACTTTTTAACCATTTCAGATCACGATTTTATACAAAACTCGATCAATCAAAAAAAAAACCTCAATCTCCGAGTTTATTCTCAGAGCTTTGGCCAATCAGAGAAGGCGATGCAGTGTTGTTACGTGAGTTTGGTGGAACATTTGGGTCTTTTACAGGACTCAGTAATTTCTAGCCACTTACTGCTATAAGTCCATAGATGTTACATGTTGATAGTATGTCTTTTATAATGTGGATGTGACTGGCTGTTATGTCCCCACACGAGCACTTTGCTAATTCATGTCTAAATTATTCACACGTCTGAGACTCTTATCCAGGCTGTAAATCAGTGAATGTGAACAGACAGCCCCCGAGCCACATACGGGCCCCCAGAGCTCCATCCCGTCTGATTCAAAGATGACATAATCAAAAATGTCTCCTCAGGGATTCTTCATGCTTATTTTATTTGGGGATTTATGGTAACTGCTTGAAAGAGATCCAGAACACACACTTCTCCAATACTTTATGAAGATGTGAGTCTGGTCACAGGAGAGCCTCCCTGATGGGTCCAGACCAAACTGACCGAGGTGCATCAGGGTTTCAAAGAGAGCAAAGACAATATTCTTCTATTAAAAGTCATTTACGCACCTGAAATGAGTCTGTAAACACTTTTAAATAAGGATATAATGTGACCTTTTGACCCTCTGTAGACCTGGGCCTGGATGGGGTTGATTGACAGGTGGACTAGCCAATCAGGGGCATGAATTGGTCAAAACAAATCTGTATTTAAAAAAACAAATAAATATCATTCTGTAAACACGGTAACACCTACGAGTACACTCACAGCGTTACTACTACTACCACAAACTACTACAGCATAGCAAAAGACGAAGTTTAAATCTGTAACTGGACAAATCGATGTAAGAGTGAAGACGTTTCATTGATCATCCAAGCCGCTTCTTCTGTTCTGGTCAGATTGCTGGTGTGATAGATAGAGTGATTGAGATAGATAGATAGATAGATAGATAGATAGATAGATAGATAAATAGATGGATAGAGAACAGAGAGAGAGAGAGAAAGAGAAGTAGAGAGAGAGAGAGAGAAGTACAGAAATGAGATAGTGAAGGAGGTAGAGAGAGCTAGAGAGATAGATAGAGAGCGGGTTAGAGATAATTAAATAGTGAGATTGAGAGCGAGAGATAGAGAGAGGTAGAGATGTAGAGAGAGGGATGGTGAAACAGCAAGAGGTAGAGAGTGATAGAGATACAGAGACAGGTAGAGAGAAATAGAGGGAGACATATAGAGAGAGATGTAGGAAGAGATAAATAGAGACAGAGAGAGAGAAAGACAGAGCGAGTGAGAGAGAGAGACAGAGAGCCAGAGGTGAAGGAAGTTTGATTTTGTTCCACATGATATATGACCGTGCACTGAGTGTGTCCATAAATGAATCCGATTGTACAGAAGGAAAATCTTATAGAGAAGATTTCAGTCCGGGCGCCAGGCTAGGTAACAGACTCAACAGATCAATAGAGCCCTTCACTCCTCTGTCATTTTCCCCACAATACCAAACATATGCGAAACAGATTTGTCATGTTTACGAAATAGGAAGCAGCCGCTGTGATGTTTTCAGACCCAAATTGCGGTGTTATTGTCATGTAAAGAGCCTTGTTTGCCGCTGACACCTGGGTTACTCAAACACTGACATCGCTACAGCTACAGAAGTGAACCAGCGCAGTGTGTTCACAGGGAAACAGAGGGAACAGAGAAAAGTACCAGACCTGCAAACAAGGACCTCAAAGTCAAGAGGCGTAAGGCAAAAGATAGTGAGCTTTTGTGCTGTAATCCTGCCTCTATTGGAGAATATATGAGGTGATATTACAAACACCATTGTGGGATCATTTCATTGTGGGTTGGATCAGTGGAAAGCCGGTGGGTACACTGTATAAGGCAGGTGTGTGTGTAGAAGGCTTCACAGAACAAGAAGGCAGTATGACATTAAGAGCCCATATTACACTATTTTCTGAATGTGATGTTACAATGCTGTTTCCTCATCACAAACAGACTGGAGCTGTGTTTTGTTTCATTCACACATGTTTAACACATAAACCCTGTATATTTAGAGAGTTGAGAGAGTTCTTCTCTCTCAGAAAACACTCGGTTCCACCTTGTGATGTCATGTGGTAATACAGGAAGTGCTCCACTGTGTTTTTAAAATTCCATACACCTGCACGAGAATCATTTGGATGATTTCAGCCCTGGAGTTGCCAATCTCTACTGAACAAAAGGTAAAAGGAGCTTTTAACTTGAAAACTATCACTTCATGACATCACAAGGTCGAACAGAGCATTTTGAGCTTTGGAGATGTAGACAGACTAATAAAGTGTTACTCAAACATTTGTGAATGAAACAAAACACAACTCCAGGTATATTTTTGAGGAGGTAACAACATTATAACATGGCTCAAAGCTCAAAAGAGTCCGTTTTGTGTAATGTAGGACCTTAAAAAGCGGAGAGTACAGAATAAAAACCTTTCCGTCACGTGCACAGCTAAACAGAACAGGGTTTGGACACTGTCAGACGCCTGTCTTATATCTCCAGGAAGCTCCAGCTGAACACACTCTTGCTGGTCATCCACAAGACTAAATATGACTGATTCAAAATATTGACCTTGATTTATACATATTTATGAGCGGCAAATGGTCACATCACTTTTCCACCTTCAAGGGTCAAAGTACTTTACATCAAGGAACCACTCACCCATTCACACACACATTCATACAACACCGTACGCAGACACTGGGGGTGAGGTGGGTCAAGTGTCTTGCTCAAGGACATAATGAAAGTATTCACCTGTGGGAGCTACAACTGCACCGCCAACCTGCGGGTCAGTGGATCTGACCACTCAACCAATGATGTTTATGTCACGAGCGGGATTTGAACCGCCAACCTTCAGATCAGCAGACACACACTCTAGTAAATGAACTACTGTCACCCCATAACAGCACAGATTTCAACAGTTTGAATTTTTTTCAAAGTCTTTTTTCTATTTCGGGCTCATTCCAACAAATGTTTGCCCTCTTTTTAAAAAGTCATGTTAGAAGTAACAGAACTTGACTTGAGTAAACATTGTTAAAAATAATTAGTTCTTTATGTAATTCCTCAGAAAATAAAAATACTATAAAAACCATACATACAACATAAAAGAATGATGCTTAGCTTTTCAGAGCTTTTAACCATGTTCTGGTCGTTTCTTCTCACTGAGCCTCTGAAGTTGTATTTGGAGTGTTTCATGTTTGAGTATCTTTAATCGCACCGGTAGGATACTCGTAGGATTGGACAGGGTCGCATAGTCATTTTGGTACAAATGAAAAAAAATGAGCTACTCTCTAGTGTGATGTGCAGCTACCCATAGGGGGCGCTGACAGCATGCGGCGCTTTGTTGTGATGACGTTTACGGGGACGTCAGCTCCCACTGGGCACCGCAGTTTTCTAACGCAGAGGTCATCGGAATTATTTCTTTTATTAAGTAATTTTAGATGAATATTGTGGTTTAATATGTCCAAATTATAACATAATGATCCACGAGTGTCATAGATTATAACTATAGAGCAGACACAAATACAATAGGACTGATTTAAAGATGCACTATGTAACTTTTCACCACCTTCTTGTCTCTATGGTGATGTTATTTTTCCCCATAATCTTCCACAGTATCGCACTTAATGGAGACAAGTAGGAAGCACCACCACAAAAAAAAAAGTGTTTCAGAATGATGCAAATGTAAGACCATTGTCAAGTACATTTTGAAACGATCAACAGGCCTAAAAATGGCACCATATAACAGAATTTAAATGAGTTAATGCCATACTGTGGAACATTCCATAGTGCACTTTTAAATAGATTTTGAAGTCAAGACTAACTAATATAGATATTTTTCTGCAGTGCCCTTATAAATGAGAAAGTCAAATGGTGTTCGTTTAAATTACCCCAGCAGTTCTGCATCATTAGCTTCATTTGGGGCTGGCTCTGGACTTTTATCTGAGCTGATCTGTGCACTTCATGTGGAGGAAAGTCCAGTGTAGGGATCATTATAGAGCTAAAGGCTGCGGGCGCCGGCATAGGCTAGATCGCTCTCACGTTTGAATAAAGATGGGGCTACATGGGCATGTTTATTCGATTGTCTTTGGAGCATATACTGCACTTATTAAAGAAACTGTGTGTATTTACAGCTGTGTTTAATGTGCCAGTCTCCAGTGTATGACAGAAGAGCCTCCAGCATCAGAGCCTATAGAGCATCACAGCGTCGTGGGCACAACATGAGCACATATGTAAAGAGACTGAAGAGGCCATAGACTATATATATAAATGGACACAGCTAACCCGCTAGCCAACACGTTTCAAATAGAAAGTGAGCATGGGCGCACTTCCGATTCCATCAACTCTGCCTTCAATTCACTTTCAATTGAAAAACTTTGCCCCTCTCTCTGTAACTGCTGCTGTCACACTCGTCACTTTGGTCTTAAAATGTTCGTATTAACCAGCTCTACATGATCCTGGTGTTTCATTTTACTATTGTGTCCATAACTCAAGATATGAACAGACAAATCAACTGACTTCTTTCCCCCGCTAGTGTTAGCAACAGCTTTGATTGACAGCACTGTTAAGCGCTGCTTAACAGTGCAGGTGAGAGCGGGCATTACCTTCAGCAGCTTTGCTCCAGATTGGCTCTTTGGTTGCTATGATACTCGCGGATATGGAACTCAGCTCCAGAGTGGCCCCTGTAACGGCTCTAACTTCGATGAACTTCATTTGACTGAACGCTGTGACGTCACACTCACTTAGTCCACTTCTTTTTTCAGTCTATGGAAGAGACGTTAGAGACTTGAGTTCACATGGATATTGCCAAGGGAATACTACACAGAATCCAAATAAATACACAAAATATAATCTTTACAGCTTTTGGTACATCCATCAGAGGACCGATATTTCCTCTTTTTTGTGTATGAGTCTTACATCTCCTGATATTTGGTTTGGTCTATATTTAGGCCTATATTTACACTATTTGTTTTGTTTCATTCATGTTTAACACACAAACCCTGCATATTTAGGCGGACTTCTTCTCTCAAACAGAAAACACTCTGTTCCACCTTGTGATGTCATGCGGTAATACAGGAAGTGCTCCACTGTGTTTTTTAAACTCCACACATCTTCACTAGAATCATCTGGATAATTTCAGCCCTGGAATTGCTCTTGGAAGGTAAAAGGAGGAGTAATAAAGGAGCATTAACACTTCAATACGATGATGGCATTCACAAACTGAGATTACACAGTTGTATTATGGGTTAGCAGTAAAAACAGGGCTGTGGATGTCTAAAAGTCACAGTCACAAGTCTTTCCTTTTTATAGTTTAATTATGCAGAGCAGTAAAAAGTATGGACAGTATTTATATTAGTTATAATTTCAAATCATAAAGTATATTTATTGGCAGAGCTCATCAGACATCAGTGGATGTGGACGATAAACAATATCGTATCAGCCATGAAAAAAAACATATTGGTCAATCTCTAGTTAGAAAGTTTATTTATTTAACATTTTTCATTTAAATTGGACATGCTGTGTAAAATTGATTGATTCAGGCATACTTGATTAATTAATGTACGTCTTGCATTTGAAGCGTGCTCATAAATTCATTCATTCATTTTGGGCAGCACCAATTAACTGCGGCCAGATTTGACCCCATGGGTTCTCCAGGGTTAAAATAATCTTGAAAATTATTTATGTAAGACATAACTAGTAAGTTCATTAACTAAACATGGGCAAGTTAAGAATAATCTTAGACTCTTTTATCCAGACATAAACAGAAATATTAAAAAATGAACAAAACCAGGACTAAAACATGTCTATGATTAAACCAGGACTAAACCAGAATTAACATAACTGAAGTGAGTAAATAAGTACTAATGAAAGTATGATTTAAGTAGATAGACCAGCAAGTCTATTCCTCTCACGAACTGTGGTACAGAGCTTCAACAACCTCAAAGTATCTTCAGTAACGAGTCATACGGGAGGGCATCTGAGCCACTTCACCAAGAGTAAAAGCACGGGACAATAAACAAGTGTAGCACAAGTTAAGTGTTCTCCAACAAGTCAAAGATACGCCCCATTATCCCCCTCGCCCCTCTCTCGAAGCCCCCACACGTGCAGTGGAGTTGATAAAAGCGCTCTGTAGCTCGGCGCGTTCTTCTGATGTGTCTGCTGCGCCGTGTTGTGTCATGTTGACTAATGTTGTTGGACGGCGGCCTCACTCCCCAACGGCAAAGTCCCTCCATTAGTCTCTGCCACAGTCCAGCTGCAGCCAGGCATATCTCAACGATAAGAGCAGCGCACTCCATCACGCGCCCCGGCTAAACGGCTCCAGAGGGGGGCTGTTAGGTCCGTGCGCCGCTAACAGCAGCCCGAGGCCTTATCGTCGGATCTTCTGTCCATAGCATTTAGCGTACGGAGTGGTACATAAGGAGCGTGTAGAGCGCTCTCCCCTCAGCCAATTTGAGTAAACAGACACATTGTGCAAACTGTCATATGTGGAGGATCATTACACAAAGTACATAGAGTCTACGGCTGTGTGAGATCCATGTAGCGATAAAGGCCACATACATCCTGGAAATTCATGGACAATAAGATAAAAAAGAAAAGATATGGATCCAGAGTGTCGCATTCAACTGGCAGTCGTGTGTACTTAAAGCTGCACTGTGTAACATTTTGTTTGCTTGTCGATAGGCAGATGTTATCACTCGCCCTTGAATGTTCCATAGTATTAAATGTGTCTATCTTGCATTTATTCATGAGTTTTACTGCTCAAAATATATACTTCACAGCTGATCAGAATCAGAATCAGAATCAGAAGAAGTTTTATTGCCATTGTCCATGAGCAGAGCTCACAGACTAGGAACTTACTTCGGTGATAAAGTGCGACATACAACAACACACACGCAAAAAAACACACTAAATAAATACAAATAAGGGCATGCAGGAGGTAGAAATATATACAATAGTAGAAATATATACAATAGTGGCATCAAAACAACAACAACAGTGCAACATGGGTTATTAAAGTGACCAGTGTTATGAAGTGTCCAGTTTAGTGCAGGTTTATGAAGTGTTCATGAGGGAAACAGCAGAGGGGAAGAAACTGTTCTTGTGACGAGAGGTTCTGGTCCTGATGGACCGTAGCCTCCTGCCAGAGGAAAGTGGCTGAAATAGTCCATGTCCAGGGTGAGAAGTGTCAGCTGCTATACGACCTGCTCGCCCCCGAGTCCTGGAGACGTACAGGTCCTGAAGAGATGGAAGGCTGCAGCCAATCACCTTCTCAGCGGAGCGCACAATGCGCTGCAGTCTCTGCCTGTCCCTGGCAGTGGCCCCAGCGAACCACACAGTGATGTCGTCAACGGTCCCTTGTGGTGCGGTGCTAACTGGAGGCACTGCTCTGTCTGAAGTTTTATTAATCAAAACATAGCTCAGATTAAAGTCTAATTTAACACAATCTGACCGTAAAGAAATGGCGTGGCTGGAACTACAACAGGTGCGCTGGTTTGTGCTGTTAAACAAGTCCCTCTAAAAAAGCATTACAGTCGCAAGCTAGCTAGCATTTACCGACAGTTTTTCAGATAGTCACTCTCACCTTTTTGTTCAAAATCAAACTTTTAAACAGGTCCGTGAACGCTCAGATTGATCCAAGTCTCCTGAAAATTTTCTGTTTAAATCCATTTTGTATTTTGAGAGTTAAAACTTTTTGGCTGTGCTTGCTAGTGTGTGCGTTATGTCACCATGGTAACTGCTGAACATTCCACCATAGGTATACATGTCCAGATCTGTCTGAAATGTTCCACAGTAGAACATGAAACATCTTGCGTTCAGTACAATTGCTATGAACATACCGTACATGCCATTGGAACTTCAGGCAGAGTAAAGACATCTCTTTGGAGACAGGCAGATATTGTTTGTTGGTTGACGTTGGTCACACTTTCGATTATAGAATTTTTCATTTCAGCTGCTCAAAAATGTGACCCGTTTTACATTATAACATACATAAAGTTACTTCCAACATTGGCAAGAAAATACACGTCCGAAAGCATGAATATCAGTCATTTGTTTGCTTACTTTTGAACACCCGACATGGCACCTGTCCCATGTATATTTCCATCTGTTACACTCTGCCTGATGACATAGGGAGCCATTTTTCACCATGATTTTGCTGCAATTTTGGGGTTCCAGCTCCAAACACGTCTCAACCAAGTGTAAAAGCAACCCAGCACATGAGGTACAGACAGGACCATTTCCCTCTTTCTCATCTTTGCAGCTCTGCGGAGTCATTTGGTCTGATTTCTCTCTCTTCCCTCTCTCTCACATACGCACACAGGCACACACATGTTGGGTTTGCATGCTTTTAGGGGACAAAAATGCTCTGTTCCACCTTGTGATGTCATGAAGTGGTACTATTCTGCCTCCACTAGTGTTTAAGAACTAGTTCCACAGATAGCGAACAACTTCTCCAATAAACGCCCAGGAATCCTCTTGCTTGTATTAGACATTTAATGGAGTAGATTTGTAAAACTGCAACACACAAGAAAATACAAGCACATTCCAATCATGCTTACACATTACTACGAACAAAAAACATGCAGAGCTACACAAAACATATAACAGCTTATTAAAATACAACATGTGCACAACACCAGCCCAAAATTAGCTATAACTAGCGAAAACGAGTGCAAAACCGCTGATTAGCATCATGCTAACATATATGTAAAATTCCATAGACACGTGAGTGCCACTAGCGTCATTCACTTGAGTGCAAATATACACCAAAAATCAACCCAAAGTGCCCCAAATGAGTCCACAGAGTGAGCCAACATGTTATAACTCCACAACACTCACAGACAGATATCTATATGGGGTCAAACGACAGTCCAGAGAGCTCAGACACAGTGAAGAATGATCGAACTCTGAAGTGATCGAAGTCTGAAACAATACGGCAGCTACGGAAGCTCTGAACAGACAAAATACATTAACTTAAAACAGAAAATATTTTTATATTTCTGCGGGCCTTTTACCTGTAGTTCAGTAGAAATAGGAAATTCTAGAGCTGAAATGATCCAAATGATTCTAGTGAAGGTGCATGGAGTTTACAAACACAGTGGAGCACTTCCTGTATTACCACATGACATCACAAGGTGGAACAGAGTGTTTTCAGTTTGAAAGAAGAACTCAGCCCAAATATGGGGGGTTAAACATGTGAATGAAACAAAACACAACTCCAGGTCTGTTTTGTGACGAGGAAACAACATTAGAACATAGATCAGAAGGCGTAATATGGGCCCTTTAACCATAGTTACTACTTGCCTAACCTACTCTCGCCTCACAGCAAGAAGGTTTTGGGTTTGATTCCTGGATTGCCTGTTCTTCCTGTGTCTGGGTGAGTCTCCTCCAGGCAATCCAGTTTCCCTCATCAATCCAAAACATGACATAGTTAAAATCCTTCAGCTAAGTTAGTCCTGACCAAAACTTTAAACCCTGTTGTTGGTCTAATGAATACATCCCAGTAAATGTGTGTATTTCGATTTGAGTCTCCACAGTGTAATAAATACCCTCACACACACACACCCATCATAACGCGATCAGTGGCTTGATTCTCTGCTCCCTCCCTCCGCATCGGTAAATAAATAATGATAATGTTTCTGTGGTTCAATCGCAGCTCTGACCAGAACATGCTGTTGAGGTGTCCTTCGGCAAGGCACTTTGGACCCACCGTCCAAATGATGTAGGTGAGCTAGCTTACCACCGATGAATAATGAATGTGTGTTTCAGTGTCAAAGTATTTTAGTCTACCAATTCAATGTTATTTCTATAGCACATTTAAAACAGCTTCATCTGCCCAAAGTGCTTCACATAAAAGTCAAGAAAAAACAAATATACAGATAACACAATATATAGAGGACAAAACAAAAAAAAAAAAAAAAAAGCTATCCTGTGTAGCTTGTATTAAATGCCAGGGAGAAGAGGTGGGTTTTCAGTCTAGTCTTAAATTGCATTAAAGATTGAGAGGATCTGACAGGCAGAGGGCGCTGTTCCATAGTCTGGGCGCTGCCACAGAAAAGGCTCCGTCACCTCTGGTCTTGAGCCTGACCTCGGGCCTCTGGGAGGAGTACAGGGCTGCTGTAACTCCCTCAAATAAAGAGGACCCACATATTTAAACACAAACCTAAAACAAAAGAGAAGTCATTTCAGCGGAACCAGTCTTGAGTCGTCCATATGTATAAAAATGGACCAAACATTAATCCCGTTGATGCATTTCTGATCATATCATTATCTCCCCTTATGTAACATGTACTGTGACAAAGCCGTCACTACAGCTGCATCTGAATGTCCACACTGTTGCCTACAGGAGACACTATTCAGGGGTCATTCAAATGTCCAGTTGGTGAAAAAGTAGTGTGCTCAAAATTTCTCACAATGCACCTTTCAAAAGCAGTAGGCATTGGTGGTAACTAAACTGGTCACTACAGACCACAATGCATTGTGGGAGTTGGAAAAACAACAGAGGACAGAGACACGTCCTTAACTGGACATAACACGACTGAGTGAAGAAGATAGAAGCGCTGGTTTATCGCTCTGTTCTGTTATCCTCCCAATAGTCAGTGGTGGATGAAGTACTCAATATTCTTACTACAGATACAAATACGAGGGTAAAAGGTCACTCAAGTAAAAGTATAACAAGAAATGTACTTAAAGAGAAAAAGTAAAAGTATTTCACACAAGTGTTGTTCATTTGTGAAAGTAAATGTAGTGATATAGCTTCAAATTATACATATTTAGTTCAATCCATTTCTTAAATTTTCTTATGAATTTTGTGTATTTATTTTTGTCAAAGAGCTGGAAAACTTTAGTCTGATGTTACCACAAACAAGGTCCAAAACAAGTACTTTTTACTTCAGTCCAGTTAAAAAATGTAGTAGAAAGTACAGATAACTGCTTTGGAATGTAGAGAAATAAAAGTAAAAAGTATCCACTGTAAAATGTACTTAGGTAGAATTTTTAGGTATCTGTACTTTACTTGAGTACAGTACTTTACTACTTGAACTTTGTTACCTTCCACCAGTGCCAGTCGTACATGATCAGCTCAGTATAACTCTCTCTGACAAACTCCGAGCTGCTGTTTGCTCCAGAGTCTGAGCTGCACTGAAATAGAACCACTTACATAATTTATAAAACATGAAAAATACCACATTTAGAAAGCACAAATAAAGTGTTGACAAGTGATCACAGCATGAGACTCGGATTCTGAATTCAAGTTCATTTAACCTGAAGGATTATGGCTTTTTTGTATTTCAAAGTCAGTGTCTTTATCGTATGTGCAGAGAATGGAGTGTGTTTCAAACAGAGCTGGGACAGGTCAGAGCTCTCAGTAACTGTCAGATTACAGATGTGTTGAACTGGTTCAGGGTTAATATCCCTGTAATTACTGGGACTATTCGCATGAAACAGAAACTGGCACAAAGTTGAGCATCTTCTGTCAGTTTAAATAAAGTGTAAAAAAAAAAAAATCACAATAGCTTCAGAAACTGGCGCCATCATTCAGCTTTAAAGATGTGATGTTTCAGTTGACCTTGCCCCAGCTTATTCCATTTGTGTTGCTTTCATTTAAATCAGCTGTCAGCGACGTGGTTAGATCATGGTTTTGATTTTTTTTTGGTCAAATAAATGATTTTTGTTCTTACAACTTTCTGGTGGAGAGTACAACTGCTTATCTCCGTTGAGAAGTCAAAGTTGATATGATGTTATATATTATATATGTTGCATTTATTCAAATGGCTCTGTGCACAGTAGCGCCCTCAACCTCACAGTGTCACTACTTCCTGTCCAGTTTTATCTCTATATGTTTTTTGCAAAGTCACGGTAAAATGAATAAATATTTAAAGACGAGGCAGTGGACAGGGAGGTGGATGTCACTGACAACATGTTAAACACTACACAAATAAAATGAACACTTCACCAGAGGACACTTCTGTGTTTAGAAAGAGACATGTCTGTGTCTCAATGCTAACGCTAATGCTAATTTTCAGACATAAAAAATATCAAACCAGCACCACAAACTGAAGTATTCCACGTACAAAAATAATCAGGTAATCTTTACATTGATCTTTTTTTTTTAACAGGTTGTTTATTTTATATTTTAGGCTTTTAATAAAATTAGCATTAGCTTTGAGACTCGGTGAGCTAGCTAGCATGCTGCTGTGCACTGAGCCTATTGCAGTAGTTTGTTCAGACAGAAAGTGAGCGGGGGTCACCTCTCCACAGATCTCACATGTAACTTAGTCTGGTGGAGCCACGGAGAATGTCAAATTTAATGCCATACTGTGAAACATACCAGGAAAAAGCCATAACATTTCCATAGAGATAAGCAGGAGATGGACCCTCTATCAGGAAAGTTACATATTGTACAACACTTTAAGATTTTTAATGCACTGTGTACTCGGAGCCGCACTCGGAGCCGCACTCGGAGCCACACTCGGAGCCGCACTCTGAGCCGTAAAGCCGAAGGAGAATTCAAGTGCTCCTTCACACTTTTTAATAAACATGTGCAGTGCTATTTGAGCCTATATAACACTCATGAAAAATTCCCCTTTGAATTGGAAAGCAAATAAACCCAGAAAAGAGCGGGAACGTACCAACCAAACCGACAGGGAACACATTAGAATAAAAAGGATGTGAGCATTTCATATTGATTATATAAGCTTTTCTCAGCTCTTATTAAATATGGAGTTTGCCGACTTTGCGCATTTTGACAGTTAGAGTAGTTCTTGTCCCTAAATATTTGCTTTGCGTTTTATGAGTTTGTTATAATGAGAACATACGGGCGCAATAAGGTGTGCGGCGGCGCTGACGATGCAGAGGCGAGTCTTTATATGCTGATGCTACGCCGATCGGTTTGATTTCACGGAGCCGTGTGTGGCAGCAGCTGGGTAAGTCTGCACATGTAAAGGAGTCAAGTCGAGCTTATGTAAGAAGAGAAGGCTTTGTTTAACCCCACACAGAGACACACAACGACAAGGAATGGATTTCAAAACAGCAACAGAAATCACACAGTAGAGAGCATTCATGCGCTGATTCGAAGGTTGGAGGTTCAAATCCAGCTCCTACAGATGAATGCCGCCGTCGTGTCCTTTGGGCAAGACAATTGTCCAACCTCGCCCCCAGTGTCTGCGTATGCTGGTGTGTGACTGTGTGTGAAAGTGGAAAAGGGATATATAAAAATGTGATCATAATGCAAAATGGAAACATCATCATCTAAGAGAAGATAAATTCAAATTGATAGTACAGTTCAAGTGCCCTCCATTACAGTGCTGTAGGTCATTTAAAGGCTCTGTACCGTTTTTTTTCCCATATAAAATGTGTCTTGCCCCAAGACTGAACCTGAACTGAACCAGAACTAAATCAGGACGAAACCAGGACAAAACCTGGACTAAACCTGGACTAAACCTGGACTAAACCTGGACTAAACCTGGACGAAACCTGGACGAAACCTGGACGAAACCTGGACGAAACCAGGACGAAACCAGGACGAAACCAGGACGAAACCAGGAGGAAACCAGGAGGAAACCAGGAGGAAACCAGGACTAAACCAGGACTAAACCAGGACTAAACCAGGACTAAACCAGGACTAAACCAGGACTAAACCAGGACTAAACCAGGACTAAACCAGGACGAAACCAGGACGAAACCAGGACGAAACCAGAACTAAACTAGGACTAAACCAGGACTCAACCAGAACTAAACCAGGATGAGCAGGCTGTAAATGTGTCTAAAACTAACACAAATCCAAACAAGCAAATGGAGTACTGTCCCAGAGTGCCCCCCTGTCCTTAGACCCTCCTCCCAACTCACAAAAAACATCCACTCCCATGGACTAAACTGGTACTGGACTAAACTGGGACTAAACGGGGACTACACTGAACTAAACCAGGGGACCAAACCGGGACCAAACCATGACTTAAAACAACTTAATGTATCTGTCCTATCAATACACTGTGTTTCCCAGAGTTCCCAGCAGAGGGCATCCTGTGTGAAAACTGTCAATGAAAATTTGATAATCACACACATGCTTTTACTGGCAGAGGATGTGAGCTTCTCAATTTAAAAACGACAGAAATGTCTTTATAAATTGAGAAGCATGTAAAAGCATGTGGATGTAAAAGCATGTGGATTTCAGAGTTTTGGAAATTTTACAATACAATATTCATCTAAAACTACTTTAAGGAAACAAGTTCGGCGACTTCCTCGTCCAAGCTGACGTCTAATTAAGAAAATAAAACTGGAGAACGAAATCCGTACATCACATTGCGCGTGTACCGGTGGAGGTGAAAACGGGGGTCGATCAACAATATGGCACCTTAAAAATAAGTGATTAAAAGATCACTCAAACATGAATCACTCCAAATACAACTTCCAAGGGTCAATGAGAAGAAATAACGAGAACATGGTTAAAAGCTCTGAAAAGTGCAGTTTGATTTTTGATTTGCTTTTCAATTAAAAACTGTGAAATGTCCATTCGGCAGAATAGGTTCGCTTTCATTCAACGTCTATCTTATTTATGATCATGAAATTATTTTTGAAAGCCATCTGTTCATCTGTTTTTAAAAGGAAAAAGGCAAACTGAAATGTCATCGATTGACCATTAAATAAGAAAAATTGCGAGTACATTCTCTGGCATATCGCCCAGCTCTGTCTATAACGCCAGTCACAGCAAAGCATAGTATAATATATAATAATTATAATCTTTAAGAGAGAGACTGGAAAAGCCCCGTCTTCTCAAATACTTCAGTTTAAAAATATCATGTAAAATGGATTTTCTGAGCTTCGGCGCTCCATTATTAGTTTTCTCAAAGTTGAATTTCAATTGATCCATACAGGTTTGACTAAGCCTCTATTGTCCTGCATTTGAGAAAGTTGCCGTTTTCACCTATCCCCGCCCACTTCTCTGCACTTGTGAAGACTCCGGGTCATGTAAGTAGGCCTGTCGGCAGAAATATGAAATATGAGACTCACATGGGCCCCCCTCTAATATGAACTAATAGGAAGAGGGACTTTGGGGCCCAGGATCACAGACCTCTTTGTCCCCCCGTTGACTCCCCTGCATGTAGTGGTTGAAATAAGTCACATGGGAATTCTTCAAAAATACAAACTCATAAATAACACGATACAGTGGTTCCCTTTTCTCCCTGGGCCCCCTATTTTATCACATGGATCCATTCACAACCCCCACATCACCCTCCTGCTCGATAAGCTGCTGATTTATAAGAGAAATGTCATTCTTTTGGGGTTAATAATGATGGTTGATTAATTTGTCTTTCTTGTTTCTGAGAGATGATTTTTTTTTCTATCTACTACTTGATTTTGAAGTTGCATCATATTTTAAACATCAAAATAAATAAATGTTATAGAACAGCCATTACAAAATACTCCACAGAAGCAATTAACATGCGATCCCTCTACTACGTGGAGTGATCTGGTGGAGTGCGGGTCACTGGAGGAAAAGTGTGGATGGTAACACTTTTCAAATTTGGGTCCCCAATTTCACCTTCAGAATTTTAATGGAGGGATCGCATGTTATTTGCTTTTATGGAGTATTTTGTAATGGCTGTTCTATATACGCATGTAACAGGCCTCCTGCCTGTCGTGGTGGTTGAGGTGGTGAGATCTTCTGCTTTGGGACAAACCACATTAAGACAACTGTACATCTTGTCTGTACTTTGCACTTTGAGGGTGAAGCGTGGAGTGACCCACAGCCTCTCAAAGTCCGATTAGACACAGAACAGTCCGACCTCAGCAGGTTCTGAAGTTGCGTGGCCTATTAATACCACAAGTCGACCCAAGGGATATGTGTTATTTTCAGCCTTTGCAAAGACTTTTTGAGTGAACTTCATATGAAACATAGCACATTGATACAAAACATTCTGCATTATTGAACTGAAGAATATAAATGAGCAAGTATATAAGTACAATAATAAATATGAAAATTATGAAAAAAAACAGGAGCAAACATGTGAACATCAAACTGAATTCCACTGAGTTTCACTGAGCTCCGCCTTCTCAACATGGAGAAAGGACCGGCGCTTTCCAAGCTATAAAACATTTTGTACATTTCATTTGCATTTAATAAAAACACTAAATGAAAAATATTTTGAACTTCTCTCTATATAAAGTTTAAATTGCCAGGTCTTATTTCTACCTTTTCTTCTCTAAAGCTCTGTTCTTAAAGGAAATTACTTCTAAAGTGTTTTTGTTGATGAGGCTCATTAGTGCAGCGGCTTACATCACACACTCAAGTTTAAAACCTTAGATTTTTAATCTTTGCCTTAAGCAAAAAAGTGAATTGAAAGAGCAACCTAAACATTTCAAAATCCCCGTAGACATTTTTTATTCCTGACAAAGCTTAAACAGCTCGTGTGAAGAAGAGTCAGCGCCATATGGAACACATGTGGAGCCTTTTACATGCCGTTTGACCAACTATGAATT
Source organism: Periophthalmus modestus (assembly GCA_019594935.1). Lineage (NCBI taxonomy): Eukaryota > Metazoa > Chordata > Actinopteri > Gobiiformes > Gobiidae > Periophthalmus > Periophthalmus modestus. Next base: position 15,775,327 of record JAIEZT010000012.1, on the reverse strand, counting down.
ATGCAGAAGAAACCACAACTTTAAGTGGATGTGAATATGATTACGCACACCACACTCTGTTCTCTTTGATTTGCTTCATGTAAAGGCCCAGAATCAAAAGACATGAGCTGAACTGGGCTGACACCAGAGCACTGAGGCTGGAGCTGGAGTGAGAGCAGCTTACACGATGAGAGATCAGAGAAGAAGACGTGTTTGAGGCGGTAGAGAGAATATACCGCCCTTTTTAAAAAAACCTTTGTTCATTTGAGTACATGTGGTTCCACTTCATAATATCTACACCTTAAATAAACTTAATAACGTGAGAAAAAACACTTCATCTTTTGCTACTCCACTTCATCTTTTGCTACTCCACTGAAGGGTTAGGGTAGTATTCAAAGGAGCTGTACCAGATTTGTACTGTCTTAACCCTGGAGAACCCAAGAACCCTTTTCTTCTTTGGAAAATTATGAACATTGCATTAAATTACTGCTATAAGTTCAGTGAACGCTGACATATCCACTTTTCAATTTTAGCCCTTTATTCCCTAATTTAGGATCAGGGCCAAATTTGACCCATTGAGCTTGCTAATTTATCCAAAAAGAATAAAAAAAACTTACTTATAGAAAATTTTGACCCAAATTTGACCCTGTGGGTTCTCCAGGGTTAAAAACATGAAAAACAGAACTAGTTCATTTTAAACTGTGCGCAGTGGTCTAAAGTCACTCTTCACTTACGTTACGCATTCTAAGCATCCTAATTATTCACCATGATGAGTTTATAAGCACTTCTCAGAGGCCAGAGTGGGGTTTTGCTGTCGTAATAAAGCTAACAATAATACAATAACAGTAATTACCATGCTAACACACACTTCCTGATTGTTCAGCATACTTTATAATGAGATGCAGACAGCACACAGCAGACTAATACAATACATACAATATGTATGTACTCGTATTTGGTAAGTGGAGTACAGGACCTTGTTACCTAGTTAAGTGAAGTAGTTACTAAGCCTGAATATCTCTTAATAAATAATTTGTTCATTATGAATTAAGTATTTCTTCATGCTTTATTAAGGTCAGTGAGAATTCAAAAATCTAATTGCCGAGTGTTATTTCTGCATAACACACAAGTAGTTCCGGCAACAGTTAAATCACATCACTAAACCTATATCACTGCTCTGCGGCCAACGGGTAAACACACTGTAGAATCTAGGGACAAACTTCAACTTCAACACTAAACTAACTCATATTCGAGATTACTTGTTGTTTAATGTTATTTTTTCCTTATTACATGTAAAGTGACACTGTCAAAAGATACTACTGAAGCTAGATACTCATGTGAACAAGTATCGATTCTGAAAAAAATACATAAATAGAGAAAATTGGACTTTTCTGAGTAATTTCATCTGATCTTGAACTACATCATAACCTGTAAAAGACCACATGATAATATGAACATTCGATTAGCAATTCCAGCAAGTCCTCAAAACGTTGCACATATCAAGATGCCGAAATGAATACTCTGGAAATGTGAGAAGAGCACTTTCAGATTAACCTTGCCAAATAGTGAGAGAGGAAAGCAGTTTACTGAAAAGATGTAATCCATTTTTGTGCCTGGAGGCCTCAGCAGTACAGTGCGGAAAAACAAAATGGCCTCTTTCTCTTCTTCAGTCTGATCTGGTCTTTATAAAGCACTTATGAACTCATCCATGTGAATAATTAGGATGGTCAGAGTGCACATTTCTCCAGTACTTTGCGAGGCGTCTGGTCACTGATGAATATCCCCGAGTTCAGATGAGCATGACTGACAGGTTAACAATACAGAAAACAAAAAAGCTATTAACAGCCACGGTTGATGAGAGGACAAAGGTCTTTTTATATCATTTTGTTGGGCAGTTGGGACCTGGAACCTTGGGTCTGAAGAGAGCCGGTGGTCCCCTGTGAGAGGGGTATGAGCATAGATTGTGTATATAAACAGGAAGTGATCATAGGCGCGATTTCGACTCCATCAACTCCGGCACCAATTCGCTTCATATTGAAAAAATGTCACCCCTCTTTCTGTAACTGCTGCTGTCAGACTCGTCATTTTGGTCTTGAAATGTTCATATTAACCCACTCTACAAGAAGCTGGTGTTTTTATTTCACTATTGTGTCCGTAAATCAAGATATGAACATTAATAACAAACACATCAGGGTTAGAAAGTTAACGGGCGGAAAGGGGCGTTAAACTTCAAAAGCGTCTCTCCGGACTGGCTCTTTGGTTGCTATGGTACTCGCAGTTGAAAATTGGTCCCTATAACTGTTAGCGTTGATGAGCTGTACTGGAGCAGAACACTGTGGGTGACGTCAGACTCATTTAGTCCACTTCTTTATACAGTCTGAGTTGGAGCTGCTGATGCTCTCAGATCTCCACAGGAGCTGCCTCTGTACAGAGAGTCAATCCACAGCTGGGACTGTCTTATCAGCCTACTGGACCACTGGAAAACAAAATGGCTCCTCTTCGTGACCTGTCTGTGACCTCAGTTCCCTCATGCCTGAAGAGGTTTAAGATGTCATCCATGCATGCTTGAGTAATCTTGCGATTTCTCCTGGGAACTAATAAAAGATCCTTATACATTATATTCTGTCATATATTCTGTCCAAAGCTTCGTCCACAAGCCTACGTCACTGTCGCTCTAACGCGATAATGCTCCATAAATATACAAAAACATGATACAAATATGTACAGAACAACTTGACAAACCTGATGTGATGTGCAGTAGTTTCATTAGCAAGATGCACACTGATTGTGTTGTGATAGCGTTCTGAAGGGGAAGTGACTTAGCGCAGGGAGCAAAGGGAGAGGAAACCCAGAGAGTCAAAGAGGAAAGTGAAACCTAGAAAATAAAAATGTTAATACATTGTATAAGGCCGTGTCCACCAGAAATCTAACCAGAATGGAAGAAGCAGCTTGGATCATTAAAACGTCTTCACTCCTACAACTTTTTTGTCAAGTTGGCAGATTTTACTTTTGGCTTTTACTACGTTGTTTTCGGAAAATTAGCATCTTCAAAAAAAATAAAAGGTAACATGGTGATCTAAAAATGCTATGTGTTAGCAGTTAATAACCCATAGAAGTAAAATACCCCCTCTTTAATATCCCATAGAAGTAAAGTGCCAAAGACGGGGCACTAAAATGAGCCGTGTAATGAATTACAGAACATATCTACCTCTCAAACATGTCTCGTTCCATGTTCAGAGTTCAGAAAGCAGACACTTCAGCATGTTCAGCAAAACTGTGAAAGCTCCAACACTACACAATTAACCTGTCAACATGAGACTTTAGTCGAGAAATGAAACGAATCAGATTCTTTTGAACTGTGAAAGGAAGAAGAAGGTATATAAATCTATCTAGTCAATGTGCTCTCATCCGAAAATGGATTTTAATGACTTATCACGCCTTCATATTCTAGGTAAATTGTTAGATGCAAACAGCGTGCAGAGATCTGATTTTGTCACAGAGTCAAAGGTCACATTTTTATGGAGCTTTTCCACCTTCAAGTCACTGAAAGTGCTTTACATTAAAAAAAACAGTCAATCATTCAAACACACACATTCATCCACAAGTATACGCAGACACTGGGGGCGAGGTTGGTTATGTGTTTTGCTCAAGGACACAATGACAGCATTCATCTATGGGAGTTGGGTCAGTGGATCTGAGCGCTTAAACCATGAGGTTTACGCTGAGAGCGGGGTAAGTGGACAAACACTTTACAAACTGAACTAAATTTCACCCCAAAGTAATGCTATTACAATATAATCTGTGGGAGAAATAACAATCATTAGCATGCTAACAGCACACAAGCATTACTTCCTGGTTCGTGGAACATAGCAACACTTTAAAATTTGCTGCAGACAGGATACAGTGGTCCCATTTTGATCCTAAGAGCTGCTTTTATATATCTGTACTGGGATAATCATACACTGTAGATATAAATGGACATGGCTAACCTGCTAGCTGCTGTGTTCCAAATAGGAAATTATCATGGGCACGCTTCCGGCTCCATCGGCTCTGGCTTGAATTCACTTTCCATTGAAAACCCATGGCCCCTCTCTCCGTAACTGCTGCTGTCAGGCTCATTATTTTGGTCATAAAATGTTTGTATTAATCCGCTGTACATGATCCTGGGGTTTTTATTTCACTATTGTGTCCGTAAATCAAGATATGAAAAGTAATAACAGACAAATCAGGCACCTTCTTTTCCCCAAGGTCGCTCTCACTAGCGGTAGAAACTGGTTTGACTGACAGTGTTGCCAAGCGCCCGCTCCCTTCAAAACCAGCGTTGCGGGCGGGAAAAGGGCGTTACCGTCAACAGCCACTCTCCGGATTGAGTCTTTGGTTGCTATGATACTCACAGTCTGAAATTTCAATCATGGAATTCGGCTCCAAATTCATCATTATAACTGTTAGCCTCGATGAGCTTCATTTGACTGGAGCTGAACTCTGTGGCGTCATACTCACTTCGTCCACTTCGTTACACAGTCTATGGAGGTTATACATTTTACATTATTACGTGAAAATAAGCAGGTTCAAAATACCAGACTAGAAATGTCAATGTACATCACAAAGGAAACATCAAGGAAATCCCATTTGAATTGCATTGGCTGATGTGTTTGTCCATTTGTGTTGCATACAAGGCAGGTCAATAGTGAACTGTGGCTCATCGACGCTGCTACTGTCTAATTCATCACCGAGCTAATAGTGACACACAATCGTTATCACTAGAGCTACTGAGGCCCAGCTTCACTTCTGCACAATATACCCTTGTTAAAGCGCACATAATACAGCACCACAGGGAAATATGGATACTGCAACTGATGCCATCAACATTCCCTGAGGGTGTGACGCTAACTGAAGCCACTACTGTGTCTGAAGCTTCGTTAAGACTTTAATCTGAATTTTGTTTTAACACAATCTAGAAAGAGCTGACCGAGCTGGAACTACAACAGGTGAGCTGTTTTGTGCTGTTAAACGAGTCCCGCTCAACAGTTTTTTCAGTCACTCACCTTTTTGTTGAAAATCAAACTCCTAAACAGGACAATGAACGCTCGGATTGATCACAGGCTCCTGAGTTTTAACATTTTTAGGCAGTGTACGCTAATGTGTGGATTATGTCACCCTAAAGAGCACCCCCAGCGCAACGTCACTGCAAAGTATCAATAGGGGCTTTTGTGCTTCAGGTCCATAGTAGCTCAAATAGCTGAATCTTCAAACTCGGGAATAAGCTTTGGAATACACACACAGAGCAAACAAGTGTATTATGTGAAGCTACTGCTGTGCTCCTTAAATCTGCAATTGTAAAATACATAAACATACCGTGCATTGAATATTTTTACATTCACAAAGGATATTTATTTATTTGTAAACAGTTGTCCTTCACTATATCTCGGTTCACCTTTCGTGGCCTCACTGTTTTGTGGATTTTTTTAGTATAATTTTACATGCTTTTTTTTTTACAGCCTGTGAACGTGTATTGTGTTCTGTGTCCTGACTGGCAAAGGGACTATAGACCATTGTCCACGAGTCTCCTCTGTACCGTGTCTCCTCTACAGTACAGAATGCTGTATCTGTCATCTCACTCTTCCAGTGCCTGAGATGCAGAATACATACTGCTCCAATACCTTACATAGAAATAGGTTAAGTCTGGTCACTGGTGTATCTCTCCTTGAAGTGTTTCTAGGGGGTCTGAGGGCAAATTTTATGTAATTTCCTGCATTCTGGTGCATTTTATGTGTAATTTTTACTCAGAATTATCATTATTCTTTCTGGTTTTATGCATGGGATTTGCTCAGATGAATAGTAAAAAAATAGAATAGAATGAATACTCTTATGCTACAAACACTGTCAAATACAAACTAATAAATCAAGTATACCCAAAAACAATCAATCTCAGTCAAAGTGCAAAGAGCTGCATTGGAGACTTTAAAGAAGCTGCATGTGGCTCTTCGGAGATTGGTTGCAGACCCCTGATCTAGAAGTACTTATTTGTTTTGTTTGTATTGTTCTGTATTTTAACAGGGCGCTCATGAAAAAAGTCAGAGAACTCTCATTGGGCTCTCCCTGTAGAAATAAAGATAAATGGAAATGGAAAAAATGTTTGATTTTGCTCAATAGACTGATGAGCTTCTACGTTTCATGCGTCACTGAAATAAACAAATAAGATTGCACTAATTGTCTAAATCTGGCTCCAGACGCAAGATAGAGGAGCGTTGACCCGACTGATACACGTATAAAACATACAGAGAGATATCAGTTTGATCTGTTCATTCTGGACTTGTCTTCAGTGAAACCAAAGGGGAAAAATACTAGAGCCGTTGTCCGGATAATAGAGCTTTAAAAGACAGTTTATTTGACCTCTTGAACCTTCTATATCCACTCAGCCCGGGAGTGCTCCTGACTCACTCACCTTGGAGAGTAAAGTTGATAAAAGCAGCCAGTCAAAGTCAAACTGGGGCTGCTGGCACTGCATTTTCACCATAACTACATTTGGCAATCTGTGGTAATAACCGCAGAATGTGTGCTGGCCAATTTCACTGTATCACTGGAGTGTGAAGAGGAGTGTAAATCAGACAGGCTCACATATCGTGGGATTTAGCTTGGCCATCAGGAGAAATGGAAAAGTGAAGGGGACAGGGGACAGTGAGGGCCGCTAACAACCACTCAGCTCTGTGCATGTATTAATAATAATGTAGGAGCAATGGAAGGCTAAAGCAGGGGGCTAGTGCTTGAATGGACACTGAAGGATTTACACATTTAATACCATACTCACCCAGTCTGTGAGGTGAGTACAAGTAAAACATACATAGAAATATTAAGTGAGTTCAGCATATTATAAAAGTACAGTGTGGTGACAGCTGCTGGTCAAACATAATGACTAAATATCATTTGCCTTTGTTTGTTCAAGAGTGGTCCAGACTAGAAATGGTTTCAAAGTAGTGACCCTTTTGTCGCTGGTAGAGAGGAAGAGGTCAGGTCCAGTACCTTCATACATCATATAATCCACAGGGTTCATTCAGCACGAGAATTTGGCACGAGAGTCCGGCACGAGAGTTTAGCACAACAGTTCGGCACTAGAGTTTACCACGAGAATTCGGCACTAGAGTTTAGCACAAGAATTTGGCACTAGAGTTTAGCACGACACGTTCGGCACTAGAGTTTAGCACGAGAATTCGGCACTAGAGTTTAGCACGAGAGTTCGGCACTAGAGTTTAGCACGAGAGTTTCGCACTAGAGTTTAGCACGAGAGTTCGGTACTAGAGTTTTGAACGAGAGTTCGGTACTAGAGTTTAGCACGAGAGTTCGGTACTAGAGTTTAGCACGAGAATTCGGCACTAGAGTTTAGCACGAGAGTTCGGTACTAGAGTTTAGCACGAGAGTTCGGTACTAGAGTTTAGCACGAAAATTCAGCACTAGAGTTTAGCATGAGAATTCGGCACTAGAGTTAAACACGAGAATTCGGCACTAGAGTTTAGCATGAGAGTTCGGCACTAGAGTTTAGCACGAGAGTTTGGCACGAGAGTTTGGCACGAAAGTTTGGCACGAGAGTTCGGCACGAGAGTTCGGCACGAGAGTCAGCACGAGATACGAGAGTTCGGCACGAGAGAATAGTAACTTTTGAAGGGATAGACAACTACCTGCAGCAGCTCAGTAAAACCCGAGACAACACAACACACGACTGAACAGCAGCTTGCGGTCACGTTTAACAGAGCTTGAGTCTCGCGCTATGTGCGTCGTGTGTTACATGACAGTAGCTCAGTTGTTAGAGTTTGTCCACAGTCAGTGATATAATGTTCTCTAAAAGTAAAAAAAAAAAATATATCTAAAGTTATTCTGTATAAAAAAAACTGTCAATAGTTTTGTTCAAATCTTTAAACAGGTTCTCAAATACACAAGATTTTTATATTAGTTGATCATATTCATATTTCATCATTTATCATCAAATATGAATGCTCCCAGACGTGTGAGTTAGTAAAATCAGTTTCCAGAACAAAATTATTAAAACATAAATTATAAATCTAATTGCAAAACTTGTCAGTAAAATCAGATTTTGGCAAATAGATATTTTAGCGAAACTGTTCAGCTGCATCATTCATGTCTGTTTCAAAATGTGCTGTATTCTTTCTCTTAGTAAACCCTCATTTGAACTGTCGGTCACACTTATAATATCTATACTTTAATTAGCTTTAATAAGCATGGACCAAGAGTTAAGTCATAATGAACAGATGATCTATTAACAGTGATGAGGTCACTGTGTCACACTGTTGTGGTGAAGAAGAAGCTGAGTCCAAAGGCAAAGATCTCCATTTAAAGGTCAGTCTACGACACTACTCTCACCTATAGTCCTAGTCCTGGTTTAGTCCTGGTTTAGTCCTGGTTTAGTCCTGGTTTAGTCCTGGTTTAGATCTCTGTTCCTACCCTCACCTTTGGTCATGTGCTTTGGGTAATGACCGAAAGGAGAAGATGGCGGATACAAGCAGTTAAGCAAGTTTCCTCCACAGTGTGGCTGGTCGCTCCCTTATGGTGCATTCACACCAGGGCACCAGAGGCGTCGAGTTCACATGCAAAGTCTAGGTTAGACAGGCATCTTGCCACCCTGCATTTTTGTGCCACGTTATAAGCTTCAAAGAGGCGCGAATTTGGTATTGAAGCAATACGTCTTGAACGTACTGCTTCAACACCAAATTTTAGGCGTCAGATGCTCTGTTTGCGTATCCAAAGAGTCAGACTCTAGAGTTGAAAAGGCTGAACTTTTGGCATTTGACGCACAGCGTCAACCAATCAGAGACTACACTATGCTGATTTAGCGACGTCATTATCTGGAAAAAGTAGAAAGACATCAGCTACTGGACTCCCCGGGAACCTACGTCAGCATCCTGTTTGTGGACTTCAGCTCTGCATTCAACACCATCCTCCCTGCTCTGCTCCAGGACAAGCTCGCTCAGCTCAACGTGCCTGACTCCACCTGCAGGTGGATCACTGACTTCCTGATGGACCAGAGGCAGCGTGTGCGGTTGGGAAAGAATGTCTACACTCGAACTATCAGCACAGGATCTCCAAAGGGCTGCGTACTTTCTCCCCTACTCTCTTCTCCCTGTACACCAACTGCTGCAACTCCAGCCACGACTCTGTCAAACTGGTTAAGTTTGCGGATGACACCACCTTTATCGGACTCATCTAGGACGGCGATGAGTCTGTCTACAGGAGAGAGGTGGACCGGCTGGTGTCCTGGTGCAGCAGCAACAACCTGGAGCTTAACACCCATAAGACAGTGGAGATGATTGTGGACTTCAGGAAAGTCACAGCCCCCCTGCCCCCCCTCGCCTTGACTGACTCCCCCATCACCACCGTGGACTCTTTCCGCTTTCTGGGCACCTGCATCACCCAGGACCTCAAGTGGGAGCCGACCATCAGCTCCCTCATCAAGAAAGCTCAGCAGAGGATGTACTTCCTGCGGCAGCTGAGGAAAGCCAAGCTGCCGGTCCAGATGATGGTGCAGTCCTACACGGCCATCACTGAGTCCATCCTCACCTCCTCCATCACTGTGTGGTTCGCTGGGGCCACTGCCAGTGACAGGCAGAGACTGCAGCACATTGTGCGCTCTGCTGAGAAGGTGATTGGCTGCAGCCTTCCATCTCTCCAGGACCTGTACGTCTCCAGGACTCGGGGCGAGCAGGTCGTATAGCAGCTGACACTTCTCACCCTGGACTTGGACTATCTGAGCCACTTCCCTCTGGCAGGAGGCTACGGTCCATTAGGACCAGAACCTCTTGTCATAAGAACAGTTTCTTCCCCTGTTGTTAGTCTCATGAACACCTCATAATATCTCCACCAATTGACACTTTAGAATATCTGCACTAAACTGGACACTTTATAACACCAGTCACCTTAATAAGCCATATTTGCACTGTTGTTCTGATGTTGCTGTTGTATATATTTTCTACCTCTAAGTATTTTTAAGCATTTCTTTTTTAAACTTATGCATGCCCTTATTTGTATTTATTCAGTGTTTTATGTTGCACTTTATCACCAAAGTAAGTTCCTAGTTTGTGAGCTGTGTTCACCGACAATGCAATAAAACTCTTCTGATTCTGATACAAACTAGTGGCAACTTAATTATGCTGGGCACACCGGATAGCTTAAAGGCTAGTCACGGTCCCAGACATACCGCGCAGAGCTGATAATCTCCGTGGGTGGGTCACACTCTCAACTTGGTCTGCTTCACTCACAAAGACACAGGGGAAACAAAACATCCAAAGGCACTCGCAGACTACACCGGACGGCCAAGTATTTTTCTCCATCGTGAACCACAGCCTCCATGAGGTGCATCGGAGGCGTTTGTCCTCAAATGCAAAGGCGTCCAACTAGAGGTGTCCAACTAGAGGCGCCCAACGCGTTTTTGTCGCCCCAGTGTGAACACACCTTTCCTCCTGGAGATTCCTAAGGAAGTGTTCTGGACATGTCCCATTGAGGAGCTTAGAGTAGAGCTGCTGCCCTCCATGACAAAAGAGACTGAGGTGGCTTCGTGCATCCCCGGACCAGCGGAGCTGGAGGAAGTTCTGGACAGGTCCCATTGAGGAGGAGGCCCAGGAGAGTCACAGGAGACCTTCGGGTTGGAGGAAGTGTCTAGGGACTGCACTGTTTAGACTGCTGTTCCCACGATCCAGCCCTGAATAAGAGGAAAAAGATGGCCAACAGTAGCTCTGTTGGTAGAGTGTTTGTACACTGATCCAAAGGTTGGCAGTTTGAATCCCGCTCTTGACCTAAAAACATTATTGGTTGAGTGGTCTGATCCAGTGACCCACAGATTAATGCTATTGTTGTGTCCTTGGGCAAGACACCACCCACCCTGCCCACAGTGTCTGCGTACACTGGTGTACGAATGTGTGAGTGGTTCCTCGATGTAAAGCACTTTGAGTGTCTTGAAGGTACAAAAGTGCTATATAAAAATGAAACCAGTTACCATGGATGGATGTAACTACTATTTGAGTTAAGTTTTTCTTTGTCTTTAATTTAAGGCTAATTACCTCATAGTTATTATAAAGTGTTGCCAAATAGTTTCGATAAAGTTTTGTGTGGCGCACTCTGGCCTGAACACTGTTTTATGCAAACTCGGAGGTAAAAGGTTGTGTTGTTCTTGGCATGACTCTTGTCTTTTTCTGTTTCTGATTATCTCCCATCAGCCCCAGATGTGCTGTCCTCCACTCAAAAGCCCTTCCCCTCTTATTGGATACAATAAACAGTTGTTTGCCGTGCGGAATAACAAAGATTGTTGTCATGGATACGGCTCCCCTCCACATTCGCCGAGTGGCCTTCTCCGAGTTCTAAAAGGAGCAATTATCTGATGACATCAAAGACGGGCGAGCGCCTGAAACAGACGCACCAGGGAATGGAGCTCGGCCCATTTAACATGCAGGTGGAGGGGCGCCGCGGCAACCAGAAGCCACCTCACACACACGCATATGCACATGACATACACACATGTTGGATTTACATAAGATGGGGACATTACTTTGACGTCATTCATTTCTTGGAGACTTATTCTAACTTTAAAGGACCCATATTACTCTGTTTCTGTTCTAATGTTTCTTCATCACAAACAGACCTGGAGTTGTGTTTTGTTTCATTCTCACATGTTTAATACATGCGTATTTAGGCTAAGTTCTTCGCTCAAACAGAAAACACTCTGTTCCACCTTATGATGTCATGTGGTAATACAGAAGTGCTCCACTGTGTTTTTAAACTTCATGCACCTTCACTAGAATCATTTGGATGATTTCAGACCTGGAATTGCACATTTTGACTGAACTAAAGGTAAAATGTAGCTGTTAACTTGCGCCTTCATGACATCACAAGATGGATCGTTTTGAGCTTTGGAGAGGTAGACAATAATAATGAATAATGAAGGCAGTGACGTGCGGTGAGGTTCATGGCTGGTGAGGCACTGGTGTCGTCACAATCAGATTTACAAACTTATAAACCAGGTAAGTATATTTGGCCCCGGGTCAGTTTCTCTCCCAGTGACTTGGGGCCAGAATAAAAAAGAATTTCAAAATAAGTAAATAAAAGTTCCGAAGTCAGTATGATATAGTCCTGATAGTATGAAATAAAAAGCTGTTTTTGTATTGTTTTTTATCCTTATTCTGGTTCCCCAATTTTCAGTGGATTGAAGTCATTAAATTTCTTACCATTTTGTACGTCTCTGTTTGAAAAGAGCGAGTCTTTCATCCCGTCGTCTGGAGCAAACCATTTAGCTCCTTTAGCGTTGGTCTCGGTCCTTTAATTATAACCTCCTGCTTCGTCCAAAAGTCCAGTTTAGAAAACTGCTTGAGCTTTAATATGTAATCTTCTTCCATTTAAAAAGTAGGGCCAGACAAGAAGAAAAAAGTGAACAGATTGCTAAAGTTGACTTGCTAACGCTAAACTGTATCTTGCTGTCACTATTCTGCGGGAGTTGTAAGAATCCCTGGGATCACCTCCTAGTGCCCCCCCTACCATGAGGTAGGGTAACTGCGTGCCTCACCTGGCGCCTTTTCACAGCTGCTTAAAGCAGCAGCGTCACTGCTGAACTACAGCACAGTCAGTCCATGTGAGGCACGAACGACTGGTGCCTCTCCGCTCTGTTCAGAGGATTTCACTGGTAAACATAAAAATTCAGCGATTTTGAATAAAAAAATAATAAAAATTGTTAAAGTTAAATAGGCACTGCCTCACCTGACTGCATGTCACTGAATTAAGTGTTAATCAAACAAGTGTGAATGAAACAAAACACAACTCCATGTTTTTGAGCAGGTAAACATTATAACATGGCTAAAAGCTCAGAAGAGTCAATTTTGTGTAATATAGAACATTTAAATATGAACATATGATGCGTTCTTGTGGCTTTTGGTCACCTGGGGAGTACATTTTCAGACTTAAAATAAAACATCTGCATTTGGATGAAACACTTGATTCATAAACTAACTCCAGATATGTTTTTGGTGAGAGGACAATACTATAACATAGTTAAAAGCCAAAATTAAAAAAAAAAAAGTTAATTTGGCAAAATATGTGTCCTTTACCCTAACTCATATCTTAACTGTTATGGACTAGTTGTATTTTTGTTCTTGGCCTTGCCACCAGCTGATGACCCACACCTGGTCCGATGGTAATCAGCTGAGGGATAAAAGCCCGGAGCCACCACCAGATCAGCGACCAATGGGTCCCATGCAGCAGAGAGTTTTCAGTTATTCGTAGTTTATTTCAGTAAATCTTATTTTAACGCCCGGTTTACATCTTTTCGTTACGTGTCACCACGCCTGGACAAAGTAGCTCGTAACATTGTAACACTTTACACCATGCTGCTGATCTAATAAACAGGCCATGGGGACCAAGAGGAAACCCAAACCCAAACCTTAACCATAACCTTAACTTAAATGAACCCACATCTTCAAATCACGTTAATAAAGGACGTACCTCATCTGGACCATGAAGTAAGTCCTTAATTAACAACATGTCTACAGATTTCAGTCCTCACAGTGTCATAAATACCCGCCCGTTGTATATACGTACATACTACACACACAGACACGACCTGGCCTCTGTATTATTCATGTTCATAGGAAAATATGGCAACACCGCAAAGACAACAGTGACGTCAGAAACCAAACAGGGATCAACAGCACAACAAGAGAATCTACAAGTCCTAAAGGATAGAAAGCATTTGAATGAGGAGTCAAAGAGGAGTCACCTCAGCAGACAGACAAGGTGAGTTTTTTAAGGTTTTTGGTGGTTCGACCTCGGCAGGTAGAGAGGTCATAATATGATCAGAGGGTCTACCACCTGCCTGTCTCCATAGTGACGCGATTGCTTTGTCTGGAAAGGCCCACAGTATGGTATTATTAAACTTATCTATCTCCATGGAGACTAACAGGTGACGCAACCAGACCAAGTTCAGGTCAGGTCTGTGGAGAGGTGATGCCGCTTACAGTTTAAATGCTTATTTTTTAAGGTATTCTTGAAACATACACATAAATACATAAATTTAAGAGGGATATGTTTAATGTCATACTGTAGATAGACTTATCCTAAGGTTTCCATAGAGACAAGCAGGGTGTGCGCCAAAAAAGTTACATAATGACCATTATAGAAAAGTACAACTACCTCTGAAACACTTTTTCAAGAGAAGGCTAGAATAAATATGATGGGACAGACAGTAGTGACAGTAACAGCAACAGCAAGAAGATCATGAGAGTGAGGTGGCTGATGATTCTGCTACAGTGATGGACAAAAGATTAAAGAACATAGAAAGAAAAGGGAAGAGAGTTGGATCGCTCGTAAACAGACTGGATTTGAAAATTTTTGTCTGAAATGTGGAAATTCTCGCTCTTTTAACAGCTCAAGGTAAGGTAAGCGGCTAACGCTAGCAACTTTACACCATAACGGTTTATTTAAGTGAGTTTTATTCATAATCAGGACCAACAGTGTGATAAACCAGCGCTTCTATCTGCTTCATTCAGTCGTGCTGTGTCCATTTAAAGATATGCCTCTGTCCGTAGTTGTTTTCCTAACTCTTGCAATGCATTGACCACTCTAGTGACCAGCGCTGATAACTACTTTTCAAGGTGCATTGTGGGAAAGTTTAAGCTCATTATTTCTTCACTCACTGGACATTCGGACACCGCTAAAAATGGCGTGACTTAAATAGTGCTCTAAGGAGGGGACAGTGTGGACTTTCGGACGCAGCCTTGGTCAAGAGGATAAGGTGAGTGTGCATGTTTTGGACAGAATCGTTTTTTCTGTGTATCCCCAAGGCCAATTAGAAGTCCTGTTTGGCCCAAGCCGATTCATGGCCAGTTCCTTCTCTATGTGCATATTTAAATGATTTTGAGGTCACATCCAAAACTCCTGACAGCTCCTACACACTCAAACACAAAGGCATTGATTGCATTGTCTGTGAACTTGAGACATGAGGAGTCTGGAAGTAGCCATCTTGACACACTTGAGTCCTGCCTACGGTCCAGTCCTCACGGTGATTACAGAGTGCTCCCTCAACAGCTCTCAGCAACTTTCCGTCCAGGGAGCTAAGACTCTTCCATTGATTATCTATTGAGCTACAGCCTCATTAGAACCAAGAGGTGTCAGTTCAGTGCGAGACATGCATAATGCTGTTCACAAATAGACAAAATGAAAATAAAACAGAAAATAAAAAATCTATTCCAAATTTTCCAAAGTTAAAAGGTCATCAGCTTTATGTTATAATTTGCACATTTTAAATCACACTATTCATCTAAAACAGAGCTGTCAAACTCAAATTCACAGTGGGCCAAAATTAAAAACTAAGACAAATTCATGGGCCAAACTCAATATTTACTGACAAATTGACTGAACCTGACATGTAATGTTTAACCATCTCATATGCAGTGCAGTTCTGCTTAAACACAAAATCTGGAGCAAGCTTGATATTACAAACATATTAGAAATTGAATGTGAAAAAATAAAACACACATCAGTAGTATTCATTTCTTATTTAAATAAATAAAATAGATTGTCTCTCTGTAGCAATTAATTTGGCCAAAGTGACCAGTAGCTTGGTTGCTAATGAAAAGGAGGAGCGCTTGCCGGTCTCGACTGCAGCGCACTAGTAAAGCATCTGGGATTTGTAGTATTAGTGGTGCATGTGTTATATACCAGCGGGCCAGCTCTAATGCACTTTTGATATGATCTCACGGGCTTAATATAATGACACCGTGGGCCAGATTTGGCCCCTGGGCCTGAGTTTGACATATGTGATCTAAAATGACTTAATAAAAGAAACAAGTCCGGTGACCTCCGCGTTAGAAACCTGCGGTGCCCAGTGGAAGCCGATGTCATTGTAAACATGATTACAACAAAGCGCCGCATGCTGTCAGCGCCCCCTATGGATACCAAAATGATTATGTGACGTTGCAGAATCCTACGAGTATCAGCGATTAAGAAAATAAAACTTGAGAAGGAAGTGCGTACATCACAGTGGGCGTGTACCGGTGGAGTCGAAAACGGGATAATCAGCAAAACGGCGTCTTGAAAATAAGAGATTAAATATTACTCAAACATGAATCACTACAGTCTCATTAGAACTAAGAGGCGTCAGTTCAGTGTGAGACATGAATAATGTTGTTCTCAAATCGACAAAATTAAAATCAAAATAAGAAGATGAAAAGATAGTAGTCATTTCCAAAGTTAAAAGGTCATCAGGTTTTTCAAAAGCCAGTGGATAGAAGTATTATATAGGACGAACTCAACTTGTCTTAACCCACACAGTGACAGCACAAACACAAGTCTTACAAACTCACTCATGTGACTTACTCCAGAATTCTGTCACTGATCTAAACTTAAACAGGGAGTATAATGTAAAATCCACTTTTTGCAGCTTTCTACCATGTTATTCCCTCATAAAAAACATGTTTGAAGAGGTTTTAGATGTCAGCCATGCATGTCTGAGTAATCTAGCAATCTCACTTAGGCCCTATTCAAACCCTCCTTATGGTTAGCAGCATGAGCCTGTTCAATGCTCCGCCCAGTATCCAGGTTATGAGAAACCAGGATACATTCACTGGGATTTTCTGATAGTATTGCAGTATGTAGACGCAGTATCCTGGCTTCTCATACTGGAGCCGTACTGAGCATGTGCGAACTGACGTGACAAATATGGTAGGAGCAGCAACTTTCCCAAAAACAACTTAAACTTTTATAATAATATATATCCTCCTGACTACCAGAAGAAAAAAATGTTGTCCAATCACCTTTATTTTAAAATTCTCTCATCTTTGTAGGGTAATTAGAATACTGAAAACATTTTTTTTCAAAAAAAAGTTTTTATTTTCCAGATATCATCTGTCCACTACATTTTTGAAACACTTTCATACTACACTAAAAAACTGTTAAAATTAATTAGACAATGTTTAAATGTGTTGTTTAAAGACTTATATTAAATATGCCATCAACATTTCAAGCCAAAATTTGCTCAATAAAAAGTAAAATGCACTTATTGTTCCCATTCCCACTTATTTTTTTATTGTTCCCATGAAATGTGCTTGGAGTGATGGACGGCATTTTCCTTGATGGAAAAAAAAACAGGTACCAAAGCCCCGCCCCTTCACATTTGGTATCATTGAAAAGCCCTAAACGTCCTCTGTAGATGTCAAAAGGACTTATTTCAGTTGTATGCACTGTGTTGGAGATATTCAGGTTTACTTATGTCCTCTAGAGAGGACAAATTTGAACTACTGGTAGTCAGGAGGATATATATATATATATATATTTTTTTTTTTACCTATAAACAAACTACATAAAAGTCTAATGTTTAATGCAACCACCTTTTAACAACAGGCTAACGTCTACATGTTACTCCTGCCATATTTTCTACTGTTATTAAATAATAATATTGCTTTTACTGAAGCTCTAAACTCATCTGTTCTTATTTGAGTGTATATCTTTTTTCTTTGTTGTTAGACACACACAAAAAAGCCATCATTTAGCAAAGTTGCCGACATGTTTAGCTCCCTGGCATACATGCGCCATAGTTGCCATGGTTACCACTCTAAATATATCCAGGATACACAGATTTCATATGTATTGACCTTATTCCGCCCTGCCCACTTTTTCCTTATATATGCAACTAAACCGTGCTTTCTTTGCACTTCAGATTAAGTGGAAATCCTGTTCCTTTCAATGGAGAATTTGGGAGAAGTTTCTGCGCTAAAATATTATATGAAGTAGGTTGGTTTGCATCAAATGTTCAATGTCTGTGTAATCCCCCAGTTGTCCAGGTCTGATCCATAGAAAAAGATGAGGTTTAAATCTGTCAACTGGACAAATCGCTGTAGGAGTGAAGATGTTTCGCTGCTCATCCAAGCCGCTTCTTCAGTTCTGGTCAGATTGCTGGTGGAAGCTATTTTTAAGCTATTTTTGTCCTTCCTTAAACAGGAACGGGGGCCTGAGACATAATCTCTCCCCCATCTGTAACCCCCACCCTCAGACCCAAAACAAAGAGAACAATAGGGTAGTTTCAGATGAAACTGGAGACAACAGCTGTTTACAGTTTCAGTGTAGTTAGCCCCTCCCTGCAGATAGATATAAGGCAGTGGTCACCAGAAATCTGATCAAAACTGAAGAAGCGGCTTGGATGAGCAGCGAAATGTCTTCACTTCAATTTCATCTTTTGCTACAAATGTTCAATGGTTATGTGCAACAGCAAGTCAACATTGCCCCGATTCTCTGGGAAGCTTCGAAACGGCTCTGTAGTCACTATAGAACAGGGGTGTCCAAACTGCGGCCCTCAGACCAGTTTTAATTGCCCCTCAGGCCTCCTGCTGTACCGGCCCAATTGATCATAAGCTGTACTTTTAACAGCAAATTAAACTATTTCTACCACTATAACCTCAAACATCACATCGCCGTGTGATACAGACCTAAAATGAATGCGTTTCAAGCCTTATTAATACACAGCGGCTCTGTCAAAGCTGTGTTTAAAGCACCGCACTGTATTGATCACCGGTCTGTGGCCCTCTGCTTCAAATATGTTTTGAGATATGGCCATTGATAAAAAAAAGTTTGGGCACCTCTGCATTAGAACCTATTTGCTGTCAAGATCGGCAGTTCCATACAAAATAATACAACTCAGATGACGATGGCCACAGTGGATACAGAGACATGAGTATCCTGGTTTCTCTGACCACATGTGAACGTCATACCCCAGACTCACCAGGTCGTCCCCATGGTCTGAAGTCCAAGCCCCAACCAGGTCCGGACTTGTTTAGTTTCCGACATCAGCCCAGACGAGGCTTTGGCGAGCAGCTACGGCCACAAATCCCAAACCAATCCATGAGCAGCAGTAGGTTATTTTTAAATCACCGTTAATCTGCTCCTATTGTTGAGTTCTGAGCTGATTTCTACAGCGTATTTGAAACAGCTCTTGATACAAAACACAATTCATTGATCGAGTAGAAAGAAGACGACCATATTAGCTCTGAAGGTGGAGGAGCAGATTACGGGCTCTGAGGGCATTACATCCACACGGGTTTGGAGACTCGGGTTCATCAGGTCGTGTCAGTGTTGTACACTTTCTATTGTGACGTACAGGAGCTGAACCTGAGTAAATGGTGGCATTATGGTGTTTTATTACCCGATAACAAGGAGAACATAGGGCCAGGGCAGAGAGGGGACACTCAGGAAATTGGCAAAAGGATTGGAAGTTACACAGAACTGATTTAAGCTCTGGTCAGATATAAAACCTGATGAAAAAGGCCTTTTCACTTTAAAGTAGTGGTAAATAGTTATTTGTCTAAAATTAAATCAGCTCTGTTGTGCTTGTATTTGCTCTATAGTTATAATCTTTGACACCGTGGATCATTATGTTATAATTTGCACGTTTTAAATCGCACTATTCATCTAAAACGACTTGATAAAAGAAACAAGTCCGCTGACCTCTGCGTTAGAAAACTGTGGTGCCCAATGGGAGCTGACGTCGCCGTAAACTTCATCACAACAAAGCGCCGCATACTGACGGCGTCTCCTATGGATAGATGCAAACGAAACTAGAGAGCAGCCCTTTTTTTTTTTATTTGAACTAAAATGACGCTGTCGAATCCTACGAGTATCTGGTGTTTATGTCAAAGAGGAGAGAGTGTGTGTGTGTGTGTGTGTGTGTGTGTGTGTGTGTGTGTGTGTGTGTGTGTGTGTGTGTGTGTGTGTGTGTGTGTGTGTGTGTGTGTGTGCGTGTACATGTGTGTGTGCATATGTGTGTACATATGTGTGTGTGTGTGTGTGTGTGTGTGTGTGCATATGTGTACATGTGTGTGTGTGTGTACATGTGTGTGTGTGTGTGCATATGTGTACATATGTGTACGTGTGTGTGTACGTGTGTGTGTGTGTGTGTGTACGTATACATGTGTGTGTGTACGTATACATGTGTGTACGTGTGTGTGTACGTGTGTGTGTACATGTGTGTGTGTGTGTGTGTGTGTACATATACATGTGTGTGTACGTATACATGTGTGTGTACGTGTGTGTGTACGTACGTGTGTGTGTGTGTGTGTGTACGTGTGTGTGTACATGTGTGTGTGTGTGTGTGTGTGTATACATGTGTGTGTACGTGTGTGTGTACGTACGTGTGTGTGTGTGTGTGTACGTGTGTGTGTACATGTGTGTGTGTGTGTGTACGTATACATGTGTGTGTATGTGTGTGTGTATGTGTGTGTGTACGTAGGTGTGTGTGTGTGTGTGTGTGTGTGTGTACGTACGTGTGTGTGTGTGTGTGTGTGTGTGTGAGCGCGTGCAGGAGGTTCTTCTGGATTCTTCTTGGTGAGCTCCAGTTCAGCGTCAGGGCCACAGAAGCTCACAGCTCTGTCCTTGCGTCTTACAATGTCTTCTATTGTGTCTCTGTGAGCCTTTTACCGGGATTCATCATTAACTTAAGCGTTAGTGCACTGAGATAAGTTTAAAGTAGTACACACTGCTAAATGGCAATACACCGTCTTGAAAATAAACGGTTAAAGATGACTCAAACAGGCACGAGTCACGCCAAAAACAACTTTGGGTGAGTAAATGGCAAAAGAAAACAACTATAAGATGGTTGAAAGCTCTGAAAAGTTCATTTTGCAGAATAGGTCTGATTTAAAAAGTAAAAATAGAAAAAGAGAACGCCCAAACTATTGCCTTTAATGGGGAGAAGATGTCCCCGCTGGTCCACCGTAGCTCTTAACAAGCCCAAACTAAAGATACATTTAATATGCCGTTTCATTTAAAAGTTATTTAAACTACTTCTTAATGTTTGCATTTGTGTCTAACTTTTGTTTCTAGGACAGATACTGTAGGGAGCGGCTCGTTCATTTGGGGTCAGTTTGAATAAGGCTGAGTCCCACTGCAGTTTGAGTACTGGACCCACAGAATACAGAGAGCCTGAAGAGGAGAGCGCCCCCTGTGGAGGACATCTGCACACGTGACTGTTATGAGATTACAGTTTACCATACAGTAAAAGTACAGGTCAGTGTTTAGTGACCACAGACTTCTGGACTCAACGACCCAGATTCGTTTGTCGTTCTCTCGTTAAACGGGTTTATTGTGTGAGAAGAGCAATGTCAATCAAACCTGTTGCTAACACTAGCGGGAGCAACATTGGAGAAAGAATTTGTCACTTTTTAATATTCATATCTTGATTTACAGACATAATAGTAAAATTAAAATACCAGGATAATGTAGAGCGGGTTAATATGAACATTCTAAGACCAAAATGACAACTCTGACAGCAAAAGTATGGAGAGCGGGGTCACAGTTTTCTAATGGAGTCAGTGGAGTCGAAAGTGTGCCCATGATCGCTTCTTACTTGGAACGTGGCGGTTAGCAGGTTAGCTACGTTCATTATACATATATATGCAGTCTATACTAGAGACCCAAGTGTGTGAGTATATCTCTGGAACAGCAGATGAAAGTGCAGTATACATGTACATACTAAAACATTAATATGCTTAATCCTGTATATAAACACGAAGGGAACATGGGCGGTTATTGGTGTCTGCTGTTGTTTAGCACGTGGACTTGGCTAGTTGCTAACGGCTAATCCCACAGCTCTTTGAAGTGTAATCCTTACCATGTTTTAATGCTCACTTGTGTATTAGGCGTGACATTGTGTGCTCGTGTTAGCGGCTCTTGTTTCATCAGGTTGGGTCCCCCCGCGCCTCTTTCAGAACCCCCTCCTCTGTATTCATGTCAATATTTGATGGGGTAAGCACATGGGGGGGATGCATGTTTCATAACATCTGCATATGGATGCCTTTGTGCAGCGAGAGGAGGGGGAACTTCAACTACTTCTTCTACTAAGTAACTGTGTAAACCCTCAGTCGTCCAGGTCTGATCCAGAGCAAAAGAAGAAGTTAAAATCTGTCAACTGGACAAATCGTTGTAGGAGTGAAGACGTTTCGCTGCTCATCCAAGCCGCTTCTTCAGTTCTGAACTGAAGAAGTGGCGTCGTTCTTTTGCTATTTACTAAGTAAATCAATCCTTCTTTTTCTATGGTAAATAAAGGTAAAAATAACGGTTTATTTCAGTGATTGTAATGTGAGCAAGCGTGGTGTACATTATTTTTGGAGTAGAAATTGTAGTAGTAGTAGTAACAATAGTAGTAGCAGTAGTAACAGTCGTTGTAGTAGTACTAATAATAGTAGTAGTAGTAGTAGTAGTTATAGTAGTAGTAGTAGTTATAGTAATAGTAGCAGCAGCAGTAGTAGCAGTAGTTGTTGTAGCAGTAGTAGTAGTAGTAGCAATAGTGCTAGTAGTAGTAGTAGCAATAGTTGTAGTTATAGTAGTAGTAGTAGTAGCAGTAGTTGTAGTAATAGTAGCAGCAGCAGTAGTAGCAGTAGTTGTTGTAGCAGTAGTAGTAGTAGTAGTTGTTGTAGTTGTAGTTGTAGTAGTAGCAGTAGTTATAGTAGCACCAGCAATAGTAGTAGTAACTGTAGTAGCAGTAGTAGTAGTAGTAGTTGTTGTAGTAGTAGTAGCAGCAGTAGTTGTAGTTATAGTAGTAGTAGTACCAGCAGTAGTTGTAGTTATAGTAGTAGTACTAGCAGCAGTAGTTGTAGTTATAGTTGTAGTTATAGTAGTAGTAGCAGCAGCAGCAGCAGCAGCAGCAGCAGCAGTAGTAGTTGTTGTAGTTGTTGTAGTAGTAGCAGTAGTTGTACTTATACTAGTAATAGTAGTAGCAGCAGCAGTAGTTGTACTTATACTAGTAATAGTAGTAGCACCAGCAGTAGTAGCAATGGTGGTAGTAGTAGTAGCAGTAGTTGTAGTTGTTAGTAGTAGTAGTAGTAGTACTATCACCCGTAGTTGTAGTAGTTGTTGTAGTAACAGTACAGGTACAGTAGTAGTAATGGTATACTGATGCATTAGTCATATACAGTGATGAGTGGCATTTACAACTAGAAGAGCTGGAACAAAGACATCACTGGTTGAACGTTCACATCCACTGACCCACAGGTTGGCAGTGCGATTCCAGCTCCCGCAGATGAATAAATGCTGTTGTTGAGTCCTTGGGCAAGACACTTAACCCACCTCGCCCCCAGTGTCTGTGTACACTGGTGAAAATGGCGATTGATCGGCAAAATGGAATCTTGAAAATAAGAGATTAAAGATTATTCACACACGAATCACTCCAAATACTACAAAAGCGTCAGAGGCTCAATGAGAAGCAACAACTAGACTATGGTTCAAAGCTCTGAAAAGTCCACTTTGGAGAGTAGGTCTGATTTAAAGGACATATATTTTGTAAATGTGCTGTCATTTAAAAGCAGACATTTGAAAGCCTTTTTTATAACACTGTACCCTGTTATTCTGAGCTTTGGATGGAGCAGGTGCCTGACAAACACACAAAGCACTCCATAATTAAAAGGGTTTCCTCCTCTGAGGTAGACTCCCACTCGCTCCCCGTAAGCCGACGCTCGTTACGCCATGTTCACTATAGACGACATTACACGACTAACTGCACAGAACACATGCTACCTTTGCCTCGGGAAGCTTTTCATTATTACAGCGTCCTCTTTTCTCTCATTGTAATCCCATTCACCAGGGCCCCCTCGCTCTCCCGCTCACCTGCTCCCATGCTCTATTTTCACACATCTATGTTTCATTTGAATTCTTGGCTCAGATTTATATTCCCAGTCGTGTCGTACATGTATTTCTTACCATGATGTCTTAGTCAAAATAACGTCTTATTTATGTATTGTATTCTTTAACCCTTTAAAAACTGAGCACATTATAGAGCATTATAGCTCCACTTTTTTCTTCTTTTTTTAGCCATAAAAATAATGTTAAAGGAAGTATCAGTATGTATTTTTGCCCTTTTTTCACACAACTTCCTCTATCTTACACATCCATCCTTTTTTTTCCCTTTGATGCATCAAATAACTGACTGGGAGAATCCCTGGAATCGCACCGCCAACCTGAGGGTCAGTGGATCTGACCGTCCTACCGATGGTGTTTATGTCGAGAGCAGGATTCGAACCGCTAATCTTCGGATCAGGGGACAAATACTGCAAAATTAGAACGATGAGATGGTTAATTCTGAGTATTTGTAACTATGAGCCCTCCGACTTGCATTTGGACCATAGACTGTATATATAAGTAGATGTGGCTAACCTGCTGCATCCATTTATATGTAGGAATTAGGGTTTAAAGTCTATTCTCTGAGCGACAGGAGCCAGTGCAGAGACCTGAGCACAGGACTTATGTGCTCGTACTTCCTGGTTCTAGTCAGGACTCAAGCATCAGCGTTTTGGATGTACTGCAGCTGTCTCTCCAAGTCTGGTTCAGTAGTCCCCAACATTTTCCATGTCGAGTCCCTGTAGTAAAAAAAGCTGTCCAATACAGAGGACACATTTCACAACAGCGTTAACACAGCAGTGGTGGAAGAAGTACTCAGTTTTGTCACTTAAGTAAAAGTACAGATACAGAGGCAAACAGTTACTCAATTAAAAGTATCATATGAACAAATCTACTTAAGTAAAAGTATTTAAGTAGACATTTAAAAAAAAAGTAAAGGTATTTCACACAGATTTTGAGTGTTGTTAATTTGTTAAAGTGTAAATATAGTGATACTGGTTTAAAAGTGATGTATTTTGTCAGTAGCGATGCATTTTTCATATGGATTTTGTGTATTTACTATTGTTTGGTTTAGTCACGAACATGGTAAAAATAACCCCTAAAATCATATGAAAAGTACTTTTTACTTTTCAGTCCAGTTCAAAAATGTAGTGGAGTAGAAAGTACAGATATCTGCTCTCAAAAGTAAAAGTAAAATGTATCTACTGTAAGTTACTTAAGTACAGATAAGTAAACATTCTACTTAAGTACAGTACTTTCCTACTTTTACTTCGTTACCTTCCACCAGTGCAATACGGTATATTTGATTAGACACGGCACAGCTCTGCCTCTTTTACTTCTTGCTAACACACACAAACTGTACACAATAGACTATAGATTTTTTGCAATCCATGATCCAGATACTACACCATCTTTGCTCTGAACACCTCTAAAATCCAGTGAAGGTGACATTTTGTTGTCTTCATTCTTCATTTAATCTTTTTTTCCTGTTTAAATATTCCCTATAACCATCAGGGCTGCACAGAGACGAGACTGGAGCACTTTAAAAGGCCATTAAAGACACACTTGTTTGGAGATCAGACAAATTAAGAGAGCGGCAACTCCCACTTCCTTCTGTAAAGGTCAGATGATGTTCCTCTTCATGTTTTATGTGTTGTCTTTTTTTGTGTATCGGGGTTCACTGTTGAAGGTAGTATTATATTACTATCAGGTTATCATTTTGCTCATTTATAAACAGTAAAATGGATCCAAAATTACTTAATAATAGAAACAGGACATCGACTTCCTGTTCGTTACAAAGAAGTGGACTAAGTGAGTGTGACGTCACCCTCAGAGTTCGGCTCCAGTCAAATGAAGCTCATCGAGGCTTGTGGTTATAAGGGCCAACTTGGAGCAAAATGCCATCCTCGGAATTCTAACCGTGAGTATCTTAACAACGAAAGAGCCACTCTGGAGCGAGACTCTTGAAGGTAATTCCCCTTCATACCTCCAATCTTCAGATTAAAGGACAGATACAGCAAAATTAGAACTATGAGATGGTCAGTTCTGAACATTTGTCCACCTTGTGATGTCATGAAGTGGTAGTTTTCAAGTTAACAGTTCCTTTTACCTTTAGTTCAGTAGAGATTGGCAATTCCTGGGCTGAAATGATCCAAATGATTCTAGTGAAGGTGTACTAAGTTTAAAAACACAGTGGAGCATTTCCTGTATTACCACATGACATCACAAGGTGGAACTGAGTGTTTTCTGTTTGAGAGAAGAGCTCAGCCTAAATATACAGCGTTTGTATGTTAGACCTGGAGTTGTGTTTTGTTTCATTCACACGTTTGTTTGTGATGAGGAAACAACATTATAGCATAGATCAGAGAACAGTGTAATATGGGCCCTTTAAAGTCCCAGCTGAGTCCAGTATCACACACAACAGGTCTGCACTTCCAATAATGGCTCTCAAAGCTCTCCACATCGAGCCCCACTCGAACATACACACAGAGCATTACCCATACAACACTCACAAGTGCAGTGTCTTGCCCAAGGACACTTGTGAATTACCAACAAGAAGAAGAATGGCAATTGTACCTTTATCTTTTCACTAATTAGATGTTTTGCAACAGCAGCTGAGCCGTGTTGTAATGTCAATGGGGTCTGAGGAGTGTTTGAGGACTGCTGCAGAAGAATGGAGCAGGTTTTTTTCAATGTCATGTTTTCAAATACACATTAACATCAATTACATCATTTGAATTAAATCCATTACAGCTGGACAGCCTCTGTGAGCTTCAAGGTGGAGGTGAAGTGTGAGTGTGGAGGCTGTGTCCTGCTACTCTAGAAAGGAACTACAATTACATTTGAACCAGTAGTCTTTTTTTGATAAAGGTTTGTTCTGTCTTCAGGTTTAAAGTTAGAATTAGACTTGGAATCTGATGATGATAGTCTGGTGGAGTGAGGATGGTGTAGAGGTGGTGTAATGATGGTGATGGTGCAGTGATGGTGTTGCGTGGTGATGGTGTAGTGATGGTGTTGCGTGGTGATGGTGTAGTAATGGTGATGCGTGTAGTGATGGTGTTGCGTAGTGATGGTGTTGCGTGGTGATGGTGTAGTGATGGTGTTGCGTGGTGATGGTGTAGCGTGGTGATGGTGTAGAGCAGTGGTCCCCAACCTTTTTCTCACCGCGGACCGGTCAATGTTTGACAATTTTACTGCGGCCCGCGGGGGACTCGTGACTGGTCGCTATCGTAACATTTATGTTAAACCTTTCCTGCTCCCCTGAGCGTGGTCGGGAAACACAGGGGAGAGCCGCCTTCTCCAGGGCCGAAGGGTCGCTCCTCCTCTGGGGTTTAACTCCCTGTTCTTTATTCAAGTGTGGTGCGAGCTGAAAGACCCCAGCCTGTTGCTCAAGAGTTGGCTGCTTTATTGTCTCTACTGCACCGTAATTACACATCAGTTCCACCGTCTTTTTCCAGGTACCACTCCAGACTCACACACGTCGCTTCTTCGCTCAACCACACGCCACATGCGCCACATGCACGCGCACGTCAGTTCTCACTCACACTCACGCTCCACGGACCGGTATTGGTCCCCTGCCCGGTGGTTGGGGACCACTGGTGTAGTGCACTGATGGTGTAGTGTGGTGATGGTGTAGCGCAGTGATGGTGTAGCGCAGTGATGGTGTAGTGGTGATGGTGATGGTGTAGTGATGGTGTACAGTGGTGATGGTGTAGTGTGGTGATGGTGTAGTGTGGTGATGGTGTAGCGTGGTGATGGTGTAGCGTAGTGATGGTGTTGCGTAGTGATGTTGTAGTGTAGTGATGGTGTAGCGTGGTGATGGGGTAGCGCGGTGATGGTGATGGTGATAGTGTAGCTGGTGATGGTGTAGCGTAGTGATGGTGATGGTGTAGCGTAGTGATGGTGATGGTGTAGCGTGGTGATGGTGTAGTGATGGTGAAGCGTGGTGATGGTATAGTGAT
The DNA here is from genome assembly GCA_019594935.1 of Periophthalmus modestus. Lineage (NCBI taxonomy): Eukaryota > Metazoa > Chordata > Actinopteri > Gobiiformes > Gobiidae > Periophthalmus > Periophthalmus modestus. The sequence goes on along the minus strand of JAIEZT010000012.1, from coordinate 15,747,743 downwards.
GCTGATGGTGTAGTGTAGTGATGGTGTAGCGTGGTGATGGTGTAGCGTGGTGATGGTGTAGTAGTGGTGTGATGGTGTAGATGGTGTAGCGTAGTGGTATGGTGTAGCGTAGTGATGGTGTAGCGTGGTAATGGTGTAGTGTGGTGATGGTGTAGTGATGGTGTAGTGACGGTGTAGCTTGGTGATGGTGTGGCGTGGTGATGGTGTAGTGTGGTGATGGTGTAGCGTGGTGATGGCATAGTGATGGTGTAGCGATGGTGATGGGGTAGCGTGGTGATGGTGTAGCGCGGTGATGGTGTAGCGTGGTGATGGTGTAGCGCGCGGTGATGGTGTAGCATAGTGATGGTGTAGCATAGTGATGGTGTAGCGGTGTAGTAGTGTAGTGATGGTGATGGTGTAGCGTGGTGATGGTGTAGCGTAGTGATGGTGTAGAGTGGTGATGGTGTACGGTGGTGATGGTGTAGCGTGGTGATGATGTAGCGTGCTGATGATGTAGCGTGGTGATGGTGTAGCGTGGTGATGGTGTAGCGTGGTGATGGTGTATGGTGGTGATGTAGTTTGGTGATGATGTAGCGTGGTGATGGGTGTAGCTTGGTGATGGCGTAGCTTAGTGATGATGTAGCTTGGTGATGGTGTAGCGTGGTGATGATGTAGCATGGGGATGGTGTAGCGTGGTGATGGTATAGCGTGGTTATGGTGTACGGTGGTGATGGTGTAGCGTGGTGATGGTGTAGCTGGTGATGGTGTAGCGTAGTGATGGTGTAGCGTAGTGATGGTGTAGCGTGGTGATGGTGTAGCGTAGTGATGGTGTAGCTTGGTGATGGTGTAGCGTGGTGATGGTGTAGCGTAGTGATGGTGTAGTTTGGTGATGATCACTACACCATCATGTGACGTTTATGTGGAAGGCTACAGTTAAAATGTAAAGCAGGTAAAGAATCTGTTGTCTGACAAAAAGAACGTCTTATTTGTCTAATTTGTGTGTTTGCCCCATAACAACGAGCTGGATGATTTCATATTAACTTCTGCCTGATTATCTCTATCAAAAGTGAGATAAGACGAAGACTAAAGAGAGATGCTTGGGAGTATTTTTAAACCTCTGCTGCAGACGCACTCCGGAGGTTGACGGGTTTGGCTGGAAAACAGGAAATGGAGCTAAAATAGAAGCTTTGTTCTAAAAATGCAGGTTAGATTTGACTGGTGATTTATAGAATCGTCACGGCAACAGTGAGACATGGCATGTGCGAGATATTGTTTATGTGAGAATTGACTCTTTGGATGAGTTTAAAGGGGCAATATGGAACATTTCTAGTGGAGAATTAATTAAAAACTTTTTTCCAAATTTGGCAGTTTACTTCCTGGTTGGGAATCAGGACATCAGGCTGGGAATTTCCATAATGCACCCTCATTATGCTGAAACACCAAATCTTGCCTACCCCCAAAGCTTTGTCTCACACTCTTGAGTAACCCCATTCCACAATATACACTGTGGAACATTCTAGACAAAGCAATAACAATAACCTTAAAACCCCAAAGGAGCAATTTTTGGTTTCCATGGCGAACGCAAATAGTTCAAATAAAACATTAAAACATTATAACGACAAGTCGACCACACGGACTTAAAGTGCCCATATTACACTGTTCTCTGATCCATGTTTCCTCATCACAAACAGACCTGCGAGTTGTGTTTTGTTTCATTCACACATAAACCCTACATATTTAGGCTGAGTTTTTCTCTCAAACAGAAAACTCTCTGTTCCACTTTGTGATGTCATGTGGTAACACATGAAGTGCTCCATTGTATTCTTAAACTGCATACATCTTCACTAGAATCATTGGGATGATTTCAGCCCTGGAATTGACAATCTCTCCCGGACAAAATGTGAAAGGCAGAGGTTAGCTTGAAAACTAGCACTTCATGACATCACAAGGAGGAACAGAGCATTTTGAGCTTTGGAGATGTAGACAGACTAATAATAAAGTGTTATTCAAACATGTGTGAATGAAACAAAACACAACTCCAGGTCTGTTTTTGAGGAGGTAACAGCATTGTAATATGGCTTAAAGCTCATAAGAGTCTATTTTTTGTAATATAGAACCTTTAACTATGGCAGGTATATACTTGTGACCACAACCTATAAAATGAAAAGTAGTGTATTATTATGTATTTATTTATTTGATAGGGACAGCACATATTAATGAACATCTGTAAACACAGTGTAAATAAGCCAAATTATAGCAAAAAAATGGATACCTATGCGATAGTGATAACCAGATGAACACCAATCTAAAGGTCAGTTACCTCATGAGAATCCTGCTAACCCGAAGCTAACCTGGAGCTAACCCTGGGCTGGTCTGTGATTGGCTGTCTGTGCCAATCGATAGTGCTATAATATTGATGAAGTATGGATCAGTATCCATCACTACGATCATCATTTGGAAACAGTTTCAGAATTCAAATGCCTGAGCCTTAACATGAGCAGGTGTCTCAGGTCTGTATATCACCGTGTTTGTAATGTTTCTGAAGTGAACAGAGGTTTGATAAGCAGAGCCCTTCATTCTAAAGGGGAGATATTCACAGATGATTATTGTTTATATGTAGTTGATTAAAAGCAACACTTTAAATGAGCTCAAACCACAGACTGTATAAAGAAGTGGACTAAGTGAGTCTGACATCACCCATAGTGTTTGGCTTGAGTCAAATGAAGCTCATTGAGGCTAGAGCAGTTATAGGGGCCAATTTGTAACAGAGTCCCAACCGCGAGTATCATAGGAACTAAAGAATCGATCCAGGGTGAAGCTGTTGAAGGTAGTGCGTCTTCTGGGGCGTACTGCTAGTTTAGCAGGGAGCCATGCTAAACTAGCAGTTGTGCTTAGCAATGCTGTCAATTAAACCTGCTGCTAACGAGAGAGAGACCTTGAGTTACAGACACAATAGTGAAATAAAAATAGCAGTTCATGTTAGCATGTAGTTAACCTGAACATTTTAAGACCAAAATGACAAGCCTGACAGCAGCAGTCCATGGGGTCAGTCATGTCCCTTTAGATGTACAGCCATACACTACATACATATTTTCACATGTTTCTACATGAGCCATTCTGAAAGTCTGCTGTCCCCTGGCCCCCTCCTATCGACACAACGATCACAGGGGCTCTGCACAGTATGTTTGCTGTTCCTAGGACTGCCTCTGGAGGAGGCTACAGCAGATCCCAGAAAAAAAAACATCAGTTTGGGGGAATATATATATATATATATATATATATATATATATATATATATATATATATATATATATATATATATATATATGTGTGTGTGTGTGTGTGTGTGGAATGTGTGTGGATGTGTGTGTGTATATAATATATATGTATATATAATATATTATATATATATATAAATATATATATATATAAGGAGTATATATTATATATAATATATATTTATATATATATATATATATATATATATATTTTATATATTATATATATTAATATATATATATACATACACACACATACACATATTTTATATATATATATATACATATATATATATATGTATACATACACACATAAATATAAATAAATACATATACATATGTGTATGTACAGAGATAGGTAGGTAGCTGCTGCTGTGATTTTGGCCTTTGCTAAGACACATTGAGCTGAATTGTAGTGAACTTTAATCTCCTTAAATCTTTTCTTGTCTTGCACTTGTTCCCCATTTCTTCATAAAAATCTCATTTTACGATTTTTGTCAGAAGTAATTATAGAATGAACAGAACATGACTCTAGAATGATCAGGCAAAGCTTATGAAATATGTTAGCAGTCAGAGAATAAGCTCCATGTGATCCTGAACTCATCACGCCGACAGCCCATATGTCTGAAAACACTGAAACCTAAACGGCTCAATAGTGTTTGAGGGATGCTCTGTCTGCTCAGATCAGACTATGCCATAGCTCCATGTTCTTTTGCTATCACTTTCACCAAGAAGCCAGACGCCTTGAACAGTAGAGATCAAAACCGCCTCCATTTTAAACAAAAACATTGAAACCAGAAATGTCTCCAGTGCCGTGCCTCTGTTGTCTGTTTCATTCTGGGTGACTCTCCTGCCCCTCCTCCTCCCATCCTCTCTACACTTCCGTCTTTCCATTAAAACTCAGATAGCCTTTTGACACCTCTAACATGTAAGTGTCAGGGCCGGTAACCGCGCACCTGGCTCCCATAATGCACCTCTTCTTGTACATGTGTGTGGGGGAACCAGATGTGCTCGGGTTCTTGTTGGGTGTCGTCATATTTTGTGAGGCGCTAGTGAGAGATTGATCGATTAACCCGCTCAGAGGGCCATTGATCTGAACAGGTGGCAGCTTCAAAAGTGAATCGTAACCTTTTTATAGTTTGCATTCACGCTCTAGAATTTAAAGACCCTATGACTAAAACATAGTTAACATCATTATATTTAAAGAGCCCATATTAAACCATTTTCTGATCTATGTTATAATGTTGTTTCCTCATCACAAACAGACCTGGAGATGTGGTTTGTTTCATTCACACATGTTTAACACACAAATCCTGCGTATTTAGGTTGAGTTCTCAAACTGCAAACACTTTGTTTTCATGACACACGACATCACCACCTTGTGATGTCATGTGGTAAGCAGGAAGTGCTCCACTGTGTTTTTTAACTCCATACACCTTCACTACAATCATTTGGATTATTACCGCCCTAAGGTTATTGTGAACACAAAAACTCACTGTTTTTATTAAACTTAAACGCTGTATCAGTTTCTTTTCAAAGTGTGTAGACACAGTAAGTACAAAGATATAAATAAACGCTGTATCAGTTTCTTTTCAAAGTGTATAGACACAGTAAGTACAAAGATATAAACTAAGTCTGCAAATCTGACAGTTTAAAACAGCAAATTAATAATTCTGATATGTCCTTCAAACTACAATGTCTGCTGACAAAAACTAACAGAGGAGAGTAAAAGAAAATTCAATTCTGTAACTGGACAAAAAGTTTTAGAGTGAAGACATTAGGCTGTTCTTCTAAGTGGCTTCTGGTGATAGATCAGACACTGGTGGACACTGCCTTATATCTGTCTGAACTGAGGAGCTACCTACACTGAAGCTAACACACCTGTTTGTTTCCAGTTTCTGTTTGTTGGCTAGGTCTATTGAACTGCACTACACTAACATAATCATTCAGGTCCCCCAATGGATGCTCTAACACCTATTAGCAAACTGGCTAACGGGTTAGCCCCATTGATTTCCTTGTTTAATTTTAGGTCTGAGGATAGAGTTATACATAGGAGACAGATAATGTCTAAGGCCCCCCATTCCTGTTCAAAGAGATGGATTGTCTTTTCTAACAAAAATTCCCTCTTTAACTCCCCTCTCAAAACCATATTATTAGATAAACAAAACAGCCACTCCATAAGAGAATGTACCAACACTGTCGCAAGAGCAGCTCAGGATGTTTTTTTGGTCTTTTTTGTGTTTGTTTTTTACTTTTATGTGAAGCACTTCATTCAGCTGAAGTTGTTTTAAATGTGCTATAAAAACAAACTTGTGTTGAGCTGAACGCTGTGATGTCAGGAGAACTCAGCACTTTGCTGTATACACTCTGCAGATGTCATATCAATATTCACTATGGGTTTGTATTGAGGAACAGTGTCACAGTGAAAACCTTAAAATCCAATTACTTATCATTGGGTGAGAGGGTATTAAGGTTTAGACGGAGGGGTGAAGCAATTTGGAAACGGTGAGCGGCCCTGATGGAATTACTGATGTGTGAGAGTGCATGGGTAGTTTTATAGAGGAAGAGGGGGGTGAGAGTATGAAGAGGGGGGCATATTTGAGTAAAGGAGTGAGGGCTGAGGAGGGATTTTAACTCAGACATTGCAGTATTTAAACCGAAGATTAAAGATGCCATGTTTTCTTTTCGCTTTAAGCTCGTGCATTAGTTGTCTGACGCCCTCTGGTGGCGTAGACAAGAGAGAGAACGATGTTGAAGTGACAAATAGCTGCGCAGCTATTGTCAGCAGGGAATAGAAGCTTCCAGATGTACTTTTTAGGTATCTGTACTTTACTTATGTACATTTTAAAGTGGATCTTATTTACTTTTACTTCACTACATTTGAGAGCAGGTATCTGTAATTTCTACTCCACTACATTTTTGAGCAAGACTGAAAAGAAAAAAGTATTTTTTAATATCGTCTGAGACCTGCTAAAAATGCTATGTTCGTAATTTGAGCAAACAAAAATATAGAAATAAAAACAGACAGAAAAAAAAGAATACATATTGTTGTTTCTGTTGAACAGAATTAAGCACAAATATTTATCAAAATCACTAGATTTGAATCTTTATTAGATCTCAAACTCTCTTTACTCTTTAAGGAAAGAAAGTCAGTGATTTGTCTGTTGTTCATATATTGATTTACGGACAAAATAGTGAAATAAAACCCTCACGATCATGTAGGTTTGGTGAATACAAACATTTTAAGACCAAAATGACGAGTCTGACAGCAGCAGTCCCAATATTTCAGATAAAGTGAATCCCAAAGTCAACGAACTGGAAGCGCGCACATGGTCCGTTCCCAATGCAGTGGCTAGCAGGTTAGCTATGGGGATGTATGAAAAAAATCACTGATCCCAATATTAGAACCAATACGCCGTCCCCCAGGGGGCGCTGTGAACTTGCTCTTTGTGTGCACCTGTCTGGGCACCTGTCTGTTGACTTTTACGTCATTATCTTGCCACTTTTTCCAAATAAAAAACAACATTAGATTTTGATTTGCCCATTAAAGAGTTAATAGGGTTAGCCAAATGGAGTGTGGAGATATGCCAGCTGCCCCACACTGATAGCAGAGCCAGCATGTGTGTGTGTGTGTGTGTGTGTGTGTATGTGTGTGAGTGTGTGAGCGCGTGTGTGAGCGTGTGCGTGTGTGCGTGTGAGCTGCTTATGTGTAATTCAATCTACCCTCGGAGGTACTTACCGAAACAGTCTGCCCCAGCCGCCCCCAGCCGCCCGCGTGATTGGTTTGATAGGGATCGATACCGGACTCATTTCTGCCCCATGTGGCTGTACAGGTTTAAAGGGGATGAAGGAGGGATGGAGGAGGGGGTGGAGGAGTCTGGGGAGAGGGAAGGCTGGTTCAGATCATTCTTGAGTTGGCCGAGTGCTACATCCGGCCGCTAGCTCACCACTTAAAGACAATTAATGCACTCATGGTAAAGGAGAGTAAGAGAAAGAGAGAGGGAGAGGGGGGAGGACGAGGAGGAGGGAAGAAGAGAGAGAGAGAGAAGGAGGACAAGGCTGGGAAGAGAGAGAAAAAGAGGAGACGGGAAAGGGAGAAAGGCAGGGGTGATGGTGGAAGGGAGAAGCGAGGTGGGACAGAGATAAAAAGAGAGTGAGAGTGAGAGAGAAGGAGAGAGAGAAAGAGGGGGTGGTGGTGGAGGAGAGGAGAGACAGAGGGAAAAAGAGGAGTGAGGGAGAAAGACAGAGAGATAGAAAGACAGAGGTTGAGAGAGAGAAGGAGAGAAAGAAGGAGAGAGAGAGAAAGAGAGGATCTTGGTGGAGGGGGGGAGAGGAGGGACAGAGTGAAAAGGAGGAGAGAGATAGGAAGGAAGGTGAGAGAGGGTGAACGAGAGAAAGTTAAAGAAAGAAATTGAGAGAGGGAGAGAGAGAAGTTGAGAAAGACAAATTGAGAGAGAGAGGTTAAGAGAGAGAAAGTTAGAGAGATAGAAAGAGAGAGAGGGAGAGAGAGAATATGAAAGAAAAGAGAGCGTGGAGAAAAGAGAGAAAGATGAGAAAGAGGAGTGAGGGAGAGAAAGAGAGGAAGAGAGAAGTTGAGAGAAAGTTAGAGAGAGGGAGAGAAAGGGAAAATGAGAGAATGGAGAAGAGAGAAAGATGAGCAAAAGAAAGAGGGGTGGAGGGGAGGAGACGGGGAGGAGACAGGAAGGATAGACAGAAAAAGAGAAGTGAGGGAGAGAGGTAAGAGAGGAAGAGAGATATAGAAAGAGAGAGGGTGAGAGAGGAGGTTAAAGATATAGAAAGAGAGCAAGAGCGGAGAGAAGGGAAAGGAGAGAGAGAGAGCGGGTGAGAGGGAGAGAGAGAAATGAGAAATTGAGAGAGAGGGAGAGAGAAAATGAGTGTGGAGAAAAGAGAGAAAGACGAGAGAGAAACATAGGGCGAGTGGAGGGGAGGAGAGGAGGGACAGAGAGAAAAAGAGGGAAAGAGGGAGAGAGGCACAGAGAAGATAAGAGAGGGAGCTAGATAGAAATAGAGAGAGGGAAGAGAAAGACAAAGTGAGTGAGAGAGGGTGACATAGAGAGAAGATAAGAGAGAGGAGGGTCAAGTGGTGTCAAGTCTCCAGAGTTTTACTTTAGATAAAATGAAGTCCCATTGAATTACACTCCAAAAATCTCATTTTAACCTGCATCTTTTTGTTTAATATCACACTATGGCTCTTCTTTTATTCAAAAACTACATGGTAAATGCTCTTTCATGGTGGCACAGTGCAGAGCCTCACTACCAAAAGCTCACAAGTTTAATTTCCAGGTTACGTAAAGTCTTTCTGCGTGGGGTTTGCATGTTGTCTTTGTGTCTCTTTAGTAATAGCCCTGTTCCCCAAACAGGCTCGGGTTAAGACTGGACCTTGGAACTGGATTTCTCCCTGACGAGGCGAACTGAATTGAACCGAACCAAAGTTTGGCCTTCTGAGAGAGCAGGCAGCTCTCCCACCACTACAGACAACTGGAGTGTGGTAGGACGGTACCTCACTGCATCAAAGGATTGTTGACCTGACTAACTAATAACTAAATACTAAAGGTATATTTTTGTTTTGTTTTGCAAGTGAATGTAATTGTTGATATTATTCATTCATTCTGTACAATACATTTCACCTAAGCTTTACCTGTGGCTCCAGTACTTCATTTTTTGGCTCTTGCTTTTGCCTCATAACCCTCCTTCAGAACCTAGTCCCTGGTTTATCTTATATAAATTGCTATTGCTATATAAATTGCTAATTGTTGCTAATTTAAGCAGTTATGCAGCAGTTACCTTATTCTATCCTGTACCTGGTCACACACACATTAGCAAACACTGACAAAAAAGCTTTAAGATCAGCTGAAAACTCCAAAAAAAAAAAAAAAAAAAAAAAATAGAAAATGGATTTGGACAGCATATTTTCAGAAGCCTGTCATCAATCCGCGCCTTCATGCTCTTATCTAGGAGATGATTTTGATTTTTGACAAAAAGTTGAGAGCGACTAACTGACAACCTGCTGGCTAATGCTAGCTTGTGTCTGTAATTTTATTTGAGAGGGACTTGTTTAACAGTACAAATCAGCTCACCTGTTGTAGTTCAGCTAATCAGTTCTTTAGATTGTGCTCAGAGTCTAACTTAAGTAACAGAGCTTCAGACAGAGCAGTGCCTACAGTTAGCATCGCAATCCCATTAGCTGTGCTGTATCAATTTGCCAAAATGACTGACAGATTCGAATCAAAGTGCAGCCAACCAGCAGCGTGTTTCTTCTTTTTTTAGCTGCAGGTGTGAACAAGCCGGACTTTATTTTACTAATAACTAAAACTTCTGAACCAACAAAGTGATTTTCTGTTAGAACACTATTTTCACCACACGCTCTGAATGCATTAAGCTGCTGGGTACGACACGGACCAGTCGCAGAGGTGTTGTGCTCTACTTAAGCTCAAATTGGAACCATTTCGTTGCAAAGTTTACAGGGAACTTTGGGAGAGTTTGGGCTGTGCTCTCCAGTCGGCTCAGTGTTGTCTTAAATGGACTCTGTAATAGCTCTGCTCACTTAGTGCAAGAGGAGAGGAAAGAGAGGAGGGTCACTTCTGAATCAGTCAAACATTTTCCCCAGATCATTATCTACAAATGCTGAAATGTAGTACTGCTTTTCAAGGCTCTTCTGTTTTCCAATTAAAGGGTCTATCTCAGACATGGGCAAACTACGGCCCGGGGGCCACACACAGCCCTTTGAACTTATGAATCCGGCCCGCCAAACATGACCAAATTATATTAAAATAGGTAAGGGTAAACCTTGTTTAATTTACCTTTTCAACAAGTTGATGTTTTGGCACTTGATAAAACTGAATGGGAGTTTTTCTGCTGTGTTTATTTAACAGAAATGTTATAAATAATTAATTTAATTGGATTTGGAAAACAATTTGTACAATGAGCCTTGCATATTCATGCTTTGCTAAATGTTACAGGCCAAATCTTTAACGTCTTTTTACCTTCATCAAATCTGTTCATGTCAGTGCTCACGTTGTCATGCCAACACAAATGTCATTAAACATGCACCATGTTATTTTTGTGAAGGAGGGTCTGACAGTCTGTTATTGCTGTGCTCAGATTTGTTCCACAGTTTGGTAAGAAATGTAGTTGATCTAAAAATATTAAAGGTATTTTTTTATTGTTTAAGAACTTGTTTCTGAGATTGATCAGGTTAATGCCATATTGTGGAACATTCCAAGCACTGCACTTGCATCTCCATGGACACAAGCATGTAGCAAACCTCTACCAAAAAAGTTACATAGTGAACCAGAATGCAAAACTTTATGTAGATTAAAAAGCACATATAATAAACCTTGCACTGCACAATACTATTGTGCCCTTGAGCAAGACACTTCACACGCCCTGACTCTGGGCCTATATGACTGTGTAAGTGGCTCTGTGCACAACAGCACCCTCAACCTCAATGTTAGGATCACTATTTCCTGTCCAATTGTATCTCTCTGAGGTTTTTGCTGAGTCACACTAAAGCGAATAAATATTTAAAGATGAGGCAGTGGACAGGGAGCTGCAGGTGGATGTCACTGACAACATGTTAAACACTACACAAATAAAATGAATACTTCACCACCAGAGGGCTTCTGTGTTTAGAAAGAGTTTGTGTCTCAAAGCTAACATTAAAGCTAATTTTGAGGTGTAATAAATATTAAAACAACACAAACTGAAGAATTCTACATATAAAAACACACTGGGTGGTAGTTATTTTAATTATTTTTTTGTTTATTTTATGTTGTTTTTTTTTTTTTGTTTTTTTTAATAAATGTGACTGTTAGCTGTGAGACAGTGAGCGAGCTAGCGTGCTACCAGTCTGCTAAAATTGGTCTTTTTTGCCAAATCCTTGTCCTTTATCTCAATCAAACCCATGAAGGAAATGAAACACATGACTGACTTAAATCTCTTAAACAAACCATCAAACTTACTCCTGGATGAGGCCAGACTTGAAATAAAATAGTTTCACCAAAGCATTGCCAAATTGCTGTAAATAAACGATTGCTCCTAACACTTAGCTAATCCCTCTTTCTATTATATTTACTTTCTTTCAGCTAATTAGCCCTTGTTGTAATCCTAGAGACAGTCCAAGGTTCTTTGTTTATCTCATATTCAGTATCAGAGAAAAGCCCCGAAACTCACTAAACAAAAGTATATTGTCTTCACGAGCTTTAATTAAACTTCTAATCAAACACACAGAGGAGGATGCTAATTGGTTATGCAGAATGGACCAGATATCGATGAGAAAAGTGAACTGAAAGAGCTGAACTTAAAAGAGGATTATGTAACTTTAGTGTTTGTCTCCATAGGAAAAGACAAAATTTAAATATATCAACTGGACAAATTGTTGTTGGAGTGAAGACGTTTCGCTGCTAATCCAAGTCGCTTCAGTTCAGTTCAGATTGCTGGTGGACACTGCCTTATATCTATCTGAAGTGAGGGGCTAACTACACTGAAACTGTAAACAGCCATTATCTCCATTTCAGCTTTAATGACCCTATTCAACCTGTAATGGCCCTCTATTGTTCTCTTTGTTCCTGTTTGTTTCAGGTCTGAGGATAGAGTTGTAGATTTGTAAGAGATTATGTCTCAGGCCCCCATTCCTGTTTAAGGAAGGATTGTCCGTCTCCATGGGTCTTTACAGCTGTAAAACACCTAGAAAAACATGCATTCTTACTGTTAGGGGGCTCGCCTCTCTACAAATCTGACCTGGAACTTCACTTGATGAGGTTACCTCCTTGTCTCCATCAAGTTAGATTAGTGTAATGCCAAACCGTTGTAACATTTTAGGTATTGGGTTTGAGATGACATCACAACTACACACTGTAATACAGCAATATCTAGGGTGTAGTCCACCAGCTTAACATCTAGCTAGTTAGCTTTAACATCTCCATGGAGAAAAGCAGCAGAAAAGTTACATTGTGCTCCTTTACAGCTTACTATTCCATTTAACTATACAGCACAGTGCCCTATGGTCATTTTTGGGATTACAACTAACTAGATAACAGATATTAACAAGGACTATATCAGGTCTAAATTAGGACTAAAACTGCCTAAAACGAGACTAAACAAGGGCTGAAAAGGTACTAAATCATGAATACGGTAGTTCTAAATGACAACGGATCCAAAAAAGGACAAAATTATGAGTATATTTGCCATTAAAAGCATTCAAACTGCAGAGGAACCTGCATACTACAGTTTGAGAAACACTGATATAGCACATTTAAACGGTAAACAGTCACATTTTTATATAGCGCTTTTCCACCTTCAAGGCTCAAAGCGCTTTACATCAAGGATCCTCTCACCTTTCATACAACAGTGTACACAGACACTGGAGGTGAGTTAAGTGTCTTGCCCAAGGACACAACAGCAGCATTCATCTGTGGGAGCTGGAATAGCATCGCCAACCTGTGGGTCAGTAGACAAACACTACCAACTGAGCTACTACTTCAGCTGACCAAAGCGCTTCACACAAGAGTCAAGGGCAGAAAAAACACCACATTGGAAAACTGCATGAAAACACCAAGATATCCCGTCTAGTATTAAATGCCAGGGGGAAGAGGTGGGTTTTCAGTGTAAATACAAACATTTGTTATATTTACACTCTCCAGGGCCTTTAACACAGAGAATACAAACCATGTGCCTGTGTCTTGTTAACATGCAAAAAGCCCATGTGACAGAAGATTTCACGCTGCCAGTAGAAAGGACTTTTGGGCGCAGCATAATGACCTCTCCTCATCATTATTCACTGCATATATTAGCAGGAAAACAGCGGCGGCCATGTTTGTTTTCATTACATAAGCCTGCTCCAAATGGGAACACAATTTGGAGAGATGTGTGAAAAGACAAAGCATTTCAGGGGAGAAACTGGAAGCACGGATTTGTACCTATGAACTGTGAAGATGTGTGTAGTTCAGGGGTACATGCTAAAGGGGGCGACAGTAGTTCAGTTGGTAGAGCATTTGTCCACTGATGTGAAGGTTTGCGGTTCGAATCCCACGCTCGACATAAACGGCATTGGTTGAGCGATTAGATCCACTGACCCACAGGTTGGAGGTTCAATTTCAGCTCCCACAGTTGAATGCTGTTGTGTTGTGCGCTTTGAGTATCTTAAAGGTGGAAAAGTGATATACAGTGGTCCATCACAATTCACCTCTCGCTGTTTCATTTTTTTTTTTTTGTGCAATTTTGCATGCTTTTTTACAGCGTATAAATAAACAAGAGAGAAATCAGAGAAAATGTTAATGCCAGTCTGAGAAAATTGTGTGTGGTGAGGGGTTTTAACAGCCTTAAAACGTATATAATAAGTGTAAAAAATAAAGCTGACTACTTCACAGATTTCGCCTTATTGTTAGAATGAAAGAGGGACCACTGTATAAAAATGTGACCATTTACCATTGTTACCATAGCTACTATAGAAGGTTTTCAATGGGTTCTTTACCTTATTTCTTTATCTTTCTTTATTATTTCTTTATTTCTTTAAAGCATGCTGCTGTTGCTGTTTTATTTTGGATTCTTTTATTGCACCGAATAGCATGTGTCCTTACTGTGAGCGGGCTTGCATCTCCACAAACCTGACTCTTACTTGGTCTGTAGGAGGGCCAAATCCACTTTCGGAAGCTTTCACTTTTCAAAGCTTTTAACCATGTTATAGTTGCTTCCCATTGACCCTCTGAAGTAGTTTTTAGAGTGATTTATGTTTGAGTAACCTTTATTCAAGACGTACTTATTTCATTCTTCAGTTTTATTTTCTTAATCGGTGATACTCGTAGGATTCAGCAGGGTTATGTAATCATTTTGGTACAAATGAAAAAAAAGGGCTGCTCTCTAGTATGATGTGCAGCTATTAATAGGAGGGGCCAACAGTATGCGGCGCTCTGTTGTGATGACGTTTACGGCGACGTCAGCTCCCATTGAGCACTGCGGTTTTCCAACACAGAGGTCAGCGGACTTGTTTCTTTAATTAAGTTGTTCTAAATGATTCATGTGATTTAAAATGGGCAAATTATAACATAATGTTCCACGGGTGTCGTAGATTAGAGCAGACACAACAGCACAACAGGGCCGATTTAATAAGATTTTTATCTAATGGGGAGATGGCTGATTGACATGGGTTTTATTTGTTGAGAAAAATTGCTTATAATGGTACACGTTGAGTTATATAATCTCTTCATTACATATATTTTTTTTTCCGTTTAGATAATCAACAGACTACTTGCCCTCTATTACCAAAAAAGACCCATTCCTCCGCATTTCTTTTCCAAGGCTCAAGTGTGGAGTTGGAGTGACCTACTTACAATCACTAGAACATTTTAGCACCCAAACAAGAGATTAACGTCAGACAGAGCTTAGCCCCCTAAAGTAATGTGAAAAATAACACATCATCTACGTTAGAATGAGTTCATACGAAGTTAAGTGTACTCTGTGAATCACGTTCTAAGTATAGACCAGGCTTTGTCATGAGGATTAGTTCTGCATCGGTGAGCTATTTGAATGTACAATGGCAGTTTCGAGCACAATGCTTCTTTTGGGAGATGTTTTGGTTACGAGATGAGATTTTTAAATCAGACCTATTCCTCAAAATTTACTTTTCAGAGCTTTTATCCACATTCTCGTTGTTTCTTCTCAATGAGCCTCTGAGGTTGTATTTGGAGTGAACCATGTTTGAGTAATCACTTATTTTCAAGACGACATTTTGCCTCACCTCACCTCCATTGGTACACGCCCACTGTGACGTACGCACTTCCTTCGCCGGTTTTATTTTCTTAATTGGTGATACTTGTAGGATTGGTTTAGTCTTGGTTTAGTCTTGGTTTAGTCTTGGTTTAGTCTTGGTTTAGTCTTGGTTTAGTCTTGGTTTAGTCTTGGTTTAGATCTCTGTTTCTGCCCTCATCTATGGTCCTGGTTTAGTCTTGGCATAGTCTTGGTTTATAGTCTTGGTTCGGCAGCATTGCGTAGTCATTTTGGTTCAATTTTTTAAAAATCGGGCTGCTTGCTGGTGTGACGTGCAGCTATCCATAGGGAGGGGGCGCTTTGTTGCCATGATGTTTATGCCCAATGTCAGCTCCCATTGGGCACCGCAATTTTCTAACACGTAAGTCAGCAGATTTGTTTTTTTATTAAGTCGTTTTAGATGAATATTGTGATTTAAAATGTGCAAATTATAACATAATGATCCACGAGTGTCAGAGATTATAATTACAGAGCACACACAAGCACAATAGGGCTGATTCAAGAAGACGTGTGTTTGTATAGAACTGGAAAACACGACCCTGACCCAGTAGCAGAGACAGATTAATAATACTAGATGCACCTAAGGCTGGAGTCTTCACACTAGAGCGACACTTGTGTTACAGGTGCTGTACCTGTTTTTCACCGTTTTAAAAGGTGAACTAGGTCATTTTAAACGTTTTGCAGTGGTCCAAAGTTATTCCTCACTTAATTTATGCATTCTGAGTGTCCTAATTATTCACTGCAATGAGTTTACAAGTGCTTCTCACAACTTTTAGAGACCAGAGTTTTGCCATCATTGTAAAACTAACGACAACTAGTATGCCTAACCTTTCCTTTCCTGACTTTCCGACAATACAGCACTTTATAATTAGATACAGACAGCACACAATGGACTTATTTTAACCTCAAGAGCTGCTTATGCAATACAATAGTTTATTATTATTATCATCATTATTTGAGTACTTAGATTACAGTTACAAGCTCTATTACTTTGAGTTGCTTTTTCCACAACCAATTAATTATGTTGTATGTATGAATGTGTCAGAAAACAAATTTGGGTAGAGCGCTCCTTCCTCTTGGAGCGCTGTAAACCCAAACAAACAGCCTGGTGTGTGCAGGTCTGAGCTCGTCGCCGCAGTGCCACACACAACACTAGTTTATGTTTTCCAAATGTAGATATTATTTGAAATTCAAAAATATGAAATAATGATCTAAAGGCAACCAAAAGCAGGAAATCAGAGCCACAAGACTGTTCTTTGACGGGATGAGGGTTTCCAGTGACCTTCAGTGACCAGACCCACGGCTGTATTTACACTGTGTTTGTGAAAGTACTTAAGCTCATCCGCTGGAGGCAGGAGTTGAAGTATCTCGAGGTCTTGTTCACGAGTGAGAGTGTTGGTTTGGTCCTGGGTTAGACCTGCTTTAGTCTCGTTCATTCAGTGAGGGGGTGGAGCGTGAGATTGACAGATTGAGGTTGGATCGGTGGTGAAGAAGGAGCCGAGTCCAAACGCAAAGCTCTCCATTTACAGGTCTATCTATGTGTCCTACCAGAGACTGTATATATACACTTGAAACCAGAAGTTTACATATAGTATATAAAAAAAGACACTTGCTTTTTTTTTTCATTGTCCGACATGAAATCAGACTAAACTTTTCCTGTTTTAGGTCAATTAAGAAATGTCTGGGGTGAGGGAAATCTGGGAGTTCCTGCTTAGACTGCTGCCCCCGTGACCCATCCCTAGATAAAGCAGAAGAAGATGGATGGCTCACTTGTGATAGTAACACTCCTCTCGTGACACAGACCACCCCCTCTCTCTCTCTCTCTCTCTCTCTCTCGCAGAACAGCTGTACAGAGCGCTGAGACTTTTATATGAAGACTGGTCACCGAAATTCAAGACTTTTATTATGAAAGATTCGAAGAGTAACATATTCTTCCTGGAAAATAACTCCAGCCCACCTCACAGATAATATTTTCCCCCGTGGCTCTTAAAAATCCACAGATCTGGCAACACTTTACAGGGTATATATCGGCTTAAACATTTGAATAAAGGGAAGGGAACATTTGAAAGAAAGAATCTATCAGGAGAGCGGCTGAGTCAAGCTCCATAAAGGTAAACGTTAAAGTGTAGTTTCTTATCCCCAGTGGTCATTAGTGGAAGTGGAACAACACATCATTAACAAACTCTCCAACTCCAGTATTTTACAGTCACTGGAACTGATTTTTACCGTTTTAAACACAAGAATAACAAGACTAGTTCACTTTAAACAGTTTGCAGTGGTCCAAAGTTATTCCTCAACTTTCAGCATGTTCGCCGTGATGAGTTTATAACCTCTTTTCACAACTTTTCTCAGAGACCAGTGCAGAGTTTTGTCATCACGGTAAATCCAACAACAACTAGCATGCTAATGTGCACTTCCTGATTATCACACCAAAAAAACGCTTTATAATTAGATGTAGTAGGGTAGTTGAGCAATGGCGGGTGAAGTACTCAAATAAAAGTATCACATGTATTTAAGAACCCACTTGAAAATGTGCTTTAGAGTAAAAAGTAAAAGTATTTCACACAACTGTTGCTCATACTGATTAAAAGTTAGACATATTTTGTCTCTCGGCTGGCCTGGGAGCGCCTTGGGGTCCCACCGCAGGAGCTGGAGGAAGTGTCTGGGTGAGGGAAGTCTGGGGAGTCCCTGCTTGGACTGCTGCCTCCACGACACAGCCCCCGGATACGAGGAAGAAAATGGATTGACACATTTTGGTCGACAGTAACAGTAACAATACAAATCTATTTCTTGACTTTTCTTATGAATTTTGTGTATTTATTTTGTTTGCGCAAAGCCGAAAGCTTGAAATCAAGAACTTTAGTCAGGATGTACAGATACCTGCTCTCAAATGTAGTGAAGTAAAAGTCAAAAGTATCCACTGTAAAATGCACGTAAGCAAAGAACAGACACCTAAAAATACGACTTCAGTACAGTACTTGTACTACTTGTACTTGGTTCCCCTCCACCTCTGTAGTTGTGGTGCTGGAAACAGGTGTGTATTTGACAAAGCTATTATCGTGCACTCTTGTGTGAGTCAGTGAAGCTCCCGGCGTTCCACAAGCTAAAGAACATCTATATAAGTGGACAGGAAGTTGGCCGTGCGTCAGTCGTTATAAACAGATTTTAAAAGGAGCTGAGATGTCCTTACCTAAAAAAGACTGGAGCCTGTCTCTGCATTGGTCAGTCGCTTTAGGCCGTTGTTCTCATCCATGTCCAGAAATAGGGGACATCTGAAGTGGAGGGCTCCATGTAGAATTCAGCGAGTTATGTTCAGCTGAAGGTGTTTTAAATGTGCAATGGAAATAAACTTTGGAAATGGAATGAAATGAAAGAAATAGAGAGACACATTTCAAACTGCTCTATACTTTCCAGTTGGGGGAGGGGGTTCACCATCTGCTTGTCTCCATGGAGATGTCTTTGCCTGGAAAATTCCACGGTATGACATTAAAATTATCTCTTGATCTTTTTAGTTACATAACCCACACTACCATTCAAAGGCTTAGACGCACCCTCTCATTCAGTGTTTTTTTACTACTTTCTACGTTTTATATACATACAGAAGACATCAAATACTGTATATGAAGTAAGATATATAAAATTATGTAGTAAAGAAAAAAATAAAAATATAACAACTTTTTTATATATTTTTGTATTCATATCCTCAAAGTACCCACCCTTTGCTTTGTCTAAAAATATTTAGTAGAATTATTTAACCTTACATAATTCCATATATGTTACTTCATATATGTGATGTCTTCTGTGTGTATATAAAATGTAAAAAGTAGTAAAAATAAAGAAAATGTGGGTTCGCCTGTGCAAGGATCCGACTTGGCAGTACCACAGGCTTGTCTCCAAGTGATAGATTTAGTTGCTTCTTAAACTTATGTATATGTTATAGGCTTGAATCCACCAGCTTGAGTGTGGTTACACAAGCTGCCAGCAGATGGTGCTGGACCTGTATCTGCTTTTTGAAATCAGAAGTTGTGCATGTGAGATATCCTTATTTATGCAGATAATTTGAGCTTTGGTTAAGTGAAGTTTGGCCTGAAAAAAAAACAAGGCAAACAGATTGATGTAAAACTATGATAAATATACTGAGCCAAAGTAAAAACGCAACAAAAAAATCGTGGTGTATATTTTGACTGAAACTTACTAACTCATTTTTGTTGTGCTCTGTATTTAAATCGATATGAATTAGCCTTTTTTAGAGCATCCCCAAACATTGTGACGAACACTCAAAACACGACAAGTAAGGATTAACGTGGGTGGCAGAAATCGAGTAAAAATTGAGTAAATTTCACCAGACAATGGCTGCGGCTTTGCTGTAAACAGGGCCTATAAAAAAACGAGAAAAAAAAAGATGTCCATTCCCACAGGCCATCATGCCACGCTGTCACATGTTGACCGTGTGAACGTGCAGTCGGAATGTTAAACGCTGGCGCTTCAGCTGCTAGAGTTGCTCAACAGTTTGGGGTGCACAGATGAATTGATCTCCCCTATTGAACACTTGTGGGATGTTCTGGACAGAGCTGTACGTCGACGTACGCCACAGCCACAGACCGTACAACAGCTACACCAAGCATTAACGGAAGAGTGGAACAACATCCCCCAGGCACAAATCACAAGACTGGTGTCCTCCATGAGATGAAGATGCACAGCAGTACGCGATGCAAATGGTGGACACACTCGGTACTGATGTTGTGACTTTTGGTTTCTTGCGACGTTGCTTCCACACTGGGACAGTATCCGTAATAAAGAGAATGGTGACATGATTTACGGACAAAATGTTTGTTCAGACTATTGGGTAATGTTTTTTTGCAACCGATATAAAATTCACACCTCAGAAAATTTGTTGCGTTTTTACTTTGGCTCAATATATTTACACAGGTACTATCCCACCAAACCAAGTTAGAATTTTAAAACCATGAAAACATGTGTGGGTTTTAAGGTCTAATACTTGTGTGGATGACTGGATCTGGTTTGGTGGTCCGATGGAGTGAGGTGGGTTTGGGGGTCAGCTGATGTAGTGAGGTGGGTTTGGTGGTCCGATGGAGTGAGGTGGTTTTGGGGGTCAGCTGGAGGTGGAGGTGGGTTTAGTGGTCTGATGTAGTGAGGTGGTTTGGTGGTCAGCTGATGTAGTGAAGTGGTCTGATGGAGGGAGATGGTGGTTGGCACTGCTATGGGTCGTTGATGTTTCGACGTTCCTTAAGAGTTTTCCATACAAAATATTCCACTGCTGTTTGGATCATAGTCAGAAACTACAAAACATGCTGTTATATTCAATTTAAAGGGCCCATATTACACTATTTTCTGATCTGCTATAACTCACTCATCACTCATCACAAACATACCTGGAGTTGTTTTTTGTTTCATTCACACATGTTTAACACACAAACCCTGCATATTTAGGCTGAGTTCTTCTCTCAGATGGAAAACTCTCTGTTCCACCTTGTGATGTCATGTGGTAATACAGGAAGTGTGTTTTTAAATTCCTTCATTTGGATCATTTCAGCCCTGGAATCGTCCATCTCTTTGCCTGGCAGGTCTAGACTGATCTCTCTCTATATTTTTTACACAGCTTGATATCAGTCTGGTCCTCATGTCCTCTGTTGTGTCTCAAGCCTGGTCAAACGTGATCGTCCAATTCGATCGTTTTATTCAGTCACAATATGAAATGAAGGAGCTCATTGGTCACGTATGATTTACAAATAAAACACATTTCTCTCACTTCAAATTAACAGAGTTTAGTGCTTTGCTCATTAATTCTGTAGAAATCCACCATGTTTTACAGCCCCATTTTTTTTCCCATTTTATTCATGCATGTCCCTGATTGGCTAATCCACCTGTGAATCATGCCCATTTGAAAACGAAGAGATTCACCGGTGACTAGACTCACATCTTCATAAAGTATTGAAGAAGTGTGCGTTCTGGATCCTAGGCAGCCAATCTCTACTGAACTAAAGGTAAAAGGAGCTGTTAACTTATAAACTACCACTTCATGACATCACAAGGTGGAACAGAGCATTCTGAGCTTTGGAGATGTAGACAGACTAATAATAGTTACTCAAACGTGTGAATGAAACAAAACACTACTCCATGTATGTTTTTTGAGGAGGCAACAGCATTATAACATGGCTCAAAGCTCACAAGAGTCAATTTTGAGTAACATAGGTTCTTCTTTCTCCCTTCACAGTGACATTCCACCTTCACAAATGAACAGCACTGAAGGGAAAACAGAGAACTAGATGTTTTTAAAGTGCGCCATAACATTTTACAGCTGCACAATTAGACTCGTTCTGATTTGCATAAACACCCGCGGCTCTCACATGAAGCGCACCTATGTGTTGAACCCGGAGGTTGGCACCGGCGCGTGACTCATTTGCAAATGGGGACGAGCAGAGAACAGGGCGGCCTCGGACACAAAAGCTTTAGTTAAACTTAAGCTTTTTTCACAATCTCACGGCGGCAGTCTGAACTCCTGGCCTCTCCTTAAAAAGTTAAACATTCACGTCTCATTTGCATATCAAGCCCGTCCTGTGTCTCACCGCGTTTGATGCTCGTCCAATCTTTCATCCCAAATCAAAAGGTACAATTATGTGTTCAGCAGAAAATGCAGAATTAAAGCAGGGGTTTTATTTATTCATGTTCGGCTCAACGCTGTTTGAGGCACAAGTGGATAGGCCCCATTTCAATTTCAGTGGCCACGATCCATAGCTCTTTGGCAGAGAGACAGAAACAAAGACAATGTGTCAGCAGTCACCTCTAGTCTCTCTGTCGAAAACCTTCAAATCAGGCTAGAAATCGAGAGGTAATAATGGACCATAGACTGTATAAAGAAGTGGATTAAGTGAGTGTGACATGACCCATAATGTTCGGCTCCAGTCAAATGAAGCTCATCGAGGCTAGAGCAGTTATGGGGCCAATTTGGAGCCAAGTTTCATATTTGAAAATCCGATCATCAGTATCATAGCAACCAAAGAGCCAATCCAGAGTGAGGCTGTTGAAGGTAATGCCCCTTCCCACCTGCATGGAGCTGGCACTTAGCAACGTGGTGAATCAAACCTGTTGCTAACGCTAGCAGGAGTGACCTCAGGAAAAAAAAGATGCCTGATTAGTCTGTTATCATCAGTATTTTCATTATTAGTATGTTCATATCTTGATTTAAATAAAAACACCAGGATCATGTAGAGCGGGTCAATACAAACATTTTAAGAGCAAAATGACAAGTGTGACAGGAGTTAGAGAGAGCGGTGGCAATTTCTCAAGTAAAGTGAATTCGAGCCCGAGTTGATGGAGCCAGAAGTGCGCCCATGATCACTTCCTATTTGGAACGCAGCGGCTAACACATTAGCTATATCCATTTATATATACAGTCTGTGTAATGGACTCAGACTTGAACTTTAACAGTCACATCAAATCAATAACATCTGCAGCTTTTTACCATCTAAAAAACATTACAAAATCAAAAGTATACCGTACTGTCAAGACTAGACTTGGAGAGACTTATCCATGCATTTATCTCCAGTAGGTTAGACTACTGTAACGGCCTGCTCACTGGCCTCTCCAAACGAGCTTTAAGACAGCTGCAGTACATCCAGAACACTGCTGCTCGAGTCCTGACCAGAACCAGGAAGTACGAGCACATAAGTCCTGTGCTCAGGTCTCTGCACTGGCTCCTGTGGCTCAGAGAATAGACTGGTGTAGTCCTAGTTTAGTCCAGTAGTACAAACTATAGTATGGGCACTACTGGTTGTAGTTTTTGTACTTTTCTAGAAGAATACTTTTACTCCTGCTGAAGTCATAATTTGTATTTAAGTAACAGTACACTTACTTGAGTAAAAGTTGTGGTTTCTCTTCCCACTGTGAGTAAGTCTAAAGTGACTTTATGTCGACAATATGAAATGATTTGAATATCTCTGCTTCTTGCAGCTCCTTCCGATATGATTTAGATTGGTTCATTTTTCTGTCTTTTTGAAAATATCAGATTTTGTGCATTATTTAAAGAGCCCATATTACACTGCTTTTTTATCTATATTATAATGCTTCCTCATCACAAACAGACCTGGAGTTGTGCTTTGTTTCATTCACACGTTTAACACACAAACCCTGCATATTTAGGCTGAGTTCTTCGCTTAAACTGAAAACACTCTGTTCCACCTTTTATGACCCCAGCCCTTGGTAAACACACCGGACTATAGCCAAAGGCTCATTTCCATCCGTTGTCCCTTCATGTTGTATCATGCCTGTTCATTAGCATTGTCCCAGTCAAATAAATAAATAAGGTAATGCAGGAAATGCCCAACTTTGTTTTTAAACTTCATACACCTTCACTAGAATCATCCAGGGTAGGGGTCATCCAGCCAGGATATTTGCGGTGACAGTAAAGCTAACAACAACTAGCATGCTAACGCGCGCAGCGAGCACCGGACATATTTTGAGCTGCTACACATCTGTCCTGGGGGAGGACACATTTTGCTCAACTTCATGGGAAAAAAAAAAAATCAGGTACAGGGCCTTTAAAGAGTTTTGATCTTGGTATTCAGATATCGCAGTCAGAGAGAATACAAGTCAAACCCCAAGACTCCATTCTCCACAGGAGCCCTTTAAATAACATCTGAAATGACAAGGTTTAGGTTAACTACTGTAAGGATAAGTTCATTTTAATTATAGAAAGGTCTCAGAATACACAGTTTCCATTACGCAAAGAGTTAAATAAAAAGGTTGAATCCATTTTAATTAGCATACATTATATCACATTGTGTTCATCATTATAGAAACATGGGGAAATATGCCCACGTATGTTTGAGTAATTTGTATGTCAAATATGACCTGTTAAATGTGCTGTGTTCAGTGTTTCATTTTAATTCAGGTAGGTCTACTTGAACTGCGCTAACATGGAACACCTGAGCAGGCCAGGCGACAGAAATTTCGGGGCCCGAAGCAACAAGCCTCACATGGGCCCCCTCTCTAAATTAATAGGAAAAAGGTCCAATTCTGGGCCTTTGAAATCCTGCAACCCGGGACAACAGATCCCTTTGTCTCCCCCGTTGACTCCCCTGTACCTGTGGACATAACATTTGAACCGACTGTATAAACAAGTGGACTGAGTGAGTGTGACGTCACCTATAGCACTCGGCTCCAGTCAAATGAAGCTCATCGAGGCTGGAGCAGTTATAGGGGCGAATTTGGAGATGAGCTCCATATTTGGAATTCCGACTGCGAGTATCATAGCAACCAAAGAGCCAATCCAGAGCGAGGCTGTTGACAGTAATGCCCCTTCCCTTAGCAACGCAATCTGGTAACAAACCTTTATACACACACCTGCTCCTGTTTTTAATGTTTTATATGGACTTGTTTGTTTTTCTGCTTGTATTGTATTTTAAACAGGGCTCCCATGAATAAGAAAGCCCGAGTGCTCTCATTGGGTTCCCCTGTATAAATAAAGAGAAAGAAAGAAACACTGTAAATCAAACCTGTTACTAACACTAGCGGGAGTGACCTTGGGGAAAGAAGGCGCCTGATTTGTCTGTTATTAATGTGCATATCTTGATTTACAGAAAACAAAAAAACAGGATCATGTACAGCGGGTTAATACGATCATTTTAAGACCAAAATGACGAGTCTGACAGCAGCAGATACAGAGAGAGGGGCTACGTTTTTTCAATGTAAAGTGAACTGGAGCCAGAGCATATATATATTTATTTATACAGTCTATGGTTTCAACCCTCTATAGAAATGCTGATTCAAATTGTCAACTTGTTTTAAGGGATAAAGCACTAAACAACATTTTGGAACCAACCAATATTAGACTAAACCCTGTGGGGCAGGAGAAGATGAAAAGCCCAAGGCAAAAACATCAATTTGTCACAGGTAGAACAACTTGGGCCAGACTTTAAGTAATAGATGTGCTGAAGGGAAGGTTTCTGTGTACTAGCCAAATAACATGAGCCGGTTTAGCTTCTTGTTTTTCTAATGCTACATCTCCTGGTCATGTTTCTGTCCTCAGCCGACACACACGCACACGCACAAACGCACACGCACAGACATTTGCCCCGCAGCGTTTAACAAGCCTCTGCTGCGTCCCATGTTATCTCCATTGTCCTTATTTAGCCCCAAACTTAAGCCATGTTTGAGTGGTTTAGAAGTGTGCCACCAAGATCCAGAGGGTGATTCCAGTTCTCTAAAATAATATTACCATAGAATTAATGGCGTCGTACCTCATTTTTACTGTCTTAAAAACATCACAACCAGAACTAGTTCATCTTAAACAGTTTGCAGTTTTCCCAAGTTATTCTTCCCTTATCTTATGCATTTTGAGCATCCTAACTACTCACCCCGATGAGTTTATAAGCACTTTTCACAACTCTAAAGTTAAAGCTAACAACAACTAGCATGCTAATGATTGTCATACTATAAAATGCCTTCTAATTCAATGCAGACAGCGCACAGCAGACTTATTTTGACCTCAAGAGCTGGGGGAAGACACATTTTGCTTAAATACAAGGGGAAAAAATGAGTACAGGGCATTTAAAAGTAGTATTAGGTGAAAATACAAGTGCAAAGTAATTGTTTGAAGTTAGATTGTTCAAGCAACCTTTGTTTCTGTGCTGGATTCTGTAGATATCACACACATGCAGACTTCAGCCTCTACTTTAAACCTTTAGATTCACTCTTTTACTCAATCCTTCGTTTCATAACAGGTGATGAATTTAAAACCCATCACCGTTCACTCTGAAAAAGTAGGTTGGCCATCGCTGTCTGTCAGAAGAGAACAACACTGTGTAAAATGTATTTATAAGAAACTATGACGATAGACTGACTCAATATCTCACCTGTTTGTTGAACTTTTAATACAATATCTCATGATTGTCTATGTCTAAAAACTGAACTACAGACAGAAAGAGAAAGGGAGGGAGAGGGAGAAAGGGGGGATGAGAAGAGGAGAGAGGAAGGTAGAGGGAGGAGGAAGAAAAAAGAGGAGAGGATGAGAGAGCAGGAGAGAGGGAGGGAGGAGAAGAGGATGAGAGGGGAGGAGAGGAGAACACGAGAGGAGGCTAGATGAGGGAGTGAGAGGAAGAGAGAGCGAGAGAAAAGAGGAGCGAGAAAGAAAGAGGAGGAGAGGGAGTAGAAAGAGGAGAGGATGAGAGGGGAGGAGAGAGGGAGAAGAAGAGAGGAGAGAGAGAGTGTGAGAGGAAAAGAGAGCGAGAGAAAGGAGGAGTGAGAAAGAAAGAGGAGAGGAGGAGAAGGAGGGAGGAGAAAGAGGAGAGGATGAGAGTGGAGGTGAGAGGGGAGGAGAGAGAATGAGAGAGGGAGAGACAGGAAGAAAGTGACAGAAAGGACGAGAGACTGAGAGAAAGAGAAGAGGATGCCAGCAGAGGTGAGGGGGAGGGGAGGGGGAGAGAGAGGAGAGAAAGAAGAGAGGGGGAGAGGGGGAGGGGGAGAAAGGGAGAGGGGGAGAGGGAGAGGGGGAGAGAACAGGCGAGAGAGGAGAGATGAGGAGAGGAGAGGGAGTGACAGGAAGAGAGTGAGTGAGAGAAAGGAGGAATGAGAAAGTAGAGGAGGAGAGAGAGAGGGGAGAGAGAGAGAGAGAAGAGAGGGAGAGAGAGGAGGAGAGAGGAGAGGGAGAGGGAGGGAGGGAGGGAAGAGGAGAGAGGAGAGAGGAGGAGAAAGAGGGGAGAATGAGAGAGGAGGAAGGAAGGGGGAGGAGAGAGGATGAGAGTGGAGTGAAAGAAAGAGAAGAGGATGCGAGAGGAGGAGAGAAAGAGGAGAGAGAGAGAGAGAAGGAGAGAAAGGGAGAGGAGGAGAGTGGAGAGGAGAGAGAGGATGAGAAAGGGAGGCAGGAGGAGAAAGAGGGGAGGATGAGAGAGGAGAAGAGATGAGGAAAGAGGGAGTGAGAGGAAGAGAGTGAGAGAGGAGAGGATGCGAGAGGGGGAGAGAGGGAAGAGAGCAGGAGAGGGGGACAGAGAGGGAGGGGGAGAAAGAGGGGAGGATGAGAGAGGAGAGAGGAAGAGAAAGGGAGATGAGGAGAGAGGGAATGAGAGGAAGAGAGAGTGAGAGAAAGGAGGAGAGAGTGAATGAGAAAGCAGATAGGATGAGAGAGGAGGAGAGGGAGTGAGAGGAGAGAGGGAGAGAGAGAGTGAAAGGAAGATAGAGGGAGGGAGGAGAGAGAAAGAGGAGGAAATAGGGAGGGGAACAATGGGGAGAGGGGGAAGAAGAGAGGTGGAGAGAAGGAGAGGAAGAGAAGAACTTTTAATCCAAGATCTCATGATTGTCCATGTCTAAAAACGGGCCGCACTAGAAGTGAAGTGTGAAAAAAGCTTTTGACCTCTTCAAAGTGGCATTTCACTGTAGCAAGCGGCAGATTTTTATTACTATGGTTAAATGTTGAATAATTGCAAACTAAGCACAGAGCAGTGGGTGAAGATTAAAACTTTACTATTTTTGACAGGCCCGCAAGCTTCACATTGTAATTTTAAGAGATTAAGAGCACGGGCGGTGCCGGGGGGAGCTTGAGGAGGCATTAACCCCCTCTAGAATAGCCAATGGTCCCCATAGCTCCTGCAAAGATTTTTAACCCATTTTCATAGGACGTCAGCTGTCAACTAAAATATTCAAATTGCTAAAAGCTCAAAATGAGACTGTGACGAAGATGTAATTCCACATTAGGTGCTGTCAATCATCACAGGAGGCTAACTACATGCAGACAGCCCCCAGCAGCCCACGGAGCACCCCCACGGAAGACCTTAGCACCCCCACAGACCCTTCTAACTAAAATACCAGTACAGACATTGTATAAGCAGCTTCTGGGGCCAAAAATGTTAGTAGTGTGTAAAGTCTGTATAAAAAAGTGGAGCAAGTGAGTGTGATGTCCCCCAAATCGTTCAGCTCCAGTCAAATGAAGCTCGTCAAGACTAGGAGTTATAGGGCCAATTTGGAGATCCGACCATGAGTATCATAAAGGGCCGGTCCTGGTCTTGAGGGGGCCCTAAACTGAATTTGCCTTCGGGGCCCTCTCCACTTCAGTGCCACATATTCACATTTGGCAACATTAAGACATCATCACAACCACTTATAAAAAGACTGCAAATTCTAGAGAGTCACAACAGCAACAACCACAAGTTTAACAGTGTAAAACATGTTAGGAAGGAGGGTCTGCCAAAGATATTTAAAAATTTAGAAATGTTTTCTTGGTTTCTTGGTTAATTGACTAAGACGGGCTTACATTTATCACTTCTTTATGTCATAAAATGCTAAAGTGGATAGAGTAGCCAAACGATGTAGTTAAGCAAGAGTACACTTAATTCAAAATCATATCACTCAAGAAGTAAGAAGTAGTGATCCAAGTTAAGAGTTGCATAAGAGAAACAGTCACATAATATCACATTTCTAATCATCAGATCGTTTGGACTTAACATTAAAGGATTAGGAGGAGGATTTTAGGATCACATTATTTTTGTTTATTGTCAGGCTTTAGATGCTGTGCTGCCTCTTGTTTGAGGCTCACAGCTCATCTCTCCACAGAGCAGTGAGCACTGTGCACAGGTGACCATCAAACTGCACATTAACTACAGCTGTAATCACATGTGACTGTCACGTGAAATATACTGATATTTAGGACTCTAAAGGTTTTTATAGTTCACAGAGGATATCAGAGCAGTGCTTGTGTTTACAATAGTAGCATGCTAATGTTGCTAAGTGGCACTGGTGATTATTTGCTTGTGCTGCATTTTAACTTATAATTGACAAACACATTTAAAGCTGGTTCAGAGCTTCTAAAAGGGGCATAGCAGCATGTCCATATGTGTGAAAGTGTGACCGTGGTAAACGTAAGACAACACTCACTGTTATGTTAGCAGTTAGCTCGTTAGCAATTAGCGCATTAGCAGTTAGCGCGTTAGCAGTTTGTTAAGCAGTCTGCAAAGATAAAGTGGTAAATATTAAAGCCAGGTGCTTATCTAAATAAAGTACCACAAAAGGACAAGCCACAACCAAAAACAGCCAGTGTAATAAACGGACTCACCTGCTGTCCTCTGTTCCACTGAGATGTGTCCTCTCTGTCGCTCTGTCAGGTGTGTCCTCTGTCGCTCTCAGGTGTGTCCTCTGTCCCTCTGAGGTGTGTCCTCTGTCCCTCTGAGGTGTGTCCTCTGTCCCACTGAGGTGTGTCCTCTGTCGCTCTCAGGTGTGTCCTCTGTCCCTCTGAGGTGTGTCCTGTCTGCAGACTTACACGGCCTTTCTGTTTTGTCCACTTTACATCAGTGGACCTGCAAAAGTGGAGTCTTCTCTGAAAAGTCCCTCTTTCTCCAAATCGATCCTCCTCTGGGCTCTTCATACATTGTCCTGTTCTTAAGATAAAGAACTTCACTAACTTTTAGTCTTTTAGTTTGTAAAATACCCATTCAAATGTCCCTCTGCTGCCTCAGTGCTCCCAGAGCACACCTGAGGGGAGGGGTCCTTCACACCGGTGTAAACAGTAGTGGTCCACACCACTGCCTGATTCAAAAACAAATGAAGGCAGCACATATTTAGCTACTGGAAATAAAACACGTCTAATTGTTTTAGAGGGATATGTAGACTAGTGTAGACCGCAAGTGTAGTTTTTTGAAAAAAAAATTCCAATAATTATTTGAATATAAATATATGGGCTCTTGGGGGCCCTCTGGTGGCCCCAGGGCCTTAAGCAGCTGCTTTGTCTGCTCATAGCAACCAAAGAGCTAAGCCAGAGCAAGGCTTTTGAAGATAACGCATCTTCCCGCTTACGCCGCTTAACAATGCTGTCAATCAAACCTGTTGCTAACGTTAGCTTGAGCAACCTCGGGAATGAAGGCACCTAATTTTTAAGACCAAAATGACAAGGCACACTGCAGTAGTTACAGACAGAGGGGCCACAGTTTTTCAATGTAAAGTGAATTGAAGCCAGAGTCGATGGAGCCGGAAGTGCGCTTATGCTCACTTCCTATTTGGAACGCGGTGGCTAGCAGGTTAGCTATGTTCATTTATATATACAGTCTATGGTTGCGTGCTGCCTGCATCCAATTAAAAGCATTTTATTGTCTGGTAGGATCAGGAAGTTGCTGTTAGCTTTACCATGGTAGCAAAACTCGGATCTGGTCTCTGAAAGTTGCGAAAAAAATGCTTATAAACTCATCACTGTGAATAATTAAAATGCTCTGAATGCATGAGGTGAGTGAGGAATAACTTTGAACCACTGTAAACCGTTTAAAATGAAGTAGTTAATACAAATACTTGAGAATGGAGAAAGGAGGTGCACACAACAGAAAATCTATGCGTTTACGTAACTATTTTCAAATTATACTTTTCAGACTATAGTCTCAAGTCAGCAGCCAGTTTTGCTCGAGTCGTGGCGGTTGCATAATTGTTTACATTGGCATTTTGTCCTCAATAACAGAAAGCAAAAACACCTTTTCAGTCAAAATAGTGTTTTGGGAGTCGCTGCTGCCAACTGCGCCTAAACAAAGGCAAAATCATTGTGTTTACTTCTATATTCCAATTGTCATGTAAATTGAAAAGATTGCAAAGTGCTAGTGCAGAGTAAATAGTGTAGCTGGAGCTCTTGGGCTGAATGGGGATGTTAACATAAGTAACACCAGAACAGAAAGAGCTCACAGTAAGAGGCATCTCCCGGCATAGGCAGACTGTGCAAAGGCATAGGGCCCCATCAGCCACTAGGGGGGGCCCCAACAGTCGCGCAGGCCTGTTTTTGGCTTTTGTTCAGTTAGACTTTAGTGTGCAAAGGCTTTATGGAGCTAAACAGTGACCGCAAGCTCCGATTCTGGTAAAGTAAGTACATTTCTATTCATTTTTCCCATAGACTTTTTTAAAAATGTATACCGCTTCACCTAATTTTGCATGCTTTTTTTTTACAGCGTATGAACATGTATTGTGTTCTGCGTCCTGATTGGCTGAGGGACTGTAGACCATTGTCCATCAGTCTCCTCTGTGCCGTGTCTCCTGTACAGTACAGAATGTGTTCAGCCAAATTTATATAAATGTTGGATCGCAGTGTGACTCTTAAGTGCTGTATGTTTGCAAGTTTTCTCCAAGACAAAACCCACAATGTCGATGAAACGTTCTGCACTGACAAATTTCAGAAACGCTTTGGACTTAAGTGTTTCTGTGCACAAAGAGGCGCCTCTGTGGATACCGCTGGAGCAGAGGAACGTGAACAAGGAAAGGAAATAATATACGAAGGTTTGAACTTTGAGAGTGTTTAAACAAGAGAGAAATGTGAGAAAATGTTAATAAAGTGTGTGGTGAGGCGTTTTACAGAAGAAGAAGTCAATAGGAACCAGAGCTTGACATATAATCTATGGTGAAACCGAATAACGAGAATATTCAAAAAAAAAACCCAAATAAGTTCTGATTATGCTGTGTGTTTGTGTCCCCAAGACAAACCTGACCATAAAAACCACCTGGTGACATCAGTAAGTGAATGTGAGTCTTTGCCAGATTTAGTTTCTTCAAAAACATTCACGTTTAAACAAAAAGATGAAACTATTTACATCATATTTACTGATAACTCCCGAAATCAGATGATGACCAGATGTTTGGTGTGCATGGAAACACAGCCGATGTTATCTCTCGGCGTAGAAAAATCTATTCTATGAGTTCACATAAGTTATAACAAAACAAAAGCAGAGAGTCCGAACACATCAGTAGAAGCTGTTGTTTTTTGTTTTATTATTTATGGCATCTCCTCTAGTTTGAAATCCCCAGCTCAAGTCTTTTTACTGAATCTGCCATCTTAACGTGACCTATAACCAAACCCTCGTGTCAGAAGCAAACATAAAGGTCCCAGGGGAAATTTTGGCTACCGACCAATCTACCATCCAGACAAATGTGCAAGCCGGTGAGTGCCAAAGTGTCCCTTTTTTGGGGGCGGGGAGGGGCGGAGAGAGGGGAGGGGTCACTGCCGCATGTTGCCGCGGGATACACGGGGCACTTAAAGAGACAGAAAATGGCAGAGTGAAAGGGACCATGGAGAGGATGGCACAAAGTACAGGCCAAAGGGTACACAGTGACTTCCACCTCAGTGAAATAAATGCCCTCCTCTCGCTCAAGTCGTCGGCTGTAAAATAGTGAACTTTTTATTTATCAGACTATGTGTTGGCAGCTCTGACCTGTCATTCCATTTTGGTGCATACTGAAAATGAGCAAAGCAGCCAATCTGTGCTCTCATATTAGACAAGGTGGGTGAAGTGTCTTGCTTTAGGGCACAACAACAGTTTGCGCTAGATCTACTGGCGCCCCACTGTGGTACCTGGTATTCCCTGCGGTCTAGCATCCAAGTACTAACCGGGCCCAGTCCTGCGTAGCTTCAGACATTGATAAGCAGGTATAGTTATAGATGTAGTACATATATAAAAACTATTAGCGACTTTAGTGCATACTGCTGACTGCTGAGGTCTTTAGCCACATTTTGTCCTCTACTACTACTAACTACTGCAGTAATGGTGTAGCCCTGTTTTATACCTGGTTTAGCCCTCAGAAATCTTTTTTTAAGGTGGTACTTTACTTGGCCTTAAGTTTGACAAGTCAAAGATATTATATCCATGGGGTTCAGAGTGATGAGAAATTAGGGCCGTTGCTATAACGATTAATAATGTAAAACTAAATAGTATATATATGTACAGTTGAATGGGTAAAAAGTGCTAAAAATGTTGCATATAACAAGAAGCAGACCAAAACGGCCATTATTTATTTTTATTATACACGACCAGTCAAAAGTTTGGACACACCCTCTTATTAAACTTTTTTATTTATTTAATTTATATTTGTACTACTTTCTACATGTACATACAGAAGACACCAGATATACAAAGTAAGTTAAAAAAAAAATCTATTGAATATATTTTTTTTATTTACATTTTAAATACATTTATTTTTTTATTTTTTTTAGATTTTATTCAAATCCACAAAGTAGACACCCTTTGCATTGTCGAAAAATATTGAATAAAAAAAATAAATATATATATACATTTATTTTATTTTTTTTAAACAATTCCATATACCTTACTTCATATATGTGATGTCTTCTGTGTATATATAAAATGTATAAAGTACTAAATAAAAAAATAAAAAATAAAAAAACTTTGAATGAGATGGTGTGTCCAAACTTTTGTCTGGTAGCGTTCCCCCCCCCCATGTCCTACTGCAGTGTCCAGTGTGCTGCAGGAGCCCGAAGGAGAGGGGGCTGTGATGACCTCTGTTATTAGATTGATGGTGGATCATTAGTCTGGAGCAGAGAGTCTAATGAACAGCTTTAATTATTGCGAATGTGTTTCCAGAGGGAGGCGGAGACTAAACCAAGGACCTGTGCCATCACACAGCCCACATGTTCAGAGCCTATGTGAGCCGAGAGAGATGCTGACAGCACAGATCACTTATAGTCCCATTAACGCCATCCACATCCAGAGAGTTCATCTGGATGTAATTCATTTAGCCCAACACGACTCTTCAGTGATAACATTAGAGAGCTGTGAGATCTCCCATCTACCTCCACTTTACGAGGGGATGAACGTCTCGCATGAATGAGAAGGAAACGACCTCTGGTTCTGTTATTTAGAAGCCATTTTAAACGTCCTATAGACTACAAAATTGACATGTGGGAGCTTTAAACCATGTTATGATGTTGTTACCTCCTCAAAAACACACCTGAAGTTATGTTTTGTTTCATTCACATGTTTGAATAACCCTGCATTATTAGTCTGTCTAAATATAGAAAGCTCCAAATGCTCTGTTCCACTTTGTGATGTCACGAAGTGGTAGTTTACAGCGATCTTTTACTTTTAGTTCAGTAACATAGAACAGAAAATATTGTAATATGTGCCCTTTCAGGTTAATGTAAACTATAAAGTGCTGCACAATGTTTTTTCTTCTCTGTTATTACTTTGCCTTAAATCTTCAGCAATATGGCATTAAACTTATCTGTCTCCATGGAGACAAGCAGCTGATGCCATTGGACAAGTTCCAGGTCAGAACTGCAGAGAGGCGCCCCTGCTCACAGTAAGAATGCTTTTCAATGTATTTCAGTGTATTTTTGACCAACAGAAACAGCTGTAATTCAATCAAAGCAGAATCAATTAGTTTAATCCTGTGGAACATCCTCTCTGTTCCACCTTGTGATGTCATGTGGTAATACAGGAAGTGCTCCACTGTGTTTTCAAACTCCATACACCTTCACTCGAATCATCAATCAGCATAACCTGGAATTGCCAATCTCTACTGAACTAAAGGTAAATCGAACTGTTAACTTGAAAACTACCACTTCATGACATCACAAGGTGGAACAGAGCATTTTGAGCTTTGGAGCTGTAGACAGACTAATAATAAAAGCTTAGTCAAATATGTGAGAATGAAACAAAACACAACTCTTGGTATGTTTTTGAGGAGGTAACAGCATCATAACATGGCTTAACGCTCACGAGAGACAGTTTTGTGTAATATAGGAGCTTTAAGTAATAAAACTACTTCAGTACTACATCCACCACAAGTTACACAGTGCAAGTTTAATGTCACCACGGGGAAATATATTCTCTGCGACCGACCCGTCTTCCAACAGCACAGGTAATACGTTAGAAGCAGTGGGACTCTCTGGACCATGAGTCAAGACCTATAGATCAGATACTCGGTGTATTCTGCGTTCTCTGTGGTACGTGCTGCGCATGTGTCCTGTGCTGTGGTCCTGACCCATGTACACAGTATGTAAGTAACCACAGGCAAGACCACGAGATCACGAAGGGTCACACTATAATAACTGCGTCTATGGAGTAGTGAGGTAACATCACTCTGTCCAGGATCACACTGAATCAACGACTGAACTCATTTACATAAAGATAATTAAATACTCAAACATTTAAATTATATATTTTTCAATTACTTTTTTCCTTCAGTGGGTTATGTATTACACTATCCTGAGTTAATGTTATGTTTTATTCAAAGGGACATATGTAAAATCGACTTATTTTAACCATGTTATATCGTTGTTCCCTCATTTGGATTGATTTGAGCAGGTCTGAGTAATCCTGTTCTGTGCTGGATTCAGAACTTGTGCAAAACTTTGAACGCACCCCACTTACATGCACTTATTAGCGTTTATTCAAATTTTTTCTGGCCAAATAAGAGTTAGGTTTGTGGAGATGCAAGCCTGCTCTGAGTAAATTTGTCAAGAGAGCAATAAAGACTGATACTGATGTGAGCTAAGAGTCTACACCGTGAGCAAGCTGCGTCTGTCTGTAGCCACAGCGGCCCAGGGACCCTGACAAAAGCAAGTCTGCCAATCTGGCCATCACCCACCACGCCCAGGGACCCAAAAGTGACCGAGGAGGACCTGACAGACTGGCCCACTTAACCCACCAGATCGAGGTATGTTTGTTATGCAGTGCACATGGACCCACAGGGGGGTTTCGGGACCCAGGTTTAGGCCACCTGGGGGGGTAATAGGGCCAATACATGACAAAAAAGGCCCATACCCCAATCTCCCATGCACCCACCAGGTTCGTGAGCCGGCAGTAATACCAGGAGCACGGGCCCTACAGTGCCCAGGAACAAGGGCCAGCCCCACTGACCCACCACCCCAGGGACAGGGCTCCAGGGACCCACAAGGCCTACTGTGGAATATTCCAAGCAAAGCAAAAAACGTCTCCATTAAGATAAGCAGTGGTGGAAGTATTAAAGTATTGTACTTAAGTAGATTTTTTAGGTATTTGTACTTTACTTGAGTACATTTTACAGTGGATACTTTTTACTTTTACTTCACTACAGTTGAGAGCAGGTATCTGTACCTCCTACCCCACTACATTTTTGAACAAGACTGAAACTTCGGCTTTGAGCAAACAAAAATAAATATGCAAACTCCACTGAGCCACTGGTTGTGAGCTGGCAGTATTACAGGTGAGTATGAGCACAGGTCCTACAGCAGGGGTGTCCAAACTTTTTTCACTGAGGGCCGCATACTGAAACATGTTTGAAGCAGAGGGCCACAACCAGTGTCAATACAGGGTGTCAAATGGTGCATTTAACACAGGTTTCACAGCAACATTGTACCTTTAATAAGACTTGGAAGATCATTTTTAGGTCTGTGTCACAATGCAATGTGATGTTATTCAGGTTATAGAAGTAGAATCTCTTCAATTTGTAGTAAAAAGCACTTCCTGATCAATGGGGTCAGTTTAGGAGGAGGCATGAGGGCCAACAAAAATTGGTCTGAGGGCCGCATTTGGCCCCTGGGCCTTAGTTTGGACAACCCTGCCCTACAATGTGAGGAACAACAGCCAGCCTACTACTGACCTGCCAGGCCCACTGACCCATCGGCCCACCGTGTAAATCCCCAATACCCCGCTTTGCTAGTCCGCCCTTGGCCATCGCCCGCCGCCGCCGCCATCACTCACACAAGTTGAATTGACTAAACTAGCGCCCACATCAAGAATCACCATGTTGTCAGCAGACTCCGCCGGCTGACACTGGTTCATTGTTTTGCTCTGTGTCTCTGCTGCTGTAGGTGGAGCAAACAAAGGTGGTCCAAAGCAATTTTCACTGCATTATCAGTCAGTCAGAGAGCCTGTCAATCACCTGCCACTCTGCCAGTCTGCCCCTGATGCTACATAATGGCCGGGCCTGTGCTCAGTGCCGGGGACGTGAGCCTGGTACAGCGCAGGGGGCAGATAGACAGGAGAAGGCCTCTGAGTGACATGTTTATCTGACCCACGCTGCAGACGACTTCACTTCACCTGGACCCAAGCACAACTCCCCCAGAATAGAGCTGTGGAGCTGTTTTTGACAAGTTCAACATGTTTCTAAAACTTAAAGCGGTCCAAAGAACTACAGGCCGTTCCTTCAGGACCCTTCTCCAGATATTGAGCAAAAGGTTCATAATCAGAAGCACAACACACAACAGTGGCTCAGAGGTTGGAGCACTTGTCCATCAACCTGAAGGTCAGAGGTTCAATTCCAACCAAGTTCTGTTGTTGTATCCTTGATCATGTCAGTTGTCCAGGTCTGATTCATTGTAAAAATAAAAGTTAAATCTGCCAACTGGGCAAAAAGTTGTAGGAGTGAAGACGGTCACTCCTACAACTTTTTGTCCAGTTGGCAGATTTAACTTTGGCTTTTACTTAGAGAAAAGACTTCATCCGCCTTGCCTAGTACGAATCTGGTGTGTTGTCAGAGGGGCAAATGGCGCAGAGTGGCAGCCCTGCTTCTTTCAGTCTGCCCCAGGACAACTGTGACTATACAGTATGGTTTACTGTTGTGTAGGGCCTGATTGAATGACGACAGTGTAGAATTTATTATTTTTATTTTTTTTTATTTTCTTTTTTTTAAATTACCTAGCTGGAGGAAAAGCCAATTTATATTATTATTATTTATTTATTACGTTTTTTTTTAGTAATCTGGAATTGAACATGGGACCTAAATGCTGAGATGAAACAATCACTGACCACTCAGTTCCTGGTCAGTATGGACGATGCCTGTGGGAATGCGAGCTCACCCAAATGCATGTGTAGGATTGTTTGCCACATCTTGTTTCAATCAGCCCCAGGGCAGCTGTGGCTACTGGAGTATAGTGTAGAGAAGGACTGTAGGAAAAAGCACTGTGGGTAGCTGTCATTGTTGCAGATTTTTTTTTTTTTTTGGCTTCTTTTTGTAAATCGCACCATTTGCACTTTTAGAAGTCAGGACAACGAATATTGGAGAAAATTATAAACTTCCATCTTCCCGTTATATTTATGAAACAACCCCAAAAATAAGCCAGGATGCCCTACGACGTCATTTTTACCCCCAGTGCCATTTTGCCAAGACTCGGCTAGCTAACCTGTCCATGACCAAATGAACTGTTCCAAAACCTAACCCTAAACCTAACCCGTAGACTGCATAAAGAAGTGGACTAAGTAAGAGTGACGTCACCCATAGCGTTCGGCTCCAGTCAAATGAAGCTGATCGAGGCTAGAGCAGGTATAAGGGCAGATTTGAAGTCGAGTTCTATGTTTGAGATCCCGATCGCGAGTACCATAGCAAACAAAGAGCCGGAGCGAGGCTGTTGAAGCTAACGTCCCTTCTCGCCTGCACCTTTGGTTAAGCAGGGAGCAGGCGCATAGCAATTCCAACCTGTCCATGCTAGTGGGAGCGACCTCTGGAAAGAACGCACAGCATAGTGAAATAAAAACACCAGGATCATATAGAGTGGGCTAACACGAACATTTTAAGACCAAAATGACGAGGCTGATGGCAGCAGTTGCAAAGAGAGGGGCCATGGTTTTTCAGTAGAAAGTGAACTGGGGTGCTCACTTCTTATTTGGAACGTGGTGGCTAGCAGGTTAGCTATGTCCATTTATATATGCAGTCTATGCCCTAATCTTAACCTGTCAAAAATGAACCTTTGCTAGCATAGCCACCAACAGCGAAAAAAAAACTAAGCACACACTAAATCCTTCAGTAGGCCCGGTCTCGTCTGACCTTAGAGACGAAGCAAGTTTGAGCCTCTGTGATCAGCGCACTGATCCACCAGCCTTGAAGTCGGTGGGTTGATTCCCGCTCGGACCAGCACCTGCATATCTTGCCCTTAAGAGGTAACAAAAGCTTCTACTTCTTCTGAGAGAACACACTTCAAATACAGAAAAAGGTGTCTGTATTTAAGAATAAGAATAACTTGATAAGAAGCACTGAACTGTGATTTGCCCATATAATCAAAACTACATACAACAACTCACTTTACCATCACCACACCACTTCAACGTAAAGCCCCTGTATTACACAAAAAAAACCACAACTCCAGGTCTGTTTGTGACGAGGAAACAACATTATAACATGGATCAGAAAACAGCGTGATAGGGGCCCTTTAAAGACCCTCCACACAAGCTCACAGTCACAGTTGCTAATGGTCACAAACACAATCGAGCATTGATTCCACCCATGTTCCAGCCTGCGTGATGAAAGGTACCACATGTGTGATTGTACTTGTGCAGGTCGATAGGGTCACCAGCATGGCTCCGTAGCTCCGAGGCCGATTGGGTACCGGGTCTTGGTAGAATACAGATGAAGTGAGTGAAGCTGATACCCGCAGGTGCCCGGCGCTCTTATGTAACGCTGTGGTTGTCGCTTTAAGCTTCAATTATAGAGCCGCGAGAAGAGGTCAACACTCGACTTTGACGCAGCACCAGAGCAGTTTGAAAGAAAAGCTCCAGAAAAATGAAACTCGCTTGGAGTTCAACTTTTAAGGCTTTTTGTGGGGCATGTTCTAAGTACTTGTGATTCTTATACGGTGACGCCTCTTTTAAAACCGTATGTAAACATTTTAATATAATAAAATACTTTCAAAATAGTTGTCTTCACTAATTCCCTTTTCTCAACCATTAAGAAGTGGACTAAGTGAGTGCGACGTCACCCACAGCGTTCGGCTCCAGTCAAATGAAGCTCGTCGAGGCTCGAGCAGGTATAGGGGTCAATTTGGAGCAGATCTCCGACCACGAGTATCATAGCAACCAAAGAGCCAATCCGGGGTAAGGCTGTTGAAGGTAACGCCCCTTCCCGCCTGCACCGCTGGTTTAGCAGGGAGCGGGCACTTGGCAATCTGTTGCTAACGCTAGTTGGAGCAAACTCTGGGAAAGAAGGTTCATCTGTTATTAATGTTCATATCTTGATTTACGGACAAAATAGCCAAATAAAAATGCCAGGATCATGTAGAGCGGGTTAATGCGAACATTTTAAGACTAAAATGATGACACTGATAGCAGCAGTTACAGAGAGAGGGGTGCAGGTTTTCAACGTAAAGTAAACTTGAGCCAGATGGAACCAGAAGCACGCCCACATTCACTTCCTGTTTGGAACACGGCAGCTAGCAGGTTAGCTATGTCCATTTATATATACACAGTCCCTTTAAAAAAATGTAAAATCAAATGAAACCTTTTGTTTTATGCATGTATTGCATGCATGTGTACTCTTTTTATTCATAGAGTACATAGACCACTTGACTCCAGAAAACATCCCTCTGCCGTCTCCTTTCTGTCCTTTTTCAAACAGTATATTTGACATGGCGAGTATGAGAAGCTGTCCCACTGCATTATTCTAGTGCACATAGTGACATGCATTACTCAACAGTAGCAGTGGGACGTC
This sequence comes from Periophthalmus modestus, assembly GCA_019594935.1. Lineage (NCBI taxonomy): Eukaryota > Metazoa > Chordata > Actinopteri > Gobiiformes > Gobiidae > Periophthalmus > Periophthalmus modestus. The sequence goes on along the minus strand of JAIEZT010000012.1, from coordinate 15,707,535 downwards.
GGGCTTTTCATGCATTTAAATGAGAGGAGGATGAACAGGCGTGGGGGTTGTTTACAGCCTGATTTACCAAAGCAGGACACGCCATTGTGCAAACATGAGTCTGTTCTGTGTGCCTCCGCTCGGCTCTGGAGAAGTGCACTTTATGCAGTGGTGGAATGTAAGTAAGAGTAGTGAAGTGCTGTACTGTACATTGTAAAAATGTAGGTATCTATACTTTTTACTCCACTACATTTTTGGACAAGACTGAAAAGTACGTTTTTTTATTAATGTTTGAGCTGAGGGGCTGAGGGTTTATTTTGAACAAGTTCATAATAGGCACTTCCTGTCCACTTTTTGCAAAGTCATGCTAAAATTAATAAATATTTAAAGACGAGGCAGTGGACAGGGAGGTGTGGGTGGATGTCACTGACAACATGTTAAACAAATAAAATATTTCACCAGAGGACACTTCTGTGTTTAGAAAGAAAAATGTTTGTGCCTCAATGCTAAAGCTAATGCTAATTTGAGGCATAATAAATGTTAAAACAACACCACAAACTGAAGTATTCTACATATAAAATAATTGGGGAGTCTTTATTTTAATTAATTTCAATTTTAATAGGTTGTATATTTTATGTTTTCTGATTTTAATTAAGTCACTGTTAGCTTTGAGTCACAGTGAGCTAGCTAGCATGCTGCTGTACACAGAGCCTATTTGAGCAAACAAAATGGTATAAATAAAAACAGCTGGACTAATTAAGTTTTTTTTTCTGTTGAACAAAATTCAGCACAAATCTTTATGAAAATCACTACATCTGAAGCTTTATAAGACCTCAAAATATGCGCAAAATACTTTTACTGTCCACTCATGTGAAAGTTAAAACCGTATTTCAGGACATTCTCCATCGACATGAGTTTTATGCCATTTCCATGGAAACTAGAAGGAGCAGGCCCTCCTCCAGATCAAATAAGAGTCAGGTTTGTGGAGATGCAAGCCCACTCACAGTAAGGATGAATGAACAACCAAAATGAAAAATAAAATCATGCTTTTATTTTAATATATTTTCTGGCTAAAAAGTTACATATTGTAGCTTTAAGTTTGGATATTTCACAGTGAAGTACAGTGAACCTCCTATAGAGCTTTAGGCTCCTCCTCTATCTGAAAATTCTAGAGAACACAACCAAGACAAGTTTGGTGGAGTTGTGTATCAGCCGCAGGTTTGGATTGTTTGTAAAAAGAATTCAAAACTGAATCTATTCAGAATGAGAAATGCACGAGAAGTCTGCTCCAGGTACAAAAAGAAGAGATAGTAAATTAATAAGATTTTCTGATGTAGGGCATCATGCATTTTTTCCACTATGTCAAGTTATAGGTCCATTCTATGGAAAGGCAAGCCTGTGTACAGTAAGAATCATAGAGTGTATATATAAATGGATATAGCTAATCCATTATCATGAGCGCACTTCTGGCTCCATCGATTCTGGCCCCAGTTCACTTTCTATTGAAAAAACGTCACCTCCCTCTCTCTGTAACTGCTGCTGTCAGGCTCGTTATTTCAGTCTTAGAATGTTTGTATTAACCCGCTCTACATGATCCTGGTATTTTCATTTCATTATTTCATTTATTGTGTCCATAAATCAAAATATGAAAATTAATAGAAGTGAATCAGGTGCCTTCTTTCCCTGAGGTCGTTGTTGTGTTATGTTAGCGTTGGCAACAGGTTTGATTAACAGCGTTGCTAAGTGCCTGCTTCTTGTTAAACCAGTGGTAAGGGCATGGAAAAGGCAATAGTCTCGCTCCGTATTGACTCTTTGGTTGCTATGATACTCGCAGTTGGAATTCCAAATATGGAATTTGGCTCCATATTGGCCCCTATAACTGCTCGTCTGACGAGCGTCATTTGACTGGAGCCGAACACTATGGATGACCTCACATTCACTTAGTCCACTTCTTTATACAGTCTATGGGTATTTTTGAGCAATACAAACACAGGTGGTTGAATAAATGCAAGATGAATAGGTTTAACACCAAGCTGTGGAACATTCCAGGCAAAGCAATAACATCTCCATGGAGACAAGCAGGCACGTTTTATTTTAGTGTATTTGGTGGCTAAAAAGTTCCATGGTGGGGCTTTAAAGTCACTATTTGAAGCAGATGCGTCTCCCTCGTGATGTGTTGTGTTGTGCAGGGCGCTCTGTTGGAATGGCGTCTGGCTGTGAACTGATTTAAGGAGCTTTGTTTTTCTGCGTCATCTTTTGAGACTGCGTCAGAACTGATCACCCAGAGGCTCACACACTGCAGTGCCTTTAGCCTCTTTTAATAGAACCAGAATGGAGCTCGTTTCATGAGCCGATCGAAAAAGAACCAAGACGACGTCAAGAAAACAAAGCTGGAAATGTATCGTTTATGAGTTTGGTGAAACTGTTAGTTTTCATTTACACAGTTCCAGGATATGTCAGAGAAAAAGAGAGAGGTAGGGTGGGTGAAGAGAAAAGTTTGATATCGCATTATTACAGGAAACTCATTTGTCCAGTGGTGAACACAAAGCACTCGAAAAAGATTGGGCTGGACAAGTCTATTACTCAAGTTATAACCAAAAAAAAATACACCCTTCTTACTCAGATCACAACAGGACGACCCAGAGGGCAGATATATCTTAATTAATGGAACAAAATGGAATTAGTATTTTAAATATTTATGCACCGAATGAAGATAGGCCACAATTTATGACAGAAATTAAAACATTGTACAGTCAGTAAAACAACAATAATAATTAGTACTTATCGGTGGGGATTTCAGCTGCTGTTTGGACAATAACGTGCATAAAAATTCAACAGGCTTGAGCAATCCAAAAACATCACAGGCTTTAGAGGAGGCAAGTGTAAAGACAGTACTCACTGATGTGTGGAGGCATTTTAAACCCAATATAAAAGACTTTTTATTCGGCAAGACACAATACCTACTCTAGACTGGACTATTTCTTCTTGCCTATAATCTTCTCTCATCAGTGGCCTCATGTACGATCGGAATATTCTCCTGGTGATAATATTAGGAAATGGATCTAACAATACACTAACGAAAATTTTAATACATCTGTGAGCCAGTCATTACAGGTCATCTCATTTCTCATATAACAGCAAGAAAAAAAGAAGCAAACAGGCAAACAGAGGAGCTGCAGAAAAACACACAAGATGCAGAACAAAAAAACACATCGCTAACACCAGATAATATGAATAGACTTAATGAAATAAAAACAAGTACAAACAGAACAAATTAGGAAGAGGCTCTTCACTCGACAAAGACACAATGAAGTCGGAAATAACCAAACCAGATTACTGGCATACTGAAAAAAGAACAAGGAAAACACAGTATTAAATACGTTTTACTGAGGAAAACTTATGATATTGAGTCAATAAAACATAACTTTCTAAACTTTTATACACAACTATATTCAAGTAAAATCCATCAGACTAATTATCTGGAAAAACCCTCACCTCCATTTTCTATCTGACGATAAAAAACCAAACAAACAACAACAACAAAAAAACAATTAGATTTTTCCATTTACAGCGGATAAAGTCCTGAAAACCATTTTTATTGTCTTCTGGAAAGTCCCCAGGCATAGACGATACACAATTGAATTTTATAACTTTTTGGTCCCAGTGAATCCTTCTCTTTGTTTGTGCCTATGCTCATTACTTCTGTGAAAAAAGTACTCCCTCCATCAATGGACCCAACAATCATATCTCTTATCCACAAAGAGGGTAAAAACCTTCTGAATGCTCATCGGACTGTCTCTTTACTACACGTTGACTTTTAAATTATGTCAAAATGTATTGCAGGAAGATTACAAAAATACGTTTCACAGCCTATTAACCCTGATCAGTCAGGTTTCACTAGAGCTGGACATGGATCTGACATTATCAGGAAACTTTTGAACATTACTGACCACTCGACCCTCTCAAAACAACAACTATTCATTTTATCTTAAGACACAGAAAAGGCGTTTGATAAGGTCGAGTTCTACCTTTCACAAGTGCTAAAAAAATTTAACCTTGGGGAAAACTGCAGTAGTTGGTTCAATCCAGCCAAAAGCTCAAATCTCTATTAAAAATCTCAGAGTGTTTTGGTCTGACTGGGGGGTGTCACCAAGGATGCCCCTTATCTCCCATTGTGTTTACCCTGGCAATTGAACCTTTCACTGAAACCACAAGACATAACAATGAGATCCCTGGAATCACAGTTGGAAAGGTGGAAAATAAGATTTCATTATACACAGACGACATTGTTCTATATGCCACAGAACCCCAAAAATCTATTCTGCTAATAATAGTAATAATAACAGTTTTCAGCCATATGCCTTTTTTCTTGTTGTGGATGCTCTTTTGACAATTCAATCCAATTTGTTTCATAATCATAATCATAGTTGTATTTTGGTATTGTATCGTATTATCACAGTTGATCATAATCAGTACTTTTTACAGCAACTTTTAGTAATCCTACCAGTATAACCTAAATAACATCACATTGTCATACAGACCTAATATTATATTTCAAGCCATATTTAAAGCATGAAGTCAAAACTAAATGCACCGTCTGAGTTATCCACTGTATTAACCACTAGTCTGTGGCCCTCCGTGTCGAATATTTTTCAAGATATGGCCCTCGGTGAAAAGAGTTTGGGCACCCCTGATATATACCCTTAACAGCCCTTCTTGCTGTTGCAGTTTCTGGAAGGCAAATGTATAAAATATAATGTTGGTTTGAATACAGTACTGTGCCGTATAACTTTCCTTACATATTTCTAACTCCGTACTTTCAGACATCATTGGTTGACAACTATAATCCTGAAAAATGATCCCTATAATCGCAGAGCCAGCACTTTCCAGCACTGCTTACTGACAGACATGTTCATGTGACGTTACCCCTCGCGTATCCATGGCGCCCTTTCCTGGATGTCTTAAAGATCAATGATGTTATACTGGTGTCATGCTGCGTGCGGCCAGTAGGGGGTCACTTTAGCCACACCGCAGGAACACTGGGACATTGATTAGAGTAAAGTGGAGGCACCTATTGACACCACAGCTGAAAGGGTCAAACACAATAAGTATTTTAAAATAGATACATGTGGCACATATGATGCCAGAGGTCAGAAATCAATATTGACCACACAGGCGCCATTTCAGGTCAAAGGGGACATGTTATGTAATGGACTTTATGAGCGTTTTTTACCGTGTTATTACTGTGCTCCATCATCATCAATCAAAGTTGTATTGTGTGTATTGATTCATGCCGTTTGTCTAATCTGGTGTCACTTTCCTCATGATATCGTGTGCTGTTGTGTGTATAGGGAAGTGACAATAGTAGAAGTAAAAATACACACAGTATCAGTAGTATAAATGCATAAAATAAAAGTACAATATAAAAACTACAACACAAGATGATCTGGTCCGCTCTGAACTGAAAGCCAAAAGTAAAAAAGTTAGTCTTTAGTTTAGTTTTACACTCCTCCACAGACTGAGCGGAGCCGCCACTGAAAAGGCTCGGTCTCCTCTGGACACGAGCCTGGACTTTGATACAGTCAGGAGGAGGTGATGTGCAGATCTGAGGCTCTGGACAGAGAGGCTACAGAGGCCAGACAGGTACACTCACGCCAATGAGTTCAAACATTTAAAAAACTAACTAAATGGAATTGGAAGCCAGTGCAAAGAGGAGAGAACTGGGGGTAATGTGTTCCCATTTTCTTGTGCCTTTCAGTAGACGAGCTGCAGTATACTGGACAGCCTGTTGTCGCCACAGAGAGTTTTGCTCCAGGCCTAAGTACAAAGAACTGCAAGTCCAACTGAGATGTGATGACAGAACCGATAGCACTTTCAAGGTCATTTTGTGAGAGATACTTTTTATTTTCAGCAAAAAGAGTTGGAATTAGCGTCCATTTACAACATTTGTCTGTCAAATTTAAACCAATCGGGTCAAAATATCACACCAAGAACATAAGGGCTGCAATATGATAAAAAAAGCCCAATAGACCTGTCAGTGTTCATATTGGTCAGAGGGTTTGAGCTACAAAATACAAAAATTTCCATGTCATTTTTGTTTAGACGCAAAAAATGTATATCAAATTCATCAAAAAGTCTGGACATTACTCGAGCACTTTGATACTATTTTCAACAGTTACTAGCAGATAAATTTGAGTATCAACTGCAAAACAGTGAAACAAAACATTATACTAAAAATCTAATTTAACGGCAGTATATACAGTGAAAAAAGGATAGGGCCCAAAATAGACCCTTGGGGAACCCCTTAGCTGAGAGGAGACACAGTTGAAGAACTCTGTCTCAGCTGCTCAGAGAAAGTTTTGCCTGTTAAATATGAACAAAACCACTGGAGTGAAGTAACTTTAATGTCCAAGACTCGACCTGTGTCAAATGTATTTCAGTCCAAAAATGACAGTTTTCACCTACCCCCTATCTCCACTTCTCTGTACGTATTTGCAGTTATTCAAAAATATTCAGACTCCGGGTCACATATTTGCGGTTCACAATGAAGTGTACCAAATCATTCAAAATACTGAAATGGAAATACGCTGTTAAGCTGTTTTTATACATTTTGCAAAAGAAGATAAATTGTTGAAGCTACCTTTCCTTCTGTGCTGGATTCTGTAGATATCACACACATGCAGACTTCAGCCTCTACTTTAAACCTTTAGATTCACTCTTTTACTCAACTCTTCGTTTCATAACAGGTGATGAATTTAAAACCCATCACTGTTCACTCTGAAAAAGTAGGTTGGCCATCGCTGTCTGTCAGAAGAGAACAACACTGTGTAAAATGTATTTATAAGAAACTATGACGATAGACTGACTCAATATCTCACCTGTTTGTTGAACTTTTAATACAATATCTCATGATTGTCTATGTCTAAAAACTGAACAATAATGAGGAGGTGAGAGGGAGAGAAGGAGGAGAGAAAAGGAGAGAAAGAAAAAGAGAAAGAGAGCGGGAGTGAGAGGAAAGAGGAGAGAGAGAGGGGAGAAAGCAAGAGAGAGGAGTGAGAGAGGGTGAGAGAGGAGAGAGAGAGGGGAGAGAGGGACAGGTGGAGAGAGGAGGAAGAAAGAGAGAGGAGTGAAAGAGGGGGAGAGAGGAGGAGAGGCGTGAGAGAGAGAGGAGAAAGGAAGAGAGGAGTCAGAGAAGGTGAGAGAGGAGGAAGAAAGGAAGAGAGAGAAGTGAGAGAAGGTGAGACAGAGAGGAGAAAGGAAGAGAGAGAGAGGGTCAGAGAGGGGGAGAGAGAGGAGAAAGGAAGAGAAAGAGGAGTGAGAGAGTAGAAAGGAAGAGAAAGGAGTGAGAGAGGGTGAGAGAGAGGAGAAAGGAAGAGAGAGGAGTGAGAGAGGGTGAGAGAGAGGAGAAAGAAAGAGAGGGGAGAGAGGGGGAGAGAGAGAGAGAGAGACGCAAGAAAGAGAGGAGTGAGAGAGGGTGAGAGAGAGGAGGAGAGAAAGAAAAAGAGAAGGAGAGAGGGAGAGAGGAGAGGAGACTAGGAAAGAGGAGGGAAGAAGTGGAGAAGAACTTTTGATACAATTGTCTCTAAAAACTGGCCTGAACTAGAACTGAAACTGGAATCAGAACTAGAACTTTTGTTTCCCAAATATGGACGACATTCAAGGACATGTTGAACTGGATAGATCGGTGCCATTCACGCACTTTAATCTGGTGATAAACATTTATAATCACACCCTCCTGTCTGGTGCTCTCATTGGGCTCTCCCTGTAGAAATAAAGATAAATACAATAATGACACATGCTTTTGTCTGATGTCCTGTAATCTAGTAAATCTTCATAAAGAAAAGTGCCATGGTACACCTTTAACACACACACAGCGGTAGGACTTAAGTGTTTTGAGGCAGGTACCTGACCAGTCTGACGCACAGTACAGAACGGTTACACGCTGTTCTCCAAGAATAACTAGACTGAAGTATTTTGAGGTGACAGGTAACAGCCATACGGGAGGGACCACTGCCATAGAGACTGTGTCTGTGTGAAGGATAAAAATGTCAAAACTCTGGCAACTCAGTGCTGCCAACTATCCCATTATGTTTTATTATTGCATTTTACAGCTGTAGTTAAAGAGTCCTGTGTGCATATGCAATTCATTTGGTTTTATAGAGCTAAATGTGAAGGTGGTCGCTGACTATTTTGCCAGATAAAATGACATAAAATGGATTCTTTTAGTTAAGATCATTGTCTAGATCGTTACAGAGCAAACATGGCGATTTTTACTGTCTAAAAAGTTTGAAGCAGGACTAAGAAACACAAAAAAATCGATGGGTTTTTCAAATAAACAAGTGAAGTACTACACTTGCTTTTTCCATGTGTCTTCTTCAGTGCAGATATACTGTAAAAGCAGCTCTTGACATCGAAATGTGATCTCAGTGCGCTATCCGTGTCTAATTAAAACATTGAGAATCAGGAAGTGCGCTGTTAGCATGTTGTTTTTAGCTACAGTGGGGACGAACCTCTTTGAAAGTCACATTTTTATATAGCGTTTTTCCCCCTCCGAGACCCTCAATATCACGCAGATGAACTGGACTCAAATGCAACACAAAGAGAACAGTCAAATGTCTTAGGAAATACAACAGAAAGTGTCCTTAAAACAGGTAATAAATAGAAAATGGTAAATCGGGAACTAAATAATGTCTTATTTAATATCAACGAAAATCTCTTCCACACTGGGGATTCAAAAAGGGAACCAGGCTGGGGAAATAAACTCAGGAACAGGTAACTCGAACAGGGGTTAATGCAAGTTCAAAATCGCAGAAATGCAAACAGATTATTTCAGATATAGGGGTTGGGTGTTGCTCTTGGTTGGTCAACAATCTAGCGAGAACTGAAAGAACAGAAGCAGTATATATAGTCTACCCTGGACTGATTAAGAGTGGGATTTGAACCACCGACCTTCACATCAGTGGACAAACACGCACACGCACAACCAACTGAGCCACTGCTGTCACTGGTTACAATCCTTCACAGTGAATAATCAGTTTTCTATAGAACGTGTCAGAAAAGTGAGGAATAACTTGGACTGCTGCCACTTCCACTTAACTTGTTCTGCTGTTCAAGTTTTTCAGGTATTAAAAATCACTTTGAGATAAATTATAAAATGATTTGAGAATATTTTAGAGGAGGTGAGTTGTGCGTGTAAGTCAGGTGCTCTACAGCCGTGACCGGTTACCCATAATTCAAGGCGGCGATGTGCTGTGCGGAGGGCTGCACGGCTTCTCGCATTTGAATATAAAACACCTGGAGCCTAACGCGACAGGAAAATGACTTGTGCTAAATCCATCAAACTTGCACACGCCTCCTCGGCTCTGCAGCATCTCAGCGTCCCTCCGCCTCACCTCCGCCTCACCTCGACCACTTCCAGCGTCCAGCGAGGAAGACATCACTTAAACAACATCTAACTGGCACGACCTTCATCGCAATGTCTTCTGCACCAGAGACAACTCATTCAATAGAGAAAACTGATACTTTTCTTTTGTGTCTCAGTCTTTCCAGGTTGAATTACATTACGGCGATGATCGAGCCGACTCTTCCTCTGATTAGAACTAGTCAGCTAACGTTGTGCACAGAGCCAACTGGTTAAATCCTAATTTCTAACCAACAGGAGGTGAGGAAATTTGAAAATTACTGAATCAAAATATAGCAGTTTTACTAAAATTGCATATTGTCTTTGATAGAGGAAGTTGTAATACAAGATCTCGTGATTGTCTAAAAACAGGGCAATAAAGAGGAGAGAGAGTGAGAGAGAGGAGAAAGGAAGCGAGAGGAAGAAAGAGGGAGAGAGAGGACAGAGAGAGAGAGAGGGGAGAGAGGCAGAGGAGAAGAGGAGAGAGGAAGACAAAGGAGAAAAAAGGCAGAGAAGAGGAGAGGAGAGGGAGAGAGAGAGAGGAGAGAGGCAGAGGAGGAGAGAGGAAGAGAGAGGAGAAAAAGGGAGAGGCAGAGAAGAGGAGAAGAGAGGGAGCGAGAGGAGGAGAGAAAGAAAAAAAGCGCCAACAGGAGGTGTGAAAATTTGAACATTACTGAATTAAAATTTAGCAATTTTACTAAAATTCCATTTTGTCTTTGATACAGGAACTTGTAATACAAGATCTCATGATTGTCTAAAAACTGGACAATAAAGAGAAAGAGTGAGAGAGGAGAGAGAGGTAGAGACAGGAGGAGAGAGTGCAAGGAGAGGAGGACAGGGGAGAAAGAGGAGACGACAAGAGAGGGGACGAAGTGGAGAAGAACTTTAGATACAAGATCTCATGATTGTCTATGTCTAAAAACTGGACAATAGAGGAGAAGAGAGGGAGAGAGAGGGAGGAGTAGAGAGAAAGAGGAGAGAATGAGAGAGGAGGGGAGGGAGAGAGAGGGAGGGAGGAGTAGAGAGAAAGAGGAGAGAATGAGAGAGAGGAGGAGAGGAGAGAGGCAGAGGAGAGGAAGAGAAAAAGAGAAGGAGAGAGGGAGAGAGAAGAGGAGAGGAAGAGATGGAGAGAGGGAGAGGAGAGAAAGAAAGAGACAGAGAGAGGGAGAGGAGAGAAAGAGAAGAGGAGAGGAGAGAGGAGGAAGAGAAAAGAAGAGAGAGAAAGAGGAGGAGAAAGGAGGAGAGGGAGAGGAGGAGACGAGGAAAGGAGGAGAGAGAAGGAGTGCCAGAGGCGAGGAAGAGAGAGAAAGAGGAGAGAGGGAGAGAGAAAAGAGAAAGGGGGACAGAGGAGGACAGAAAGAAAAAGAGGAGGTTAAATCTTAATTTCTGACCAACAGGAAGTGTGAAAATGTGAAAATTACTGAATCAAAATGTATCAATTTCACTAAAATTGCATATTGTCAAAGGAATGAAATCACAATTAGCCTTTTCTCAGCATGTCTCCCTGGTTCTCTGTTTGCATTGTAGACTTTCAAAAGGACGCGGGTGCAGCCAGTGCTCCGGGTTTGCTGCCGCCGCCGGCCTCTCCACAGCTGTCAGAGCAGATCTCCACATGCATACTGTACGAGATTTATGATGATAGCCTTGACATGTCACACTTGAATATGATTTTTCACCGTGACAGACATGAGCGTGTTTACATGTGACATAAAGGAGGTGCGGGCTAACATATCACTGCAGAGGAGGATCATGGGTAATGTTATAAATGAGCGCGCCAGGAGCAGAGACGGATGAGAAGTGTCACCATCGTATCTAGAGAATCACTCCCACTGCCTCTCACATCGCAACAACGAACAAACGCAAGGTAACAACGAGGTCTCGGGTTGGATTCACAGCGTTCGGCTCCAGTCAAATGAAGCTCATGGAGGCTAGCGGTTATAGGGGCCAATTTGGAGCAGGTTTAAGATTTGGTATTCCCAATGCGGGTATCATAGCAACCAAAGAGCCAATCCGGAGCGAGGATGTTGAAGGTAACGCCTCTTTCCTGCTCGCACTGTTGGTTTAGCCGTGAATGGACGCTTAGCAACGCCGTGTTTGAGTGCGTGTTCTATCAAAAAAGTTCGAAATTAACCAAAAGTTTATTACCGTAACAGTTGAATCTAGGTCAGCTCGTTGTCCCTAACAGCCTCCGTACGCAGGACCCATTGCCAACTCCAACCTGGACATGTCTCCCTCCGGTATCAGGTCAAGTTGTCAGTATAAGCATTAAAGTAATTATATGACTCCAGTGTTCAAGCAATACAACCAATATGTGACTTCAGTGTTTAAATAAGCATTAAAGTAACAGAAGTAATATAACAAATGGGTAACTTTAGTGTTTGTATGAGCGTGCACCTGAAAAGATTTATTAATTTGTCATATCCTTCAGCAGTCAGTCAAACCTGTTGCTAACGGGGCCGACGTCAGGGAAAGAAGACGCCTGATTTGTCTGTTATTAATGTTCATATCTTGTCGTAGAGACTCTGGAAAACAGTACAAAGTTTATTAACGATACGAAACGTGAAAGGTGGTTGTTGGAGCGAGTGGTGGAGGTCTGGGTCGAAGGTGGGGGTTCAGGTACAGGACGAGGTGAGCTGAGATAGTTCAGGAAGCAAAATCATGAGGATGCACTGAGGCAAAAACTGGACCCTGACATGAAGGACGACTTGTGGAAATACTGGAAGCTGACAAGACAATCTGGCCCCGAGTGCTGGGTCCTCGGTCCGTTTATCCTCACAGGTGCAGTTTGATTGCAAGATTAAAAACAGGTGTGTGGAGGTGGTGCCCGAGTCTCCGCCCAGCTCCAGAAGACAGCATAGATCACACAAAAAAAAACCCCAAATCATGACATATCTTGAGTTACAGACACAATGGCGAAATAAAACCCCAGGATCATGTAGAGCGGGTTAATACGAACATTTTAAGACCAAAATGACGAGTCTGACAGCAGCAGTTACAGAGAGAGGGGCCACAGTTTTTCAATAGAAAGTGAATTGAATTAAAATTACACTGATTAAATGTACACTGTGTAACTTTCCTGGTGAAGGGTTATTGGAAATTACATTTTTATATAGCGCTTTTCCACCTTCAAGACACACACAGCACTTTAACATAAATTTTCCACAGTAAAGCATCAAACTTATCTATCTCCATGGAGACTAGTAGATAATCCCTCCATGCTAAGTTACACGTCTGTCGATAATAGAATAGTTGTTTGCATATTATGTGTTACCCTTTTCCACTCCCTAAACACTGGGAGGCGCAGACAGAGCCCTTGATCACGATGAGCGGTGGGACACAAGCGCAAACATAAAGCAGCTCCGGCGTCTGAGGTGAGCCACCGTGGGATGATTGAGTGCACATGGCTCTCATTCATCAGCGCATACTTACAGTTTGGCACAACAAACTGAGGAGGAGTTAGACCCAAGGGACAGAGTGTGGACAAACCGCTCCATCACAGGGTTTATGTCCCACACCAAGGTCAATGCCGCAGCTAGGTAATACAGTGTCACGAGTTTGCATGTTCTCTCTGTGTTTGGGTGGGTCCATAATGATATCGCTGTACTTTTTAATTTAGGGGATATCAGTTTGGTCACCTCTCCCTCTGTCACGCCTTGAGTCAGATCCAGTCACATTAGTTTATTTTAATGGCTTTGTTTGTGGACTAAAGGAGTGTAACGTCACCCATAGCGTTCGGCTCTGGTCAAATGAAGCTCATCGAGGCTAGTCGTTATAGGGGCCAATTTGAAGCCAAGTTCCATATTAGGCTTTCTGACTGACAGCGAGTATCATAGCAACCAAAGAGCCAATCGGGAGCAGGCGCTTAGAAATGCTGTCACTCAAACCTGTTGCTAACGCTAGTGGGAGCAACCTCAGGGAAAGACGGCACCTGATTTGTCTGTTATTACTGTTCATATCTTGATCATGTAGAGTGGGTTAAAACAAAATTTTAAGACCAAAATGTCAAGCCTGACAGCAGCAGTTACAGAGAAAGAGGCCACAGCTTTCTAATGTAAAATGAATTGAAGCCAGAGTCGATAGAGCTGGAAGCGCGCCCATGCTCACTTCCTATTTGGAACACAGCGGCTAGCAGGTTAGCCAAGTCCATTTATATAAACAGTCACAGTCTACATCGAAATCTGTTTATTATCTGATTTCTGGTCCTTTAAGATTATTCAGATGACATGCAAACTGCAGAGAAACGGCGTGGGTAATTAGAGGGACTGTGATCAGATCAGATTGACGAGTTTGCTGTTTACATGTCATTTTAGATTTTGAGTGCACATGTAACCGCAGCCAGTGATGCATGTGAAATGAAGGAGCTTATAGGTCATCTGTCATTTTGTACAAAATCAAATTTCTCTCACCTCAGATTAAATTTAGTGCTTGGTTCATTGATTCTGTAGAAATCTGGGATGTTTTTCAGTCCCCTGGGATATTTTCCCCCTTTCTCATTCCCTTTTAAGCAGCCATCTACACTGCCTGGCCAAAAATAAAGTCGCCACCAAAAAAAAAAAAGTCACAAACTAATATTTCGTTGGACCGCCTTTAGCTTTGACGATGGCACTGTTTTGATAAGCTTCTGCAATGTCACAAGATTTATTTCCATCCAGTGTTGCATTAATTTTTCACTACGATCTTGCATTGATGATGGTCGAGTCTGACGCTGCACAAAGCTTCTCCAGCACATCCCAAAGATTCTCAATGGGGTTAAGGTCTGGACTCTCTGTTATTAATGTTCATATCCTGATTTATTTAACAGACGACAGAATACAATGATGTTAAAATACAGCTATTTGCAGAGACACAGTCAGAATGCTCATGGGAAGAACATGGCAGAAGAGAAGGTGGAGAAGGTGGCACTATGGCTGCACAACTCCTGCCTCACATTGAATATTGATGGCAGCTTTGTACTTCACTAATAAAAAAAAAAAAAGGAACACGGACATTACATTGTTACAGTTAATGGTGAACCGATCAAAACAGTAACAGAGTATAAATACCTCAGACTTACACTTGACCTCTTTCTAGACTTTAAAAAAAACACATTAAAAGGACAGCAAAAACACTAAAGTATAACTTGGCCACTTTGAAAAGCATCAGAAACCTCTCCTACTGCATAACTAGCTGGTCCCAAGCAAACAAAACTAATCTTAAACCACTAGAGTCCATTTACAAGCATGCTCTGAAAATACTTGACAAAAAAACACAACAATATCATCATTGTCACATACTTGGAAAATACAATATGCAAAATTTGGATCATTTTGTTTCATTCGCTCATGTCCAATTGACCTTCAAGATTCTCTACAACCCAGCTCCTCCACCACTTAAAGAATTGGTCCAGCGATCGGTAGATACTACTTCAAGAGCAACCCGGGGTACCACAAGAGGACAGTGTAACATCCCTAAATGTAAGACCGCCTTTGCCCAGTCCTCCTTCCTGTATAGGGCTGTTAAACAATGGAATAAGCTCCCATCCGACATACTGAGCTTAAACAGCCTCACTTAAGCTAGAATCTGGTACAAGCATCTCTGTCATCGAGCCTAATGTTATTGTACATTGTCCTACCAAATAAATAAATCAATGAAATGAAATGATTTACGGACAAAATAGTGAAATAAAAACATCGGGATCATGTAGAGCAATGCGAACATTTTAAGGTTAAAATGACGAGTCTGACATAAGGATTTACAAAGAGAGGGGCGACAGTTTCAGTGTAAAGTGAATTGGAGCCAGAGTCGATGGAGCTGGAAGTGCGCCTATGCTCACTTCCTATTTGAAACGTGGCGGCTAGCAGGTTAGCTATGTCCATTTATATATATGTACGGTCCATGGAAAAAAAACACAGTCTGCAGAACATCAACGCCCCTAACACAGAACTGGAGGAAGATATCAAACACTGAAGCGAGTTCAGAGGTCAACATGTCACAGTTTGCCACCGAGAAGAAGATTCAGGGATGAAGGCTCCTGGTTAGAAGGCCAAAATCCCACCAGTGGGAAATGGTAAATCAGGACCTTTGTGGTGTTCTTTGAGAGACTTAAGAGATCAGTTGGGAGAGATTATCTATAACTCAAAAGATGAGCATTTTGGAACAGCAAACAAAACCAACAAGGCAAGACTAAATCCAGGAGACAACAGGAAATGGAGCAGTTGGTTACAGCAAGAAGGCAACTGAAGAATGACTGAAGGAAGGCACCTGAAGAGCAGAGGGATGAAATAAATGTGCTTTAAGCTGAAATCAAGAGTCATCTTACATTGAGAAGAGCATCACCCTCCTAATCGATAGGCCCGCTCCAGTATTCGCTCCATACCACCAGTGTGACTTCAGCCTCCCTGAGTGAAATTCGTTATGCAAGACCGGCATCTTCCCTTGGGCAAAATGGTCTTCCCGAAACATTCTATGAAAATGCACCAGCTGTACGACAGGTTCTATGGAAATTAATTAAAGTTGTGAGGTAAAAGGAGGAAATGCCAATAGCCTGAGGATAGAGCAGCTGATGTCCTTATCCCCAAGGAAAAGAATGTTACTGCTGCTGACCGATTTCATCACATCTCTTGAACGCTGAGGGCAAGATATTTTTCAGAATTCCTGTGCAGAGACTGGCTCTTTACCTCAGGAAAAATGAGTACATGGACAGAGCTGTGCAGAAAGCAGGAATATTGGGCTTTTCAGGATGCCTGGAGCATGCCACCGTGATCTGGCACCAAATTCAAGCAGCCAAAAGGGAATCCAAAAACCTGCATGTTGTTTTCCTAGATCTAGCAAATGCCTTTGGATCGGTTCCCTATATGGTAATTTGGGCTGTCTACATTAGCGCGCCAAAAACCATAATCAATTTGATCTAGTCCTATTTCCACGATATACAACTCTGCCTCACTACGGATCAATATACCACAGCATGGCAACCCCCGGCTGTAGGGATCATGGCTGGATGTACTTTCGCAATGTCTATGGAGGTCATCATTCATGCTTCATGTTGTTGGTTGGAGGGGATCGAACATCAGAAGGGCTTGTTTCAATCTGGGTTTATACGGATGACCTGACCACTCTAACCACCACCAACCCTAACCCAAGCCACGGATCCTCTTCACTAGTCTCACTCTTCTAAGTTACTTCATAGGGATTTCATCACTTCCTGAACAGTTAGGGATCGAACCATCTTGTCCTTTTTTCCCCCCAGAACTGTTGATGAAACCAAATGTTTGCCACTTTTAAATCATCGCACCACATTTTACTGCAGAAAGTGAAAATAGTTTTACATGGTTAGATGCCCTTTTCAAATGGTAAATAGTCACATTTTTATATAGCACTTTTCCACCTCGATGCACTCAAATCGCTTTACATCAAGGAACTGCTCAACCATTCACACACCAGTGTACACAGACAATGGGGTGTGGTGGGTTAAGTGTCTTGCCCAAGGACACAACGACAGCATTCATCTGTGGGAGCTGGAATCGCACCGCCAACCTGTGGGTAAGTGGATCTGACCACTCAATTAATCATGTTTATATCGAGAACAGGATACAAACCCCCACCTTCGGCTCAGTGGACAAACACACTCCCAGCTGAGCTACTGTCACCCAAATGCACAAAAAATGGATTATCTTTCAAGCAGATGACTAAAAACAAGACATCTGTGTATATAAATAATACATTTGAGGCTGTCAAGATACGGGTTGGACTGAGTAAAATCCTCCTTCATACTGTACGGCTGTGGTGAGTGTGGTGCTTACGTAAATGTCCCTTGTAATGTATGGGTGCTGCTCCGGTGCCTGCAAGTGGCAGTGTGAGAAATGAAATGGTCCTGTGCATAAGTGATAGGTTTCTGTAGAACACACCAGTCATCAAAGCACGACACGAAATCCACTCCTCCATATGGAATTTATCTGCAAACCATTAAAGGAACACACAGCCTGGACATGTTACTGTAAGGAGTCTGCAGCACAGGAGTCAGGGCGTTCTGTACATTGCTTTATGAATGATTTTCTTAAAGCATGTACTTGACTTTTACTATCAGTGACGGGCTATAAAGAGCCATATTACCCTATTTTCTGATCTGTTTTATAATGTTTCTTCATCACAAACAGACCTGGAGTTGTGTTTTGTTTCATTCACACATGTTTAATACACAAACCCTGTATATTTAGGCTGAGTTCTTCTCTCAAAAAAAACACAAAACCATTCTGTTCCACTTTGTGATGTCATGTGGTAATACAGGAAGTGCTCCACTGTGTTTTAAAACTCCATACACCTTCACTAGAATAATTTGGATAATTGCAGTCTCTACTGAACTAAAGGTAAAAGGAGATGTTAACTTGAAAACTACCACTTCATGACATCACAAGGTGGAACAGAGCATTTTGAGATTTGGACAGACTAATAACATGTGTGAATGAAACAAAACACAACTCCAGGTATGTTTTTGAGGAGGTAACTGCATTATAACATGGTTTAAAGGTCACCAGGGTCAATTCTGCATAATATGGGACCTTTAAAAACATGAAAATCAGAATTGGTTCATTTAAAACATTTCGCAGTGGTATAGCTTTTGGATCTGTTCTTTTTACAGAGCCATTCATAAGAGTGGCTCTTTTACTATTTATTTATATGACAGAGGCCTATGTGCAAACTCCTTTTAACAACAAAATAGTCACAGAGAGAAATGACCAAGGCTAAGATCTGTTTAAAATGGTTCAAACTCAGAGTGGGAGTGAGTTTAGCCTATGAAATTATGAAAAATCTAAACAAAAAATGTCATTACAATATTAAAAATAAAAAAAATAAACTGTTATTATGATGTCAAATACATTTTTTGTGCACACAACTCTCACTCGTGACACCTGCTTTGCGTCTGTGCCGAGTCTCAGTGTTAATCAGTGTAAAAATGCACAAAAACTAGAAAAAAAAATATTCGGTTCTTTTAAAAAATTAGATCTGTATTCGACCTTTGACATTAAGGACTCGTTCGAGAGAGCCAACCCGCTCACAGACATCACATCTCTAACAATTTTACATTTCACCAACCAAAACATGCAGTCACCCTTAGAACTAATTGTAACATATTGCGTTTCTTGAGTCACTTTTTCATTATCAAAACATGGCAAGAGGTCGCAGAGGGGTAATAAACAGAGCATGTGGCTTGGATGGCAGAGCGAGAACCAGGGTCCTCATCTAAATCCTCTTTAAAAAATTTGTATCTAAACAGAAAAAAAAGGCATCAGAGAAGTTACATGTGAGGCTGAAGATGTGCGGACGGGACATGCAACTAGAACAGCAATCAGTATAAGAGGTTGCATGTACATGACATCACGGCATTCGACAATCCCCATAGTTTAACGCTGAGCTCGAGGGCAGGTCAGAATTACATGCGTTTGTACATTAGTTCGGGCCGGTTGGAGGAGGCGGGCCGGTGGGAGGAGGTGGGCCGGTCGCTCGTGTACTCGCACACGCACCATTCATGTTTACGAGCCCTGTCTTGTGCGTGAAGAGGAAAGAGAATAAGAGCTGAATGATCTCTGCTCATAAATTCTGGTGAATCCGTGCTCATCTCCTGCCGCTGGTCTTATGTTCCCCGTTGAAGCGTGGGGTGAGGGTGGGCCACAGAACCCTACGCCATCGTGCGCCATCGAGGACGGCACCGTTGAAAAGGCCTGATGCGAGTGCGGAATAACTGTCAGACTGCAGATGTGTTGACCTGCTTTGTGGTTAATATCTCTGTAATTACGAGGCCCATCCACACGAAACAAAACCGGCACAAAGTTTTTTCACAATAGCTTCGGTAAGTGGGGCCATTATTCAAACTCCAAAGACGTGATTGTTGTCAAGGTAAAAGAGCGTTAAACCATAAGATTAATATGAGAGGCTTTTGGACCCAATCTCGAGAATCTTAAATGGACCATTTTCCACAAGAAGGGAGTCGAAGGCTGGAATGTTTTTCTCCATCCGTTTCCATTTTCTTCTGCTTATCCGGGGCCGGGTTGTGGGGGCAGCAGTCTAAAGCAGGAACTCCCAGACTTCCCTCACCCCAGACACGTCCTCCAGCTCCTCCGGTGGGACCCCAAAGCGTTCCCAGGCCAGCCGAGAGACATAGTCCCCATAGAATGTTTTTTATGATCTAATTATTTTTTATCAAGACTCCATTCCCTAAAAAACTACATCTGTGAGGGTGAAAAAGCGGGGTTTGACCATATCAAAGAATATACCGATGTTTCTGGAAGTTTACAAAACTTTCGTACCTGTGACCAAATTTTCTGAGAATTTAATTTAAAAAAAAAAAAAGCTCTCCTCTTTGAGACGACACTGGTCTAGGTGATGAAAAAAGAATGGCCCAAGGAGATGTTTTTTGAAGCTAAACTATGTTCAATTGTCAAGAGGGAATTTCATTTGGTGGCCCCAGATCCTGATCTAATTTCCAGTATATCATTACTCTCCTTTGGCAGCACAATAACAGTGTAAAACCAAGGCAGACCAAGACCAACACATTCCTTTGGCTTTTATAGATGTTTTTTTTAATTTTCTGAGTGCCACATAAAAGATTAAGACAACAGGATCAGTCTGTTTAAATTAACTTTGCAATATCGACCCAAATATTCTGAAATAGAGAAATCTTAGACATTTTAATCGTATTTACTGAGCTGATCAGTGACAGAGGCGGTGTTCTCCATTTTTCTCTATTCTGTTTTAGAGTAATTGGATTTAAAAAGAGAGTTTGGGGTTTTTTCCTGATCTTAATATCCAGATATTTAACAGCATCTGACATTTTAAACTGAGCTGAGGCTACAAATATAGGATCTAAGTCAGCTGTAAGTATTGTAAGATCGCTCTTCTGCCAGTTCATAGAGGACAGTGCCAAAAACACTTAAGGCCAGGAAATGAGGGGAGTTCAGGGACAATATCATCAGATCAATATCTTATGATCGACTCCACCAACTGTTATGGGTGTGATCGCTGGACTTTCTCTAATGCTACCCACCACCGGCTCGATGGATCGCACAAATAACAGTGGAGACAGTGGACACCCCTGACGAGTGCCTCTGTCAAGTTGAAGTAACTATCAAAGCAGAGAGTTTTTAGACATGCCAAATGAACCCAAGAAGCAAAGGAATCACCGAGACCAAACCTCTCTAGAACTTTAAACAGCTGCTCCACTTGACCCAAAGCCTTTTCAGCGTCTAAATATAAAGTGGCTTGTTTTGAACATGCAGCAAACTTATAATATGTAATGTTCAACACCCTCGAGTATTGAAAAAAGATGTTAGGGATGAACTCGGACTGATCCTTATGAACAAGGGATTCGATACATTTGTTTAAACTTCAGTCAAGGTGTGATGCCAGACTGGACTCATCTCCATCAGGCTTTAGTAGAAGGGTGGTGTTTGCATTATATAGTGTGGAAGAAAGTGTTTTTGCTTCAATAGAATGAGCAGGAGTGGGATTTTTTTGTAAAATTCTGCACCAACGCCACCCACCCGCCTTCTCATTGGTAAATCACTAAATTCACGTGAAGCATCATCCGATCTTGGAATAGGGACATGATTCAGCCAAGAATCCACATGACCTTTCGCCCTTGACCTATTTCCTGTAGAGTTTGATTATTATTAAGTGTTTCTCTCAATAGTGAGTTTCTTAACTTCCTTCATGATGCTTACTAACGATGTAACACATTAGTGAGCAAAAGTTCCTCCAATTAACAAGATAAATATTTACAGAAAGTAAAAATGGCCGCTCATTTTGGTAGGTTCACGTCAAAGATAATACTCGTACAGGCAAGATCTGAAATCCCAGTGTTGTGATATTTACTGTCAATCACATTTGGTAGGAGCCCAGTAAAATAAATCAATTTGTGTGTAAGAATATTGTAATTTGGAGGGGGAGAAATGTCATAGGCCGAACAAAGAAGTGGACTAAGAGAGCGTCACCCACAGCGTTCGGCTCCAGTCAAATGAAGCTCATCGAGGCAGCAGTTGTAGAGGTGAATCTGGAGTCGATTTCCATGTTTGGTATTCCACAGCGAGTATCATAGCAACCAAAGAGCCAATCAGGAGTGAAGCTGTTGAAGGTAACGCCCCCTTTCCCGCTCCCTGCTTAACCAGCGGTGCCGGCGTCAATCAAACCTGTTAATAGTGAAATAAAAATGGCAGATGTCAACTAAACTGGTTGAAGATATAAGACTATTCAGAATGACTGTAGCATTTGTTGGAGCAGATTGGTTTCTTGTCTAACTGCCAGTCCAAAACCACATTATAATTGGCAGCGATAATCACAGGAGTAGTCGTAAAATCTGGTTTACGATCAGTGATAGAATTAAAATGTGTTACAGTACAGCTAAGTACAGATACTCAAGCAAAAATCTACTTAGGTAAAAGTATTAAAGTACCGTTTTAAAAATGCACTTGAAGAGTAAAAAGTATTTTCACGCAGATTTTGAGGTCTAATAACTGTTTTTTTTTTACAAAGATTTGTGCTGAAGATAGAATCAATAGTTTGTTTTTTTCCAGCTGTTTTTACTTGTATATTTTAGTTGCTCAAATTATGAACATGTTAAAATAAACCCACTTTTCAGCAGGTCTCAAATAATATAAAAAAAAAAAAACTTTTCAGTCCAAAAAATGTAGTGCAGTAGTAAAGTACAGATATCTCACATGTATACTTAAATACAATACTTTACTACTTTCACTTTGTAACATTCCACCACTATTTACAACTGGTTTTAATATATTTTCAACTTGTTTCAAAGCAAAATTACTTATTTTGTTGACTTACCAGGTGCAATTTTCTTTCTCCGTAACAGATATTTGATATATTTTTTATTACAAATGACAATTCCAAACGTCTGGGACCAACAACAAACTGAATCTACTCTATTCAAAACAAGATTAATATGAATTCAAGTCATAACTCATGTCGAAATCCCTTTTTCCAGTGTAGAGACATTTGAACTACTTTCAGCAACCAACCTCTGCAGCAAGCCTCCTCTGCAGCAAAAACATCAGCCTCCTCAGACTCTCCATCTCCTCTTCTGCACCTGTACCTGCACAATATTGCTGATTCCCATATATCTTCTATACTGTGACATAGTGGCAAAGTTATGTGCCTCACAACAAGAAGATCCATGGTTTGATTCCCAGACCATGCACGGCTTTTCTGGGCTGTGTAAATTAATGAACAGATGATTAAAGGACCATATTTCACTATTTTCTGATCTATGTTATAATGTTTCCTCATCACAAACAGACTGGAGCTGCGTTTTGTTTCATTCACACATCTTTAACACACAAACTATATATTTAGGCTGAGTTTTTCTCTTAAACACTCTGTTCCACCTTGTGATGTCCTTCGGTAATACATGGCATAAAGTTCACAAGAGTCAATTCTGTGTAATATAGGACCTTTAACAAATCTAATTAGTAAATCTCTAAATTGATTATTACTATTAATACTACTAATACAGAAGGATGAGTCAAATGAAAAGAACGAATTTGACACCATGATAAAAAAAAAAAAATAAAAAAAATCCTTTTTACATTTTTTTCAAACTATGGTGATCTCCCATTTGCCTTATATCCTCCTGTAATAACTTAATGATTGCTATAGTCTTCATTTCTGGTCAGAAGTTATAAAAATATTCTAATGAAAAATTTGACAAATTAATAGAACTTTTTGTGCTCTGAGAAAGCATTTTCTGAATAACTTTAAAACAATGTGCCTTTGTGTTTGTCTGCTTTAAACGTGGCCTAATGTGAAAAATGTCTTAAATGAAGCTTAAGAATTTCCATCCAAGAAAATATTAAGAATTTGTCCTACTTATATCAGCTTTCATTTTGTTTCTGAGACGATGTTACTGCCACTGGTGGTTGGTTGCATAATAACTCAACAAATGTAATTCTGGGATTTGGGAAAAGGACTGAATTATGTCATTTTTCAACCTAAATCCAAAGTAGCCCAAAAAGTTGTTATTTTGTCTTCGAAATAGTCAGTGCAGTGGCAGATTCAATACTTTTTTCCACTAAATCTGTCCTAATATTTTAAGAAAACTGCCCCAAATGTGAATGTTGTCAGGACAAAATACACACTGTGGTTTAGGAGCTCTCCTCTTTGTTCAACACAGAGGCCGTTTCTCAAGTTGACAGCAGCACACTTCGAAGAAACGTTCGAAGGATCTGGCCGACGAAAGGATGCTCCTCTGTGTAACCTCCGTCGACCGCAAAGGCTGCACCAAAATGGGTAATGTTATAGGTGATTTTTCCCCCAATTGTAGCTAGTATTACACAACTTTAAGAAAATATACCTTGTTTCTCCTGTAGAAGTAGTCACTAGCGGTGCATGATGGGAAGTGTGCTCGGACGCACGCTTCGTTCTCGGCCGATCTCCATGGAAACGCAGGACATGCAGGGCACATTTGTCGGCGTCATTTGTGAGGTGCATGAAATGGGACAGCCCTTGTTGTGCCGGAAGAGACGTAAGTGCCCTTCAAATGCAACCGATGCAGTGTGGAGCAGTCAAATTGAGACACGGCCACAGACACAGGATTCGAACTGCTAACCTTCAGATCAGTGGACAAACACTCAACTAAACTACTGTCATCTTTAAGGGAAACCACAAGGGAGCACCATTATCCATTCTATCAATTTTCTTCTGTTTATCTGGGGCCGAGGTGCAGGGGCAGCAGACCAAGGAGGGACTCTTAGACTTCCCTCACCCCAGACACGCCCTCCAGCTCCTCCGATGGGACCCCAAGGTGTCCCATCGGTCAGGCCAGCCGAGACTGGAATGGCCAATCTCTACTGAACTAAAGCTAAAAGGGGATGAAAACTTGAAACCTACCACTTTATGACATCACAAGGTGTAACAGAGCATTTTGAGCTTTGGAGATGTGGACAGACTAATAATGCAGCGTTACTCAAACATGTGAGAATGAAACAAAATGCAACTTCAGGTATGTAACATTATAACATGACTTAAAGTTCACAAGAGTCAGTTTTGTGTAATATAAGACCTTTACCTCAAAGGCAGTTTCAGAGCAGAAATAGTAGCTCGTGTTGTCGAGTTTTCGAAGGCAGGCAGCGACAAAATACTTGTAAAACAACATCACAGTACGCAGCTGTGTAACTTTGACACAAACTTGATGAACACTTTGCAGTTAATTAGGTAAAGTGGAAACAGGCCAAAAGTACCCCAGGAATGCAGCGTCAGGAGAATTCAAGTTTACAAATACATCTAAAACTTCCAGTCCAGTTTCCTTATTTAGCCATTTCTGGTAACAAAACTTTTCAGATTTAAAGCTGAACACAAACCTAAACCTGAACCTGTGATAGCTATAGTGGTTAAATGGAAGAGCCTAATATCCCACTATAATCTCACTGAAGGAAAGTGGAGTCTTAAAAGTCCCTCCTCTTAATCCTCTCCTCGTGAAAGTGTCTGAGAGCTGCCTGCGTCCTTACCTGGCTCGGCTCCCTCGCAAAAAACATATTAGAAAAATGCCCGTAAAGGGAAGCTAATCTGCTGTAGCATGAAGAGGCTGCTGCATTACACGAGCTACAGCTACAGCAGGTTTCCAGCCTAATAACGCTCCAATCTCTCACTCACTCCACGACTCTGGTTTGTTTATACTGGTGAAACATTTAGAGTCTCTATAGAAGTGCTTCTCAACCTTTTTTGTCTCCAGGATTTCCTAAGCTTTGCCTGACGCTTCAAATACTTCATATACTCCCCTATACTCCCGTGTTTTAATGATACTGATTCGGCTACATTCAAGTGCAAAGCTGCCGATCAACGTTATGTTATTTTAAAATCTGAAACCAGTCCAAGTAGAACCAGTCCCTGGTAACTGCTCGAGTACCTCAAGGAGTCCCCGTACCCTTGGTTGGGAAACACTGCTCTAACAATAGGAGAACTACTACAGGTTGAATAGGGTCGTTAAGGCTGAAACTGTAAACAGGAATCTTCACTGTTTTGTAATTAAGAATAAATCAGCATTAAAATATCACCAGTGAGAGCTATATTTGATTTAAACATGTCCTGCTTGTAATTTGGGACACAGATAAATCACATCTAAATCTTACATGCAGTTCCCGAGACAAAAGAGAACAACAGGAGGGCCATTAAAGGGTGAATAGGGCCATTAAAGGGTGAAATTGGAGACAATAGCTATTTACAGTTTCAGTGAAGTTAGCCCCTCTCTTCAGATAGATATAAGGCAGTGTCCACCAGTAATCTGATCAGAACTGACGAAGCGGCTTGGATGAGCAGCAAAACGTCTTCACTCCTACAACGATTTGTCCAGTTGGCAGATTTAAGCTTCGTCTTTTGCTACCGCCCTATAGTATGAAATTGAGCTGCAAGACGGGTCAGAATTCTATCGTAGAAGACCATAGACCACATGTGTCAAACTCAAGGCTCGTGGGCCAAATGTGGCCCTCCACAGGGTAAATTAAAAGGTATGATGGTCTTCAAATGTCATTTTATCACAAGATGCACAGTTACGCAGCAATATTTTTACATCTAGGAAAATGCGTATACAATATTTGTAACCTGAATAAGTAATAAATGCAGAAATAGTAAATTCACATGTTTGAAAAGTAGCTACATTTATTTTACTTCTGGCCCTTTGAGAGCAGCCATTTTGCTGATGTGGCCCTTGGTGAAAATGTGTTTGACACCCCCATAGACCATGTAAAGAAGTGGACTAAGAGAATGTGACGTCACCCACAGCATTTGGCTCCAGTCAAATGAAGCTCATCGAGGCTAGAGCAGTTATAAGGCCGAATTTGGAGTTGAGTTTCATATTTGGATTTCCGACCGCGAGTATCATAGCAACCAAAGAGCCAATCTGAAGCGAGGCTGTTGAAAGTAACACCCCTTCCCGCCTGCACAGCTGGTTTAACAGGGAGCGGGCACTTAGCAACGCTGTCAATCAAACCTGTTCCTAACGCTAGCGGGAGCGACCTCGGGAAAAGAACGCACCTGGATTTATTTTTTATTAATATTCATATCTTGATTAAAAAAAAAAAAACAGGATCATGTATAGCAGGTTAATATGAACATTTTAAGACCAAAATGACGAGTCCGACAGCAGCAGTTACAAAGAGAGGGGCCACAGTTTTTTAATGTAAAGTGAATTGGAGCCAGAGTCGATGGAGCCGGAAACGTGCTCATGATCACTTCAGGTTAGTTTTATGGCTGCAACACAATTCAAGAACAGCAGGAGAATATAAAGATGACCTCTAAATAAAGATAAAAATAAAATCTAAAATAAAACAAATCTAATACAACACTGTGCAAGTAGAGCAAAAAGTACAATACAAGGCTTTTTATGCACAATAAGTGGCTATGTTTTACGCTGAGCAGCATATAAACAGAAGAAATGGCCATTATTCAACTTGAATCGACCTCAGATAAACCGGTAGGACACGTCACCATGGAGACCGCCTTTTATCACCTGTTTCAATTTTATCTTCTTAAATTTATATACTTTATTTGCCCCAAACAGTAGCCAGTCCTGGAGCTGTGAGGTAATGTGATGTCGCTTTGGTCTGAAAATAGCACAGGGGAAAGACATTATTTGGGTGTAATAGCGAGGGGCTGTTTAACCAAGTCACAGGAGACACACAAGGCAGATGAATTTGATTTTATTTATAGTTTTTTGCCTTTTGTGGCTGGTTGACAAGCTACAGTTTCTGTGTTTGCATGTTCTTTGCATGTGGGGATGGCTCTGGGCGCTCACCACATCAAAATGCTAAAAAACAGGTAGAGAAGGCAAAGTCCTCAGGTCAGGTAGTCTTGCCCTGGTGTCCGCTGCTCTGAAAGTCCCAAGTGGTTTTATAACAGTCGACCACCACCAGGGGGATAATGACAAAAGTGTTTCACAGCTGATGTGGCAAAGGAAGGCTGTGCTGTAAGTCCAAGAATCAAATGTCAACTTTAAATCAAACTTATACTGCAAATTGGACTTTTCAGAGCTTTTAGCCATGTTCTAGTCGTTTCTTCTCATTGACCCTCTGAAGTTGTATTTGGAGTGATTCATGTCTGAGTAATCTTTAATCTCTTATTTTCAAGACGCCATTTTGCCGATCGACCCCCATTTTCACCTCCACCGTTACACGCCCACTGTGACGTACGCACTTCCTTCTCCAGTTTTATTTTCATAATCGGTGATACTCGTAGGATTCGGCAGTGTTGCGTAGTCATTTGGGTAAAAATGACCAAAAAAAATGGGCTAACTCAGCAGATTTGTTTCTTCTGTTAAGTCATTTTAGATGAATATTGTGATTTAAAATGTGTAAATTCTAACATAATGATCCACATGTGTCGTAGATTATAACCACAGAGCACACACAAGCACTGATTTAAAGAAAACTGTAGTTAGCCTGTGCTCTTACTGACTTTAAAAAGAGGTAAAGTAAAAAGTACAATCACAACTGAACTTTCCGAACACTCATCGTCAATGGACAAACCTCATGTGAAGCTCAGAACCTCCAGAATTCACTCACTGAGCTGCAGAGGCTGCACTAGCACTGAATCTGATTGACTACAGGCAGTGGTGGAACGTAATGAAGTAAAAGTATTGGATAATCGTCTTGAACCAAAACGCAAAATTATAACAAACAACTTGGCCATAATCTCCACTGTTTTGTAATTAACTTTTTGTCCAGTTGACAGATTTAAACGTCGTCTTTTCCTATGGATCAGAGCTGGACGACTGAGGGATTACACAGACATACAGTTCCTTTAATAGTACACTTAGATGATTAGCTAATCCACCTGTCAATCACACCATCTGAACTGGGGACATTGTGTATCCTCGATGTGAGTCAGTCAGAAAGCCGACCTATCGTCTATTTCCCAGGTCCAATCTCTTTTCCTCCGCATGTGGCTCTATTTGTTCACACTCATTCATGTGGAGTGGGTTTTCTCCTGAGCCTCTCTCCTGTACCTCCCCTTTAAAAACAGCTTCATATCCCACCTGCAGCTAGCGTTCGCCCATGCGTTCCTTTCTTATGCTTTGTGGTTCACCTTGCTCCGAGTGCCTTTAAATAACCGATAAGACGCCGTTTCGTTTCGAGTTTTAAAACAGCAGAGATAAGCCACAGCCGCACTCGTTTTAAATACAAGCTGTATCGACCTGAGCCTTATCTTTGGCTCCCCGTTTGAGACATTTGAGGGGATTAGGGCAGATTCAGAACACGATCAAACCACTTCCTGCATTCTACCCATTTACCCTTTACAACATGCACAATATGATAACACAGATGGAGGAGATGCGGTGTATGTTTTTCATATCTGAAAGTCACTGCTCAGTTTATGTGTTTGAAATAAGTGAAATAAGATTGAAGCTTACTGCGATACGATCATCCGGACAACACAAAAGCCTTAGGAAATCATTGAGGTTCTAATAAAGACATTTAAAAGGTCCAAATGCTGTCTCCGTCTTCAAGTTTCGGAAACTTTTCTTAGGACCAGCCAGGCCCTTCTGCATTTTGTTAGCCACGGTCCAACCACAGCCACTATCGCACGCACATATTTTTACCCTTTTCCACCTTCAACTGACTATGGACTGTATGAAAAAGTGGACTAAGTGAGTGTGACGTCACCCGTGGCGTTCGGCTCCAGTCAAATGACGCTCATCAAAGCTAGCAGTTATAAGCGCCAATTTGGATCATGGACAAAATAGCAAAATAAAAATGCCAGGATCATGTAGAACGGGGTATACGAACATTTAAAGACCAAAATGACGAGGCTCACAGCAGCAGTTACAAAGAAAGGGGCGATAGCTTTACAATAGAATGTGAATTGAAGTCAAAAGTCCGCCCATGCTCACTCCCTGCTTGGAACCTGGTGGCTAGCAGGTGAACTATGTCTACTTACATGTACAATCTATGTCTCTCTCTCAAAGTACTAGTTTGCAGCACATTCTCAAATATGGAATGATCTCTCCTGTCGAAAATTTTTGTAACATTCAGCACAAAATCTATAACTTCTTTAACTTGAGATAAAGAGTTTTGTGCTTTGATTGTTAATTCTACTCAAATCCATGTGTTGTTTTTGGCTTTTTTTTAATCGTAAGCTGCCTTTTTTTTTTTTTTTTTTTTTAGCATTAGCAACAGACCATGTGCTTCTCTGATTGGTTAATCCGTCTGTCAATCATTCCTAACTCAAAATAGAAGACAGGATACAGTTCCAAGCCCATAATTCTTTGTAAAGTCTTGTCAGAGTATGTGGGTCTGGCTGGACAGGTAAACAGATTTTACAGCTTTAAGGTCCTATATTATTGTCATGATCCCTGCCTGCTCCTTCCTCATGTGTGTGCCCTGCCCCTGCCTCACCTGTCTGAGCCTGGAGCTGGGAGGAGTCCACTTGTCTTGTTCTGTCAATAAACACCCTTAAACTTGCCCTGAGTCCCGCATCTTTTGGTCCACCTCACACCCCACTTTACGACAGAATGATCTGGCCATCCATGGACCAAGCAGACTCGGTGCCGACAGAACATGGATTGCGTTTCCCGCCTGCCTACCCTGCTTACCTCGCTGTTTTTTTTTCGTCCCCGCCTGGTTCCGTCTTGTCCTGTCCCGATCTGTCCGCTCCGGCTCCGGACTGTTGTGGCTCCGCTGGACACAGTCTTCCGTCCAGGAACGTCCACATGTCCTTTGTTTTTATCCGGGCCGATGTAGCTCCGCTGGACACCGTACTCCGCCCAGGGACCTCATCGTGCCTTCTTGCTCCTCGTCCTGCTCCTCGTCCTGCTCCTCGTCCTGCTCCTTGCCCTGTACCTCGCCATGAGTGGACCTCAGGACATTTTTGTTGTCCATCCTCCAGACCCCATCCACCCTTACGATTTGGTCTAGCTCCTTGGGACGTCTGGGAGCCGTCCCTTAGGGGGGGGGTACTGTCATGATCCCTGCCTGCTCCTTCCTCATGTATGTGCCCTGCCCCTCCCTCACCTGTCTGAGCCTGGAGCTGGGAGGAGTCCTGGCTCCTCCTACGTGCACCTGGACTCCATCAGTGCAATCAACACCACCTGAACTGAATAAGAGGAGCCAGGACCCAGCACTCTGGGCCAGATCGTCTGTTTGTCTCACTGTGGTGCTACCTGTGTGTCCTGTTCGTGTCCCTGCTCCCTCAAAATGCTCTGTTCCACATTGTGATGTTATCAAGTGATACTTTTCAAGTTAACAGCTACCTCTACATTTAGTTCAGTAGAGATTGGCAATTCCAGATCTGAAATCATCCAAATGATTCTAGTGAAGGTGTATGGAGTTTAGAAAAAAAAGTGGAGCATATTCTGTATTACCACATGACATCACAAGGTGGAACAGAGTGTTTTCTTTGAGAGAAGAACTCTCTAAATATACAGGATTTGTGTGTTAAACATGTGTGAATGAAATAAAACACAACTCCAGGTCTGTTTGTGATGAGGAAACGGCATTATAACATAGATCAGAGTAGTGTGTGTAATATGGGCCCTTTAAAGGTGCACTGTGTAACTTCCTGATGGGGGTTTGCGACCTGCCTGTGTCCATAGAAATGTTCTTGCCTTGTCTGAAATGTTCCACAGGACAGCTTTAAATCTGTCTATCTCTATGGGGACAAGGAGGGGACACCAACAAACTGCTTCATAGCCTTTTCAAACAATAAAACACGTTGAACTGAAGGTTCGAAGTAGAGCCGCTGCTCCTACATGTCGAGAGGAGCCAGCTGAGGTGGCTCTGGCATCTGCTCAGGATGCCTCCTGGACGCCTCCCTAGGGAGGTGTTTTGGGCATGTCCCACCGGGAGGAGGCAACGGGGAAGACCCAGGACACGCTGGAGAGACTATGTCTCTCGGCTGGCCTGGGAACACCTTGGGGTCCCACCGGAGGAGCTAGAGGATGGGTCTGGGGTGAGGGAAGTCTGGGAGTCCCTGCTTAGACTGCTGCCCCCGCGACCCGGCCCCGGATAAGAGGAAGAAAATGGATGGATGGAAGATTGATATGACATGAT
The DNA here is from genome assembly GCA_019594935.1 of Periophthalmus modestus. NCBI lineage: Eukaryota > Metazoa > Chordata > Actinopteri > Gobiiformes > Gobiidae > Periophthalmus > Periophthalmus modestus. The sequence goes on along the minus strand of JAIEZT010000012.1, from coordinate 15,676,137 downwards.
TAATGCTGTACTGTGAAATATTGCAAACAAAGACATATCTCCATGGAAACAAGCAGGTGGTTGATCC